>CM040932.1:32698356-33225856 GCA_023029165.1 Gobiocypris rarus
AAAGGTTTAGAACTGTATGCTACTGTTTTACAATAAACATATGTGACCCTTGACCACAAAACCAGTCATAAGTCGCACTGGTTCTGGTATATATAGCCAACAATACATTGTATGGGTCTTGTATGCCAAAAATCATTAGGATATTAAGTAAAGATCATGTTCCATGAAGATATCTTGTAAATTTCCTACCCTAAATAATATATAAAAAATGTAGTATTAGTATTAATATGTGTTGCTAAGGACTTCATTTGGACAAATTTAGGTGATTTTTCTCAATATTTAGATTTAAAAAAAAAAAAACATTTTTACCCTCAGATTCCAGATTTTCAAATAACTGTATCTTGGCCAAATATTGTCCCATCCTAACAATTCAATTGAAAGCTTATTTATTCAGCATTCATATGATCTAATTTAAAAAAAAAATTACGCTTATGACTGGTTTTGTGGTCCAGGGTCACTCATTTATATTTATAGCTGTAGTATCAATTATTGCTGTAATGTTTAAAATAATTTTAATTACATTTTTATTGTACAATCATTATTATTATAAAAAATAGCAAACAATAGTATAATAATATATATTTTTTTCTTCTGACAAAAGTTTAAAATTATTTTTTAATGGCAGAGCTGTTGAACATGGCAGTAAAAATGCAATAATCCTTATTTTTGAGGCAGTAAATACATGATGTATCTCTTAGACGTATAAACATTGGTATGAAGCGTGTGTTGTCCTGTGGAAGAAAGCTTTGTGGTGTTATTAATACTGCTTGTAGTGGCATTGTGTCTGTCTGTTGCTTTTTAATAGGACTCCTGCATGGGGCAAATTTATTGTGCTAATCCACCATGCTGCTCCCCTCTTCCTGCAAGGGGTTATGCACGGGCCATGTAAATTTAATAACTCAGCCCTGGGTTGTCTGGGACACCTGGGGTTATCGCATTAGGGTGAAGGGGTGTCTAGGGAAGTGGGGGGCTGGTATCACTACTTGAAAACGAAAGGCATTGGCGCTTCCATTCTGCCCTACCCTGCGTTTCCCCCCTCACTAGACCATTTCACAGGAACCTTTAAAGCGGGTAGCAGCTAGTTTCACCCTTAAAGCTGAACATAAATCTAATTAGGAAGGAATGCCCATTTCTGCAAAGGACTCTCTAGGTCGTCTCATGTTATGTGGGGTGAGCACAGATTGAAGGGTCATTAAGGTCTATTTGGTGGAAATGTCACTGTGTATGGGTCCACTGTTATAGTGCACTGCTTCACAGTTTAATGATTTAATTTGTTTCCTCTCTCCTTTCACTCGGTTACAGGTGAATCTACGACTGATCCTTGTAAGTGGGAAGACACAGGATTTCACTTTCTCTCCGAATGACTCTGCCACAGACATCGCCCGCCATGTTTTTGAAAACTGGCCAGCGGGTATGTTTTGAGTCTACTTTAGCTTTAGTTAAAGTTGTATTTGTAGTTGAAGTATTGTATTTGTGTTTAAAGAGCACCTATCATGGAATTTAGAAATTTACCTTTCATGTAGTGTGTAACAGATCTAAGTGAACAAAAACATCCTGCAAAGTTTGAAATATGACAGTGCACCGTATATAAAGTTATTGTCTTTCAAAAGTAAGAGTTGACTCTGAGTCATTTTTATGAATCGTTAGAAGACTGAAGCTTTTTTTCTGACTATGACGTCAACTTGTCAAGTTATTTGAATACGATACGCCCACTTATTGCGCACGCCAGTGAAAACTAGAAAACATCATGGCAACGCGACGCTGTGTTCTGAAGTGCGACTCAAAAGCCCAAGGATGAGCATTTGCAGACTTAGTGGCTACAATTCATATATACAACTGTACCACAGGAGTATAGTCCGAGCCTTTTGCTTTGTTCATGCCATTTTGAAGATGATTGCTTTACCAACTTAAATGCGATTAAACTTGGATTCACGAGCCGGCTGATATTGAAGGTTCAGTTCCAAGTGTATTTGCATCAGCTTCCTCCTCCGTATCACAAACTGTAAGTTTTATTAATAATTGTTGCTTTTATATTTTATGTAGCATGCTTAATAATTGTTTGGTTTGTTGTGTAAGCACCGTTTAGCTTCAAGGTCTTCAATGACAATTGTATTGAGATGTGAATTGTTTGTTGTTGTTTTCAGAGTTTTCTTTAAGAATAGAGTCATACCTCGTAGTAACGTAACATTACTGCATTTTTATTTATTTTTTGGTAAAAACTTTGTTTATACATCGAGTTAACGCTCCATTGGCCTGAAGTGACAACTAACGTTACATTGATGCTTACCATTGAGAAATATCCTGCTCCAGTCGTGGTGTTTGCGATTGAGTTTGTTGATCATTCGCATCTCCAGACGTTTCCCCTTCATATTCAGGCTCGAATTGATAGGGTAAAATTGATGCCATGTTTGTTCATACACTTTATACGCGTTTAAACTTGTTAAACCAAAAACCATTTATGGTGATGGGTGTTTCGTTTCCGACAATATCTACACAGACTATACCAATCACAACTGACTGGGTCATCGGACCAATCACCGCAGATTAGCGTCACGTAAAGGACGGGTTTTGAAAAGTGAATCACTAAACGAATCATTTGAGAATCGCTGTCAAAACAGGTAAAAATAAATGCATATTATAAGAAAACTAAAGTCTTTTTTGTCATTGCATGCATGCAAAACTGTTGTTGGGGACTTCTAAAACAACATTTGGAACATTTTAAATGCCATAATAGGTGCTCTTTAACATAGTTTTTTTGTGCACAAAGCATTGTTTTAATATGTGAAAGTCCTCTGCCAAACAATATCCACTGTAAAATGTATTTTAGGGTGAACAGTCACTTTAAAATAGCTACACTATCGTTGAACAGTTTGAGGTCAGCAAGATAAAAATGCATTTATTCAGAAAGGGTGCATTGTATTGAATATCAAAAAGGGACAGTAAAGATGTTTTTCTATTTCAAATAAATGCAGGTTTTTTTAACTTTCTGTTCATCAAAGATTTTTTTCTCTAAAATATTAAACAATGTAATAACTGTTCAACATTTGTTAAAAATAAGAAATGTTTCTTGAGCACCAAATCGGCATATTAAAATGATTTCTGAAGGAAGATGTTGAAAATCCAGCTTTGCCATCAGGAATGCATTGTATTTTAATACATTTTAAAGTTGTTTTAAGTTGTAGTAATATTTCATAGAATTACTGTTTTAGTGAGCATAATAAACATGACAAACCTTAACTTTTGAATGTTATTGAAAATAAATATATGGATTAGATACTTTTCTTATTGCTAATTTTCTTTCACTGGATTTCATCTGTGACCACATGCAGTCAGAATATGATCTTGGCCATTTTTCGTAGTGAAGCTTCATGCAAGTCTGTGTCAGTAGTGAATGTAATGTGTTGCAGGCTGGGAGGAGGAGAGTGTGAGCAGTCCCAGCATCCTGAGGCTGATCTTCCAGGGCCGCTTCCTGCATGGCAATGTCACACTAGGAGGTGAGCGCTAGACCATGTCCGCATGTCGGTCATGGTCAAAACACTTTGACAGTCCTTTAGTTTTTCTCTTTTTGTCTGTCTCTGTTAATCTGCCTTGCTCTAGACGCTGTAAGCAAAACAGGACAGTGAAATGGTTAAAATGTGCTTTAGGCCAGAATCTGTTTTTACCAGGCAAAGTGTCCGAGTTGTTTGCAGATATTCAGAATGCCACTTCTCTGTTGAATAGCTCTGAAGTTGCCCCCTGGCCGAACAACTGTCATGCACTTGGTTGCCAGAGAGACGCTGCCAGAGCCGAACTCCCATGGTAAGTGCTGATATATTCCTCTGGCAAGCTCCTACTCTTCTAAACGGTTGAATGTCCAAAAGGCTTGCCTATCCACATCCATTTTTTGTTTTAAGGACAGTCACGGTACAGCAGTTTTTAGAGGATTGCTGCCAGGTAGCAACTGGCTTAAATTTTCCAGGCACGTTATAATAATTAAGATGCATACAGTCATATAAGACACTGAAACTTTATCCCATCACACAATGCTAAATGTAACGTGAGATCTGTAAAGACTAACTTTTCCTTGGTACTTCCTGTTTAACGAGTTGTGCTGGCTTTAATGAAGCAAGCTTCATGTTCACTGTTATTACATTTGGAAGGAGGAAGCAGGTTACATGCTTTGATGTATTGAGAATATATAATAGCAATGTTGTCTGGCTTCAGAGCAGAGGCTTATTTTAGCAAGCATTTACACTGTTGTTTCACAATAGATAAAGTTAACATGAACAAATGGCCCAATTTGTAGCCCACAGTCATTGCATGAAAACAACCAACTTAAAGCCACAAAGTCAACATGAAAACAGGATTGACCATATTTACATAGTTATTTAGTTAACTTTAAAATGAAAATTACCCCATGATTTACTCTCCCTCAAGCCATCCTAGGTGTATATGACTTTGTTCTTTCTGATGAAGCTTTATAATGGTATTGACTGGGTCAATCATAATTGTACTCCACAGGGCTCCTGGGGGTTGATAAAGGCCTTCTGAAGCGAAGTGATGCGCCAGACCGCCTTCCGTATTCAACTTGTGCAAAAAGTGTAACTGACGCGATGTATGGTGTCGGACGTAGCGCTTTGAACTGCGTGAGGTGTTACACTTCCTGCGTTAGTTGAATACGGAAGGCGGTCTGGCGGAAGCTAGATGCTTTACTCTATAAAGTTTTACATATGGATTTTTTTTTTTTTTTACACAAAGGCATCACTTTGCTTCAGAAGGCCTTTATTGACCCTCCGGAGCTGTGTGGAGTACATTATGGAGGGATGAATGTTTTTTTTTGAGCTTCAAACTCAATGGACCCCTACACTGCCATTTATAAAGTGTGGAAGCATCAGGATGTTTATTAATATAACGCCGCTTGTGTCCATCAGAAAGAAGCAAATTCATATACACCTAGGATGGCTTGAGGGCGAGTAAATCATAGGGTCATTTTTGTTTTAAAGTAAACTAATCCTTTAAAATACAATCATTCAAAAGTTTGGAGTTGGCAATATTTGAGGAATATATGAAGGAAGTCTCATACTTACCAAGGCTATGTTTATTTGATACAAAAATATAAATAGTTTTTAATAACTTTATTGCTATTTTAAAATGTAATCAATTTAATGTTTTCAGCATCATAAAAGCGGCATAAAAGCGTCTGCTAAATGCCTAAATGTAAATGCATCATTACTCCAGTCTTCAGTGTCACATGATCCTTCAGAAATCATTCTAATATACAGATTTGATGCCCAAGAAACATTTATTATAATTATTATTATTATTATTATTATTATTAGTGTTTAGTCATTTTTGGAAACCGTGATGTCTTTTGAGTCTGATTATAAACTGGGCCTGGTTCGTCTTTTACGCCCACTTTGATCAAATCCATTTCTGATGTATAAAATCAAGTCCTTTATTTGCATTTCTCATTGAATATTCTCTTTTGCTCTGAATTTTGCTTTTGCTCTACTGACGCAACTGTGAATGTGGTTTCATGTTGATTTTAATACCACCCCTCATTAATTATATACTAGTTACAAATAGCATGTCATTCGAGGAAGAAAACCGGCTATTTTCTCCTCAAGTCATCATAGTGTCCTTGCTGAAGAGTGTTTCAGAAGAGGACCTGTGATTCACATTTCTGCCTTTGATTTATTAGGTGTCACTGAATATTTGTTCTCTTCTCGTAGGCCAGAGGAACAGGGAGAAGACTACAGAGAGCAGCTGCTGTCTACTGCTGTAAAACCCAGACAAAGCTTCCCCCACCTCCTTCTCTCTTTCTGCTCCCCGCTCCTGTCTCTGCTCACCAACCCGTGGTGCATTCTGGATGATTACAGAACAGCTCCAGGGAGAGTGCAACTAGGTTTTCGTTCAGTGTTTTTGCTCCTTATAGTAGCTGGAGACTCTCTTGTGCCAAGTTTATCAAAATCTCATACGTTTGACTTCCTTAGGTTTTCTCGTTTCTGTTTCGTTTGGTTGCCAAAATTACTTTTTGCTTAGTAAAGTGGCTGTTTGTTTATAGGCCGCCTCCTCTGAAAATATTAAACTGTGCAAATATGAAATACCTGAATCATTGAAAGGAAATTATGTAATTGGATGTGTGAACATGTTTTCAGGGGGACGTCGTGTACTTGAGAGACCTTCTGCTCTCCAAACACCCAAGTGTCAGTTTTCACTTGGCATCACACGCCTGACTCAGATGCAGATGAAGCTTAATATGCGTCATAATCACAGACTTTTGATTGCACTTAACACGGATCCTTATCTGAAGTCACTATGTGTGTGTTGTAGTCTTAATCCTCCCGCCTGCCTCAAACAGAAGGAGCTTACAGAGAGAGAGGTGTGATGACACAAGCACCAGTCTGTTGCTGTGGACCGAGGGAGTCTGCTATAGCGCTGGTGGATTTGACTGTACCATGGCCACCTGCGTTTTTTGCCTTTGTCCTAGGACCAATCGAGAATGGATCTCAAAGTCGGCAGACTCCTCTTACTACCTAGTTACGTCAACATCTGTGCATGACCCTAGTCTAGTGTTCCCTCACCCTGGGTGTGTACCAGCCTTCTTTGAAAACCATTCACTCTTGTGTCTACTTGAATAGCGTTTTTTTTCTCTCTCTCTCTCGTCTCCAGTGAAGAAGCATGAGGGAAGCTTGGTGATTTTGTGTTTGATGTGAAGTGACACAAACTCTTCTTCTTGCCCAGTCAGGATATAGCATCTGTGTCCTGTCCCATGCTTGTCTAAAATGCGTCCTGTGGGACACAGCCCAGGTGCAAAGAATAAGGAAATCCCGAAAGCCTCTGTCTGGAGAGAAGGGCTGGGCTGGTAAAAGCCCCCATTATAAGCGCTATGGATTCATGGACCCCCTGCTACGCTGTTGCATTAGAGGTAAAAATGTGCGCTGGGGATGGCCGGCCCTAATGGCCTCCCACTGGGCCAGAAGAAAGAATCAATTGAGTGTTTTATTTCCTAATGTTTGTAAGCCGTCAGTTTTGTTTGCCTTTTGATTGTGGGAAATTAATATTATTAATAATGGAGTAATAATTGAGACCTTTTTATCTTGTCTGAGTATGAGTTTTTATTAGTACACATCAGATGGCTGACTCATGTTAATTGTGTGTGTGTGTGTGTGTGTGAGAGAGAGTGGGTGTGGATGAGGCTCTTTTTTTTTTGGAAAGATAGTGAGTTTGTTGTGGAAAGTGTACACAGAAATGGTCTCCAATCTTCTTTTGATTGGCCAATTACTGCAAGAGTGTTTATCATTGTTACTGCTATGAAAATTAGCTACAAATTATTACATGTAAAAAAAAATCCCTAAATCTTGTATTATAAATTAATAAAATCTTTCAAATAATACTCTTTCCCCTGTTGATTTTAAAACATTGTTGTGGTTTTTACTTTTTTTATTAATCATCAGCTAAAAAGGATATATGCCCAGCTTCGTTTACTGGCCAACATGTTTCAGTCACGCAGACTTCACTATATACACTGTAATAACATATGAAGTAAATCGCAATGTGTATGTAACCGCTATTAACATTACTTTATATTTCAGGAACTAATCTTCTAGCACAATATTGTATACATTATAATATACACTCTGGGGCTAGCGTTGCATTAGTTTAGAAATAAGCTGTTATGTCAAAACGAAAGTCATTCTCGCGACCTTTATAAATGAATCGTCAGCACTGTATGTTTGTGTTGTGCTGTGTGTGGTTCAGCCTCTAGATGGCGATGTGGTTCCGGTTCTCTGGTTGGTTCTGTGACGTCATTCACTGCGTGCAGCTCTCATTATTTGACATGGTTGATCATAGTTGAATTAATATTCGCTAAATATTGCGTTGAGGTAATTAGCATTTTATTAAACATTGATTAAATAATTGAGCCGGCAGAAACACTTATTACTTACCATTTTATCCATGCTAGTATTCACTCTGCAAAGTAAACAGTCGCTTTGACCATCACTTTCTACTGACCGTTCGACAGCAGGCTCAGTAGCGTGACCCATATGATTTCTTTCCTCTTTTAATGATTGCAATGAGCCTTAATTTATTGTAGATCTTTTCTCGTTTAATACAATTTTCCTTCTGTTTTTGAAAAGTCCTTTCATGACTTATTGTTGAGATATTTCCAGGTTTCCAGTTGACTTTGGCAGAGAACTGGAGGAGGAAGAATTGTCCAGATCGTGCACTGACTCCAGCACACAAACTCATGATTGCTTTACAGTGAACGTCTCATGATGTGCGTCTGTTTCTTTTTACACAGGGTCACACTATTATAATATAGCTAAAGAGTTGCGAAAGACAGAATTAACTATATAAGCGGAATATCTAATATTAAACATTAAAATAAACAATACCTATACATGCACAACGCTTTTGAAATAAGTATCTTATGCTCACCAAGATGCATTTAATCAAAGTTACTGTTAAAACAGCAAGACTGTGAACTATTAGGCTATTTCGACTTAATAGAAATGTTTTATATTTTTATCTTTTTAAATGTAATTTATTTCTGTGATGGCAAAGCTCATTGTCACATAATCCATCAGAAATCATTATTATATTCTGTTGCATTTGGCGCTCAAGATACAACAGTATTAAAACCAGTCGTTCTGCTTAGTATTTTTTGATGAAACTGAGTTTTTGATACAGGATTTTTGATTAATATAAAGTTCTTAAATCTTACTGGCCCACATTTTTGAACAGTGGCCTACTAGATCTGTATACTGTCACTAACTTCCAAAATGTTATGTACCCTATCTCTGCAACCACAGACCAGAGTAAATGTATTAAAGCATTTTTAGTTCTGCTTATTGAAATCTATTTGTGCATACCTATTTTTGATCTGCTCTGCTTTAGCCAGTCTGAATTCAGCCTGTCAATCTTCTAAACTTTAGCTGTAATAACTTAACCTGCGTGAGTTCAGGTCTCAGTTGCTTGTTATGTGTAAAGGGATGGATCAGATCCAGGGTTAACCTAAACAGAAAGCACCACTAATGGTTTAGCAAGAAGTCTCGTGGGAGATTGGAATGAAACGGCGAGAATGACAGAGCAGCTGCCTCAATTTAAACCTCTTTCTTTATCCTTCTGTTTGGTTTTAGGGTTTCCCTGAGGTCAAACACAAATATGTAAGTGGTCAGTGAAAGTGGTGTGATCTATTTAACCCCTTGAGACCTTTATCCAACAAGCTCTATATATCTTTCACTCTATATCTTTCATGTTATATGAGTGGAAAATATATAATAAACACGCAGAATGATGGATGTGTCACGTTCAGCACCAGTAGGGGTCTGTTTTTGCTTTTTCTTCAGCTTCCAATTCTGTCAATCTTACTCCCAGACTGTCATTATGGCTGATATTGAAACCAGCTGTGAACAAAGCAAGCAGGCTACCGCTAGCCTGGGCTCTCTGACCGTCCATCCAGATCATTTGCTCTGTGGTATTCTGTCGCTTATCGGAGAAGCAAGTAGTAGTGTGTCTGGAAGTGTATTGTGTGTCAAGCCAATTTCTCTGCCACAAAAGGGCATGAGCGTGTGTGCCAGCGGCGTCATTCTGCACACAAACTTGCATCCTCTGCCAAGTTGCTGCCTGAGGTATGAGAGAATCTGTAGCTGGTGGATACACGTCTTGAATGTGCAAAACACTTTCGTGACCGCACTAAAGGTCACGCCCCTCACCCCCCTCAATATCAGCCATAATGACAGTCTGAGAGTAAGACTCCAGCTCCTCCAGAAGCCATTTTCTCAATTATAGGAATGACACGAGCGCATACGACTGTGGTTTGACATAGGAAAATCTGTAAAATAAGACCCGTGAGCTGGAGCTGCCTGACTGGAGTGGGAGGGGAACCGGACACGCTTCTTTATTTTCATGGCAGGGCCGGCGGAGGCACCAGGGCTTTGTTACATCTCCCATTTTATTTGCCTGTTTATTTTACCAGGTGGTCCCTTGAGTTCAATAACATGCCACTGTAAAAAAGTAGGAGGGAGAGGGAGGGCCGTTTAATAACAATGTGAGCTCTGTACCTTGTGGTGATGGAAGGAGAGAGAATGAGGGGTATAGAGCAAGGCCAGCTAAAGAGGATTTGCAGACATGTGCCTCAAAGCATTCTGGGTGGAGAATTTCTCACACTGTTTTAGTACAGCAGTGTGATAAACATCAGCTGTTGTTGTTCGTTCTGTTAGCTGTCGTGCAGCCATTTCAGTATTATCACTTATCCTCTTTAGACAGTGTCCTAATGTGCTGCAATTTCTATTTGATTTATTCTCTTTTTTGGGGGGGCGGGCAACATGTGGAATGCGCACACAAAATCTGAAGGCTGAATGTTTCAATGACCTTAGCACTCATTTAGCACAAATTACGAATACATAATTGTTTTAGCTATAATTTGAAACAGATGTTACACGAGTGAAATTATGCAATTTTTTTGTATTAGACACTTGTTTTGAAAGCTGGAGAACACTAAATTCAAGTTGTTGTATCTAAATTGTCAAATTGGGTTTGGAGCCCTTCAAGAACCCCATTGCCTGGTTTTCTTTATGCCAGGCATTCAGGGGATCTCCATCACAGGAATGGCACTATTTCAATTTTTAGGGCTGGGGGTAAAGGAATAATGCGTTTTTGTGTTTGCTGCTATGGGTTTACAAACCAAACAAACATTATTTTCTCCTTGTTAAAAAGTTGTGAAGAATATAATGAGAGCTATAGGTCTTAACAAGAGAAGATCAGAGCACACACGCTCTCGTTTTGCTGCCACGCAAATTACTCACAGATGATGTGTGAACATTATGCAAGTCGTTTTTATTGAGGTTTTGGAACATTTTCTTGCACATTGTCTTTCTTTTTGTAGTGAGTAAGCATTAGGAGCACTGGCTTCTCTGGTTTCTTTTTCTTTGAGAAAATGGTGCTAAAGATGTATGACCCTCAGTATAAAGCTTATGAGAGGGAGCCAAATGCTCAGCGAATAGCCTTTGGGATCACTATGGAGATTTCCATCTATGGGGTCAGTCACAAACAAGGAGAAGCTCACCACAGAAAATCTGTTGACTTTCTTTGTCTTGAGATATTTCTGCATTTGGCTACTTTATAGTTTCACAAACTGCTACGTTTAGTGGCCGCATTTGAAAGCCATTAATTCATATACAATTGGGCCCAAAATTCTGACACTGCATAGCAAAAGTTTTAATAAAACAATTAAGCAATATCACAAGACTGCTGACCATCACAGTCTGCTGACTTAGACCAACAGCACGATTGTTAATGTGATTTATTTTATACGACAGTTCAATAAACAAGAAGTCAATATTGTCTTAACTTACCTTTTAACACAGAATAGCCAGTTACTTTATCCTTAACCACAAAATCATTCACTCTTCTGGTGTTTGGTTTCTGAATGAATCAGTGTTGTGTTATTGAATCTGTTGAGTGAATAATTCAGTGACTCACTCATTAAAAGTGCAATGTGTAATATTTATGAGGCTCTATACAGTGAAGTCACCATTTTGTGCTGTCATGTTTCTACAGTAGTCCTAAATGGACGGACTGCTCTACAGAGCGCTAGCTACTCTCTGCTGTCTCAGACAACGACATCTTTGTCCTGTTTGGGCCACCATAGCTTCTCTGTGTGCTTTGAAAGGGAGGGTGTGCAGTTACAATTCACAACCTAGGGATGTATGAATATTTGGATGCAGCCGTCATTTGTTTTTTTTCCCCTAGTGGCCTGCATGTTTATACATTATTAAAACCAAGCTGTTAAAATCAATGTGAGCTGTACTTTATGTCTTTATACTTCATTGTAAGCAATGTTGGGGGATCCTTTGCATTTATCATCACTGAGTTACAAACAAAAACCTCCCTCATTATCCATAACTCATTAGGATCATTGTCTGTATATTTTGTTTAGAAGAAACCAAATGAATGATGGATACATGCCTAAACCAAACATCAGCTCAGTTGTTTGTCATAAAGTTTTTGTGCTTCTTTGCATTCCTCTCTCCTAATCTTTCACAAGCATTTAAAGTGGATCCGTCCAATCTGTGAAAGCTGCTTGCTAGACACAAATACACGCATCTGACTTAATATGACGTCTTGCTTTTAGATGTGGTACGTGAGAACTAATCCCATCTGTGTGCAGAACGATTTATGCCGGCCTGTTTGGAGCAGTACATTCTGACTTGAGAGAGCTTGCCGAATTATTTCTCACATTGTATAACCATGTTTTTTTCGGGAACCAAGTGGCCTGCCAACCCTCAGGTCACTGGAGTCTGTCATTCCATTTTGTCATCTAGTACTAAAAGTCCATAAATGCCTGGATGTGACTATTCAAAAGGCGTGTGAAGGATTTTGTTTCTGTATGATTTCACCAAGGGTCTGCTGGCCAAAGCCAGTGTGAACTAAGAGGAGGTCACAAGACTTCTACAGGTCATTTAGAAGTCTAATCTCCATTGATTTCTGCAGGACAAGCAATCCAAAAACATTTTATTTCACAGCTTATGTGTGAGATTTATTTCAAGTTTCTTTCAAGTTGTTCTGCATATTCAAAATTATTATAATCCATGATGTCTGGAATCACTTTTTTTGTTTTGTTTTTTTGTTAAGGATTAATGTTTCCATGATGTCCTGCTGTTTTAACAGCACATTATCTCTCACAACACTGAGGATTTAAGGTCAGCCATTAGAAAAAGAGCCGAAGGATTACAAAGTGCTGAGAGCTTGCTGGACTCGCTTAGGCATTCTGCCGCCTTACAGATGTCCTTTACCTGCATCTCCAGCCAAAACGAGAAAAGCATAGGTTGGATCAAGAAAGAAAGGAGAAAACTGAAAAATTCTGTTCATTTATATCACACTCCAATATGTTTTATAAAAGGTCAAATAAACACAGCTTGAGATGTAGCTACATCCATACGCTGCCATTCATTGACAAATGAAGAATAAACATTTTGTATTCGGTTCACTGAGTCTCTGGTTTGAAACTCATCTGTTTCATATGCCCAATAGGCAATTTTGTACAAAATTCACTAGATGGACTCAACAGATGATATTAATTCAAACCTCTCCCACTATTTTCTGTCACAACAACATCAGTGCTTTCAGCTCTTTTTTTCTGGTATTTGTCATGCCATTTCTATGTGCTCATCAAAGCCTTAACTGGTTCCTATTGTGTTTGATTTATATATTGAAGAAGATGTGTACAAAACAGCTTTGCAATGTTCTGTCAACCTTTCACGCTCTTTAATGCTTCAAGCTCAAACCATGTTTGCCTTTGTATGTAATGGAATCTCTGCAGTTTTCCCACCATATAAAAATCTATGTGTAACTGAATTTCATATTAGCCTGCTGTAGTTTGCTATTTATAAAAAAAATATTTAGAATGCAAAACCATCTCTATTCTCAAAACTAGACAAATTGCCGATATGGTTTTATAACATAAAACAATTTGTTTAGGTCCTTAAAATTGATTAGCCACATTCCAAGAGTTCTGATTTACACTGTTTGTATCTCTCCGCTTGTCTGTGTTTGTGGATTCCAGACAGATGTGTATTATTAATGGTAGGGAATCTGGCGATTTTTCCTCCAGCTCTGTTTACGCACACTTTGTGATCGGTGACATGAGTAAGTCGTTTAATTATTTACTTCATTATAAAACATTTATCAGTTTACAGGAGCAAAACACCACTTGTCTTTTCCTCGGATCTGCTTTGCCTTCGTTTGGAACTGAACATGAAGCAGGCCTAACGGATAATATTGTAAGTCACTTCATATAAACGGTTTGTTTATTGAACTGTCCTATAAAAGCAATATCAAACTTGCAATTGTGCCATTTGTCTGAATATCAACACACTTGTCAGTGTGATATTGGGTGTTAAAGAGATATGAGCTCACAGGGGGCGGTTTATTCTACATCTGGGGATTCTGTTCGGGTGCTTGTGAAACGTGTCCAGACCAGCCTCCTGACTGATGTGGAAAATTGAGCTCACTTTATCATTTACTGGCAGAACATTCATGACTCCTCAACTGAAAGAGCATGTCAGAAGTTCATGTTCATCTGCATCCAAGAAGATGAGGAAAGTCCATGGTTCAATCTAATGTTTCATGGAAGCTTTTTGGGGGAATTATGAGCTTGAAGTAAAGTGAAGGTCAAGGATATAGAATTCATCCTTACCTTTATTCCACAATGCACACACCTTCACAAGGATGCCCATTGAGATGTGTGCAACCCCAGACAGGTGTTCAGTTGTTCTGCTATGTGTTGGCTTCCATAGTTGCCTGTTAAAAAAACGCAGAGGAAGCCCTTGTATTATGGTCACATTAAGAGCAGAGACGCCCTGCTATAAATCAACTCCACTCTCGGATATCCCAAACTCTGCTTCAGGCTGTACTCTGCAATTTTCCTTCTGAAGTTTATTCTCTTGTAACTTTACAAAATCTACATCTTGCTGTGCTTGCATTTTTGCCAAGCTTATAGTTGTCAGATTCAACATTATAGATAGCTTGTATTATAATATTTTTAACAAGGGTGTTAGATAAATATTTGGACTATTTTTGGCTTAGCATTCACACAGGGACATGTCACAGATGTAAGAAGATCAGTGGAAGCAACGGAATATTCCAGGGTTAATACAAGTTGAACACGTTTAACTCAGTTGTCAACATTATGGTGATTACCACAATAAATAAGTAAATAAATAATAATTATTTAGATTTCCTCCCTTTGCTAAAAATAAAGGCAAAAACATGTAATGATAATGATATTATCATTCTTTTATTGAGGTTTAAAGCAGTTTAAATAAAAATTTTACAGTTGTTTTAGGCTTTTAAATGTACAGTTATTATATATATATATATATAATAACTGTACATTAAAATATATATATATATATATATATAAATATATATATATATATATATATATATATATATATATATATATATATATATATATATATATATATATATATATATAATAACTGTACATTTAAAAGCCTAAAACAACTGTAATATATATATATATATATATATATATATATATATATATATATATATATATATATATATATATATATATATATATATATATATATATATATATATATATATATATATATAGCTACATTATTTGTCTTTTGGCTAAACTGCAATAAATCTTTCAGTGTTTACATATGGCCCATCTCTCCATTATAAATGTCTCTTTGCAACCCAGATTTTTTAAAATGTAACTACAATTTTTGTGATAATCAGCAAATGCTTTCTTAATTTATACTGAATCCAGAATATTCCTTTATTCTGGCAAACAATTCCTTCTATACTTCAGCACTGGAGGAAGAAGTTTAGTTTGACAGGTTTCAGCGTCCTCTTCAATTAACACCCTGGAAAACTATGCACATAAATCTGCAACACCTTCGCTGCAGATTGGTTTAGGAAGTCTTCAGATGGGATTGTACCTGTGAGGTCAGTAATTTACAATCTGCCCAGGTTATGCCAGCCACCCCGAGGCGATTGCTGTGGGTCATTTAGGAAGTATTGCATAATAGCAGCTGCTGCACATTTGGTCCTCACTGACAGTTATTGGCTTTAGAACTGGACAGGCTTTGTGGCTCTGGATCTTCATCATAAATCCAGACACGACACTGGCAGCAGTACATAATATCGAAACTCCAGGAGATGATTCATTTATCTTCATCATTTCTATATAGGTGTTGGAGGATGCGCTGGATTTCGTCCTTAAAGATGTTGGAACTCTTGTTCTCCAGCATGCTGGAGACAGTTGGCTCTGGGAATTCGATGTTGGGGATGTGCCGGGGAAAATTGTGAAGGAGGATGTATTAGCCTGTGCTTGGCAGAGCATTAGGGGGAATAGGCTTTCTCTTGGGATACTGGATTTTGTGCTCAAATGGACAAAACAGAGAGATAGAGGTTGAACGAGAGGACACGCAGCTGCAGCCCAGTCTCTGCATCATCTCAGTCTCTCATGCTATTAATTAAAGAGCAGGTCTTCGAGTCTGAGCGCTGTTTACAGCTGTGCCTGCAAGCTCGAAGCTGAAGTTTGATACTCAAGAGGATAACAGAAAGTCAGTGTGGGACATTTATTGCACATCTTTGTATCATATATCTTTAATGTTGCTCAATACAACTGTACTTCTTATGAGTGGCTCATTTGTGCTGCTGTGAGTCTGCTGTTAATGACATATGGGGGCGTTAAAAAAATCCAACACCTCATGTACCACAGGTCCAGATCACCGTTAAAATACTAAGTCATGGGACTGCTTTCAGATCAAAGCTTAATACATCAGAGCTGTAACATGAAAATATCACTGTGAGGAATAACACAAGACTGAAGACAAGATGTTGAGAGCTATAACAGCTCTCAAAAGATTTTTCTTGCACAATATTGAATGTATGGATGACATCCATGTTTTGCGTCTTTACTTTTCTATTATTTATAAAATCTTCTGTTCTGTGTAGCTGTCAAATGAATTATGTCTGGTTTGGTGTCTAGCCAGAATTGAACTGCCAGAGTAAGAGCTGCATACACTGAAATTTTTTTTGCTGTTTGGATTTAAATACACTGTAAACCCTAATGCTCAAAGCTAATTGATTTGAGGGTAAACTTTAATTAAACATAGTTCAATTAACTTAAGTGTTATGAGTATACAGAACTTTCTCTTTCAAGTTCACAAAACTGACACATTTGAAGTAATCTGAATTGTTTTAATGTGTTGAGTTTTATGAACTTATTTCTTTTCATCTTTTCATACATGACACACACAGTTTCTGCCAGTCTCATGTTAATCTTGAGTACCTATAGTATTGCGTCCTTCATATCTCCGAAGAGTCATTAGTTTTATAAAAGACAGATACGCTGTATCGATTCTTTCCAAAAACAGCCAAGCTCGTAGAGGCATGTGGGCGGAGCTAAAGAGTCAAAAGCACACACACACACAATACGTCATGGCATTATCCCTGGATAACTTTCGATTTACTATACATTAGTGTTGTTTTACAATATATGCATTTACAATTGCCAACAAAACACAGACATTTGATGCAGTTTCACTCACCACCTGCGGTTTCAACTCATGAACACAACCAGAAACACACTTCTTTAGTGATATTGTTGATTTTGTGGTCTAAAAACAAAATGACAGCACTGTTGACGGCTTCTGTAACTTGTAAAAAGCTTGTTGATGGGCGTGCTCTTGCTCTCGCTCGGGTTGATGAGCATATGCGCTCATCTGAGAGAAGTGCCCATACAAGGAATTCTGCCCTTTATGAAGTCATGCAGGGCCCTACTAAAAAAACTTTCCAAAACTTATACGAATCCTGAAATAGTGTATTTGGAACAGAAATACTCCGTCATTCGTCCAACTCGTTTTTTTAAATGTTGGCCATGTTAAGCATGAGAATCCAACTCTTTAAGGGATAGTTCACCCAAAAATGAAAATGTGATATTTATCTGCTTACCCCCATGGCACCCAAGATATAGGAGACTTTGTTTCTTCAGTAGAACACAAATGAAGATTTTTAACTCTAACTGTTGCAGTCTGTCAGTCGTATAATGCATGTGAATGGAAACACATGAGAGTAAAAAAACATGTACATACAAATCCAAACCCTGCGGCTCGTGACGACACATTGATGTCTTAAGACATGAAACAATCGGTTTGTGCGAGAACCAGAACAGTATTTATATCTTCTTTTTTTTTTACCTCTGATACTTTTTACCTAAAGAGATCTGGTGTACATTGTACATTAACCTCACTCACTAGAAATGTCACGTTCTGAATGCTGTTGGACATAGTGATGTATTAGAGGTTATTAGAGCCATGATGTGTCTTCCTATATGGTTGTTTAAAAAATGAAAAGCTACACACTCCATCAATAGCCTCAGAAGAACTGTTGCCAAACTTACAGTGTTGGCCAAAATTATTAGAACCTGACAGATCTGAAAATCTTGACCCTTTTTTGCCTCCAAAATGTTCATAAAACATGCAGATGGTTACTCTGACCATAAAATATCAGATAAAGTGAGTCATACTGTTTTTATCCACTTTTAACTTAAATATTTGGTATGTCCTTTGCAGCAATTACAGCAGCACATTTCTATGGCATAGTGTCAATATTTTTCTCTGAGAACTTCAAAACTAATGTTATCCCATGCCTTCTGCAACATAAGCCAAAGGCTTTCCTTTGAATGTACATTAGCTCTGTCCGATTTATTTTCCAACTCGCCCCAAATGTGCTCTGGGGTTGAGGTCCTGACTTTGAGGGGGCCCGTCCATCATTTTCAATGTTCCAGCAGATTCCTTCCATTGCAGGTAGTTCTGCAATAGTTAGAAGACATTGCAGGTCATTGTCCTCTTGGAAAATAAATCCAGGCCCAATAACACAACTCCCAGATGCCAAGTGTTCTAATAATTTTAGATTGTACCACTGTGCTAGAATGCTAGAAACATAGTAATCACTGTATTAATGATCCAATCATAGACTCTTAAGCATTTGCCTATTTAGATCCAAACAGTGACTTTTTTTGTGGCAGGGCAGTGTAGATTCTGCAAATTATCCTTCTCCTGTTTCATAAAAAAAAAGTCTGAATGACATGAGGGTCAGTAAATAAAGTAACGTTTAGATGAAGTGTATCTATAAAGAGCTTTTTCAACTGAGCATGAGCCGTAAAAATAAAACCGTATTTTTTTTTTACATTCAAGCTATAATGCAGTCAGGTTGATTTATTTAGGCTATATGAAATATTAGAATAAACCAATTATTTTACCACATGAAGTGCATTTTTGTCAACCTGACAAAACATTTCTGCAGTGTAGAAAAGTGCTTACTCACTTCAGCTGTGAAGTATGGGAAGGCCCTAGAGAGCTTCATTCCCATAGTCTCTTTATGCAAGTGTAACTGTCTTGTAACAAGCTCATTCCCTCTGTTCGTTATGTGCTGAATAGAGCTCAGAGTTGGTGTCAAATGCGGCTGTTCTGAGCAGATTAATGCGAGGATGGGATGTTGGTTTTGTTGCTGGTACAAACCCGCTGTCACAATCCACTCTTTTATAGCACCGTCGTTCTGTTTTTATAAGCTTCTCTCAGATAGATTCCTGCTGTCATGGACAGGGATGATGTTTTCCCCTCATGTTTTCTTTGGCCAGACACTAAATGTTTGAGATTGCGCATGGATCTTCTGCTACACTGACATGCATTAACAGTGCTGATGTGATGAGCCTGGTCTTGCTGGTGCTATAATGCCCCAGAGGAGTGATTGCTGCGATACAGCACTGGAATCCACATCAGAGCGAAAGAAGTGGATAAAAAACCATGTCGGGGCAGTGCCTTTTAAAATATATTGAAATACCAAAATTGAGATTAGTGAAGAAGATTACAACGAAATCTCCAAGAGGTCACGTGTAATCCGAGAATATTATTTATGAGCTGTTTTTATCACCAGGAGTGTGAGGTTGCTTTGTCCCATGGCTGTTATTTATGAATAGATGGAGTAGAGAAGTTGTATGTCGATTTACAGTTTAGTGTCCTGCACCATTATCCCAGCACTCACCATACAGTCTGTCCTTCCCCAAGTAAAGGAGATAAAAGGACATAAAAGCTGCCTGCCAAAACCTCAGAGAATTCCTGATGAAGGAAAGTATGCAGCAGGAAAAGAAGCCACATTTTCTTCACTCCATCCGACTCACTGTTTAAAACTGTCCTAACCATTCTCCAATTTTTTTCCCTGTTTTTTTTTTTTCTTTTTTTCCCTGTTTCACAATTTTGGCTGGAATAAGTGCTCCAAATGCTTCAGGCTGGAAGAAAACATTGTAGCAGAACTGAATAGTTTTGCATCATTTTGAATAAAGACAATAAAGTCTATCTAAATCTACTCAATGGTCAAAGGTTTTTTTGTGTGTTTTTTTAATGTGTGGTGTCTACAACACCTACTAGAACTATAGGGAAAGTTCAAGGGTAAGCAGTTGTGTTTGTTTTGTTGTGAAGTGAAGTGTCAAAGGGGAAATGTCTCATTACACAGTATCAGAGACGAAACGCAGACTGCAGTTTGTTTGGCTTGTGAAGTACATCTGGTAATTAGTTTGAGCTGTGGTGAAGGAAAACTGCGGTCGTGCAGATGATTGCAATGCACTGTGAGGCTCAAACGTGTCTCTGTGTTGGATTCGAAATCACGTTCGAAACACAGGATGTGCCGAATGCATGACTTATATATATATAGGTCCTTCTCAAAAAAATATCATATTGTGATAAGTTAATTATTTTCCATAATGTAATGATAAAAATTAAACTTTCATATATTTTAGATTCATTGCACACCAACTGAAATATTTCAGGTCTTTTATTTTAATACTGATGATTTTGGCATATAGCTCATGAACACCCAAAATTCCTATCTAAAAAAATTAGCATATTTCATCCGGACAATAAAAGAAAAGCGTTTTTAATACAAAATAAGTCAACCTTCAAATAATTATGTTCAGTTATGCACTCAATACTTGGTCGGGAATCCTTTTGCAGAAATGACTGCTTCAATGCGGCGTGGCATGGAGGCAATCAGCCTGTGGCACTGCTGAGGTGTTATGGAGGCCCAGGATGCTTCGATAGCGGCCTTAAGCTCATCCAGAGTGTTGGGTCTTGCGTCTCTCAACTTTCTCTTCACAATATCCCACAGATTCTCTATGGGGTTCAGGTCAGGAGAGTTGGCAGGCCAATTGAGCACAGTAATACCATGGTCAGTAAACCATTTACCAGTGGTTTTGGCACTGTGAGCAGGTGCCAGGTCATGCTGAAAAACAAAATCTTCATCTCCATAAAGCTTTTCAGCAGATGGAAGCATGAAGTGCTCCAAAATCTCCTGATAGCTAGCTGCATTGACCCTGCCCTTGATAAAACACAGTGGACCAACACCAGCAGCTGACATGGCACCCCAGACCATCACTGACTGTGGGTACTTGACACTGGACTTCAGGCATTTTGGCATTTCCTTCTCCCCAGTCTTCCTCCAGACTCTGGCACCTTGATTTCCGAATGACATTCAAAATTTCCTTTCATCTGAAAAAAGTACTTTGGACCACTGAGCAACAGTCCAGTGCTGCTTCTCTGTAGCCCAGGTCAGGCTTGACCTGGGAATGCGGCACCTGTAGCCCATTTCCTGCACATGCCTGTGCACGGTGGCTCTGGATGTTTCTTCTCCAGACTCAGTCCACTGCTTCCACAGGTCCCCCAAGGTCTGGAACCGGTTCTTCTCCACAATCTTCCTCAGGGTCCGGTCACCTCTTCATTGTGCAGCGTTTTTGCCACACTTTTCCTTCCCACAGCCTTCCCACTGAGGTGCCTTGATACAGCACTCTGGGAACAGCCTATTTGTTCAGAAATGTCTTTCTGTGTGTTACCCTCTCGCTTGAGGGTGTCAATGATGGCCTTCTGGACAGCAGTCAGGTCAGCAGTCTTTCCCATGATTGCGGTTGTGAGTAATGAACCAGGCTGGGAGTTTTTAAAAGCCTCAGGAATCTTTTGCAGGTGTTTAGAGTTAATTAGTTGATTCAGATGATTAGGTTAATAGCTTGTTTAGAGAACCTGTTCATGATATGCTAATTTTTGAGATAGGAATTTGGGTTTTCATGAGCTGTATGCCAAAATCATCAGTATTAAAACAATTAAAGACCTGAAATATTTCAGTTGGTGTGCAATGAATCTAAAATATATGGAAGTTTAATTTTTATCATTACATTATGGAAAATAATGAACTTTTATCACAATATGCTAATTTTTATATATATATATATATATATATATATATATATATATATATATATATATATATATATATATATATATATATATATATATATATATATATATATATATATATATATATTATTTTAAATGTATGTCAACTCTTTATTTATATATATATATATATGTCAATTTTAACAATATTTTAAATGTATGTCAACTCTTGACATTAAAAAGTATTATGTATATTGTAAAATATACCTCATTTAATTTTGTCTGCTTAGAAAATAAATCTGAGGTTGAGAAAGGAAAATATTTTCGAAAACTGAAATTTTGGCCTCCAGCTCTGTTTCATATTTCAAGCAGACTGCTCTAATCATGAGCAGTGGTTTATATTGTAGTTTTCTTTTATGCATTAGAATGTGGCGTCAGCCATTCCAGAACAATCCGGTTGCGGAGACAGAGATCCACATGAGTCTTGCTCCCTCAAGAGGTTTTCAGCATGCTCCTCCGGTCACTCCCAGTTATCATGGTTGGCTTGTAAATTGCTATTGTCATTCTTATCTATTCCCAACACAACGCAGGTTGCTATTCAGCTAAGTTTTGTCCTTAAAAATGCAGAGGAAAGAGAATTCAGCATTGACTTTAAAGGATAGCTCACCCAAAAATGAATATTCTGTCATTATTTAATCATCCTCATGTTGTTCTAAACTGTATACTGTTTTCTGTGAAATTATAATAATAGCCTAATAAATAAATAGAATCTAGAAAGGGCTTGCCATACAGTGACAGCTCATAGTGACCATGGCAATCAGGCAAAATAAAAAATAAATCCACAAATATGTATCACAAAAGTGTTAGAAGCCACGTGATGTAAGAAACAGACTTGAAAAAAAGACTTGATGAACAGACTTGTAAAGTGTTATCCACTCATTGAAAAAGTATAATAAATAAGAAATTTTATAAAAACATACGAGTTCAGAACAAGAGGATGATTGAATAGTGACAAAATGTTCAGTTTTCGGTGAACTATCCCTTTAAAATGTAGCCTACCAGGTAAGAGTAGTAGAGGTGAATTGCCAGGGTGGCACTGGCCCACTAAGATTGAAGTTTGGTCCACCCAATCAAATGAGATACTTTTTGGAAAAAGAAAAATTATGCATGCATTCATGACAATAATAATCACTCAAAATGAATTTAGCTGATGCCGAAACTTCGCTGATTGCACGTAGCCGCTGATCAATCATGAAAAATTAAATTGGTCAGTTAGGCATTTATGTCCACCCTATTTCACCAAGGTCCACTCACTTTAACATTCCTGGCCTTGGCGCTGCAGGAGACTTTGTAATCCTGGCAGTCAGTGTCTGATAATCACCTGTGCTTACAGAGCAAATAGCCATATGTGTGACGGCCAAAGAAACAGTGCAAAGCAGTTCACCATCATGAGATCCACCACAAATATTTTGGCTTGTTTATAGAGGCCCCCAGAGCATATTTTTCTCTCTGTTTTTTAACTTTTTCTGTGTTTTTCTGCATCCATCATCAGTCACAACTGAGCACGGGTTTAGACATCATGATTTCTGTTCTCTTCCCCCATGTGGTCATAATACTGCAATGTTAAAGCAATAAGCTCAATTGATTGCTTTTCACTGTGTTATCAGTTTCTGTTGAAGGTATGTTGTCAAGAAGGCAGAAGAATATAAAGACGTTTAATGTTGAAGGTGAATAAGGCGATGATATTTGGTATTTCATTCAACATAGGAACATGTAATTTCATTGTTTCATTTATGTTTTGTGTGACTGTGATGTCTTCAGATATTGCTCTGGCATCTGAGTTAATTGAAATTGACTAACTGAAATTCATTGAAATTCATGAATTCTTTTTCTCTCATAATCCTCCTTCCCCTCCTTCACATCTGAACCATAAATGAACCTAAAGTGGAGAACTTTTATCCCAAATATGTGCATTAATCTGCCATGATTACGGCAGAATTTTCTATTTGCTCAGCTGTTTGGAAAGCCCTTTTCCCAGCCATCTTAATGTGCTTATAACCTTTCTGTGTTTCAGTGCAATTTTTAAGGCATTACAAATGTTCTTGCTCAGAGTAGCTTGAAAAACAGCACCCATTCGTGCAGGGCTGACGTGGAGCTCTTTATGGCCATTACTTTGGGAGTCCTTTCACGAGGTCAGGCGTCCAGATGAGTGCTGGAGTGTGTCTGTGGTAACATCTGCACAGCAGTCACATCAGACTCTCTACAGCTGTCTCTGTCTGCCAGTCCTGACATTATGACTATTCACACTCAAAACACTGCTGGGAATCTCCAACATGGCCAAGTCATTTACTCAACTCCTCTCAGACGTGGATCAAGCTTGAAGTTCAGCAGAAATCGCGTTTATACCAGTTGACAATAATAATTTGTTTGTACACTAGCTTCCTATTGAATATTCTGCAAGTTTCAATATCCTTGACTGAAGATGAAATTTGAGAAGAACAGAGGACGGAAAGAGTGAACAAACATGAAAACGTCATAATTTACTCACTCTCATGACTTTCAGTTTGGCTTAATGTTTAACACAAAAGACTGAGATGATTATGTGGGCATTGCATGTGTGCACTTTTGTTTGTTTTTTAACTTTGTTTGTCAGGAGAGGTTAGAGCCCAGCAAGCAATTCTGCATTTAAAATAGGTCTTATAGCCGTCCAAACACAGCCCTGACATCTAGGCTAAAACAAGGCCAAATTGTTGGTCTGTCAGTGAAAATTGAATTGACCAATGCCCAAGAATAGACTAGTCAACAATCGTGGCTTTGCTCAGGGTACGCATAGAACATGTAAAAAAAAATGAAACCAAACACCTTGTAATCACTGTTGACTTTGCTTACATGATGAAATATACATCTCGCAAGTTTGGCAAAAACGACATGTAACCAAATTCAAGGTTATTTTGGCTATTATCATAGTTATCATAGTCCCATTATCATAGTCAGATTATGGGGTCTATAGTTAACCAAAACGGTGAAATGACAGCTATTGCTTGCTGGGAGAAGAAGAAAGAAAGTCCATTTTGAAATATCTACAATACTTTCAGGTGAGTTTTTGTTATTTTTGAAGCAACCACCCACTTTTGCTTTTATAAGGGCAGATTGAATTTAAATGATGACAAAATGTTCATTTTGGGTGAACTACTATCTGAAGTGCTGCATGAAATGTGTTTTCGGTTCCACAGCTACTGTAATGGGAACAATAAACATTTGTGTGAGACTGCAAGAAGCAAGACATTTCAGTTCTTCCGCAGACAGCAGGTTGGTTTTCTTGGCTTCATATTTCACCATGAGAATCATTTTCCAGCATGGTAATAATGTGTTCATTTCCACCATGTCAGCACAGTGGATATCACATTGCTGCTCTTTCCTTGTTTTTGTTCCTAAATGGACAAATCAGTCAAATTTAGAAACATCATTCTCCGTTTTCTGCATTTATTAAAAAGTTTGGAAGTCATTTCCCCATTTTCCTAAGATGCTTATTATCTTGAATTATTTCTCTAAAGATTTCTAATGACCAAAAATAAATTCCAGGTTATCGCTTAAACATTATTACAAAGTTCAAAGATTAGGAAAAGTCATATCATTTTATTTCAGCAAAACAGAGCAACCGGTGCTTGGAGCCAGTTACATGCTCTTAATAAATGTTTTTGCGATAAGAATATTTTGCTCCGCATTCCTCGACTTGTTTTTGCAAACTGTGTGTTTTTGTGATGATTTTCCGCTCACTCCTCCGAGCTGCCAAGTTGGGAATGAGATCATACTGTGGGGAAGCAGAGCTGCATTTATACACCTCTGGAGCTCCTGGGGAAAACGAGCCTGTGAGATGAGGAGGGGGAGAACAGAACAAGAGAGGGAGAGATAGAGTTTGTCGGAAGAGGTTAGAGAAGAAGAAAGAAGAAACTGTGCAGCACAGTAGTGGTCAGAGTTAAGGTGGACAGCTGTGTTGTGGGAGAAGAGATGTCAGACCCAATGAAGGAGAACGACAGAACAGCTGAAGACACAAAGGACAGTCAAGGAGCTGGTGTTTGACAGGTCCAAATAAAAAAACAAAACAACTGGATCAAAAAATTCATGATGGAAGAGCAAAAATTTTACATTGTTTAGGTTCATATTATGAAGGCGCTGCATGGTTGCTGACTGGCAATGTTTTCCTCTGCTTTAGCATTTTTACCATTTTATAATTATTATGCATACAATTTTATGATTACATTTTTTATTCATTTTTCCAACTGAAGGACCTTTTAATTTTAATAAGTGTAACCTCTTACTACAGTTGGTTTTAAATAGTCCTATGGTCCAAAAAGGGTGAAAACATTCAAACACATTTTAAGAGATCTTGTTGCTGAAGTAGTCCATGCACACATTATGTGTCATGACTCTGATTGGCAGTATGCTGTGGAAACGAGTCAAGCACAATGACTATTGTTATGAAAAGCTTTTCCACTGTTGTAAGTCCAAACCACTGGGTTGAACCAGAAGTCAATTAATGGATTAAAGAGTACAGAGGGAGCCTCTGATCTTGTTAACAATACTTATTTGCTTGGATGGCTACTGTACACTGAGCCTCACTGTGATGGGAATTAAGAGTTGGGAAAGAATGGGACTTCTGTACTGCACCCTATAAAAGATTTTTAAGCTGTGCACTAACCACACCTGTGTATGTAAGACAGAGTTCATACATACATTCAAAGTGCAACTAACAGGAGTGCCACTGAATAGGTCTGGGTCTTTATTCCTGTATTCCAGAGAAGAAAGAATGGCCCCCTAAAAGGGACTGGTACTGAATACTCTTCAAGCTATTGCATCTTCTCAGCTTACAGTCCGATACAAAAAGTCTGCTATCATCTGTCCCCCATACACAATATCTGTAAATCACTTATAATCAGGGAAGTTAAATGATTCTGGTTCCTTAACTTTTCCATTATGATTTTTGTTGTTGATATGATAGAAAATATGATAGGAATGCAATTTTGTTGCAAATTGCTGGAACCATTTCAGTGATCAATGTAAAACCACTGACAAAGTGTGTCTTTAAAGGGGTGATGAATTGAGAAATCAACTTTTCCTTGAGGCTTTGATATTTTAAAGGTCATGGTAATATAAGAATATCCTGTAGGTTTCGGAGGTGAAAACTTCCTTGTTAGTCAAAGAAAAGCTTTTATTGACACCAGGACCAGCAAACGAGAGTTCTCAAATGTATACTGATCAATGACATCATAGGATGGGGAAACACCACCTCCACAGATAAATGTGTACACCTGCTTCTGTAGCCCCACCCACCGACTCTTGGAGCTAAACTGATCACGCTAACAAGCAATAAACATGCCGAAGAAAGCAAGAAAATTGTTCGTAAACCAGACACAGTTCAGGATTGGCAGACATATTGAGATATAAACACAATGCTGTGCCTTCTTGGATCTGACAGGAATGGTGCAACACACTTATGTGAGTAAAACATGTTTTTATGTGATATTGTTACTTCGTTTTGATTGTGTACGTGTCTAACAGAACATACCGTAGCACGCTGCCATGGGCTGGAGAATCCTTTATTTGTGGTGTTGTTGGTTCATTGCAATTCGGGATCAGACTCTGACATATATGGGCCAGGGCTCGCGAAGCCCAACGTCCCAGGGCTATGTGTTTTCCAGACGGGCTACCAAAACGTAAACCAGTCGCAGGCCGGGGAACTTTTAATAGTGAAATAACATTCATTTCTTGATCTGCCTTGTTCACTCTCTTGACTTGATGTTTGAAGAGGATGTGCCCGCGGTTCGCACTTATATATCCACCAATCTTGCTGCATGGCCAAATTAAAAAAATTAAAAAAAATTGCGGGTGGATGAGAAATAAATAATTGTGTTTGTTTGATACATCCGATTTGAGAGCCCTGTCAGAGAATCATTCTGGTTGCTGCTTTCAAAACAATCTCTCACTGAAAGGGGAGCTGAATCTCATTAAATATGCAAATCTTATCCAATCCTAGCCGTGGGCGTTTACTTCCAACTCTACAGTTCAGCGTCCAGGAGAGAGCCTCAAAACCAGTTTATAAAATAGCCCATTACTTATTCATTATGATGTTTTCGAATGTAAAAACCACACAAATGTCATAAGTTGACCTCAGACAACAGTATCATTTTTTTCTTTAAAGCCAGTTCATGACACCTTTAAAAACATGTCAGTAATTACACTGATTTGGTCTCATTTGCCCTAAGTAAGTACAACAATATCAGTTCTTGGTTCATGGAGTCGCATATTACGATTCAGATTGTACTGCTGATTTAAGTGTTTGTGATTCACTAAAAAGAGTTGCTGCTTGGAAATCAGACTTCGCTAGTCATTCTGTGTTTTTCAATCACTAAAAAGGTCTAGCATATAAGAGTTTCTTGTTTGTGAATCTGAAGTTTTTAAATAAAAAGAACCTGCTCATAAGCATCAATAGCTCGGAAGTCACCTTCAGTGGACAGTTACATGCTGTAGGTTTTGGATTTACTAAAAAAGAGTAAGAGTCATTCGCTTGAAAGTCAGACTTCACTGTTCGTGTTGTATGTATTGTGCTGAATAGTATTTAATGGAACAATTTCAGACCATTTTAATGCAGTCTTCCATCAGCTGTAAATGATTCCATTATATGATATATCTAACACGGATGGATCTCTAGCTGACGCGATAATATAAAACTCTCCTGATATTAGAGTAAAAATTACATAAGAGTAAAATAAAGCATATTTTTTTACCTTTTGGAGCTTCAAAGGATTCAGTTTGAGCAGATGTTTTATACCATCATCACTGTCCTCGTCAGAGCTCATTTCCTAGTTCTTTCAGCATCTGGCTCATATTCCCCATCTCAAACATATTCTCAAAAGTATCATTTTTAGCATATTCAAAATCAAAATATTGATTGCTGACAGCTTCTTCAAGAGATCCACCATTAAGTCACAGTGACACTAATATTTGAATGTGTTCAGTACTTGCTCTGCAGTAAATCGCTAAATAATTTCAAGTTGTGCTGATGATACTTCCTATTCTTTTGTTTTCTGCCTGCAGAAACTATGAGTGAAAACCTTCATCATAAGGGTAAAAATGTATTTAGTTGGAGAAGTGTTTTTTTTCTTTTTTTTCTTCAGCTTCACTTTAGTTTGTGCTTAGTGACTTTTGAGATATGTCAATCCACAGTGGCACCAACACATGCCACAATATCCTGCTTCAAGATCTGTGATTTAGCTTTAAAGTCCCACTGAACCGGAAGTAGCAAGTGAGTTTTCTTTAGTGCTGTGGCGTATTTAAGTAAAATGGAATATTGAATAGCGGGCAGGGTTTTACTTCAGCGCTCCTCCTCTCCATCTCTCACTCATTGCAGACTAACGGTTGGAGGGGAGTGGTTACGCATTTTCAAACCTAAGCCGTCAAACTGACATCATCTGAGAAGGGACGCCGTTTCCAGACCGGAAGTAACTTTTCAGACTTTGATTAAAGATTACAGCGTCAAACTACTTTTTTCTGTGTATTAACTTGCACAGATTAATTGTTCACCCTAAGACCTGTAGGTAAAGGTAAATAGGGTCAATTTTGATTTCATGAGGACTTTAAACTGAAGCATTGGATGGTAAAAGTAGTGTCTGTGAAGGAAACCTAGTGTCCTCTTCATTGATATTTTGCTTCCTTTGGTGGAAGAATTTAGCTTTTTCCGTTAACAAAAAGCTTCAAAGCCTCTGCAAATTATCTGGTGTTGCTAGAGAAAAGGCTCTTTAGTTTGCCTAAAAAAAAACTAGAGAAGAGAAGACAAGAATCAGTTGTTCTGAAAATAGACAGCCTGGTGAATAGAGAAAAGGCCACTAAGGCAAAGGACTGAAGCTGGAGGTGATAAAAGATCAGCTTTGGAGGAATGGACACACTTTCAAAGGCCCCTCCTCACGATGACCCCTCCTCCATGAGGCATGAAGCCAGGACAGGTCAAGAACAAGAGTCTCACTGTAAAAAGATCTGGGGATTGTCCAAGGTAGCAGATTCCTGTGGAGTGAATGAGCTTTAGGCTGCATTTCCAATGTCCTAACCCCTTATCGCAAACTGTGAAAGAGCATAGCAAATATCAGTGGCTTGTCAGCTAGAATGATATCCACTTCAGTCTCTGGTGGCTTGTGATGTTAAATAAGATATATGTCTGGAAGTGTCTGAAAGAAAACCAGGAGAAAGGGGAGAAGGAAACAGACAATGAGAACAGCGTGTCAGTGCCAGCACACATCAACCAAATCTTGCTCACCCACCGTGACACTCAATGTAGTACATGATACCATCACTGAACAGTGTTTTGCTATAGTATTAGACATGTACAGATTTCCAGAACCCCTACAAGACTTCAAACATTCCTTCACCTAGTGCAAAACCGCAGGTTGAGACCGCAGCCCTGGGGTATTGTGGGAAAAAAAAAACTTTTGTATTGGAAATTAAGCAGATGTAACAAAGTAAAAAAGTAAGGGATTGCAACTTATATACCAGCTGTGACTATATATCACAATGTGACTTTATTTCTCACAATTGTAACAGTAATATCTTTTTTTTTCTTTTTTTCTCACAATTGTCCTTTTTATTTGTTTTACTCTGAAGCTGCAGGCTTGCATACTTTGGCACTATGTGTGGCTTTTTAGTTGAGTAAATGTGATATGATTTGATACGCTTTTCTTTATGCACTCGAAATGCAATTGAAGCAATCAAAATGCCTTTTCCTGTGTGCTTTAATCAACACAAACACGCACAAGAGACTGTTGGAAAGCTATGTATTTCAGCCATTAAAAGCATGTTTTGTGCAATGCATCTTAGAAATGGAAATCTTTTGATCAAAGAAAGAAAGAAAGAAAGAAAGAACGAACAAACGTGTTTTGTGCAGGTTAGTGCAAGTGCTGTGAGTGCTTGAGGAAGATCAAGGTCAGAAGGTTATATTCAATCTTGCACTATGGCTAAAGACGCCATCACGACTGCAACACACCCAAGTATTTCTGGAATGTGTCCTGCCATATGACCCACCCTACAACAATCTGTCATTTTAACCCCTTTACACAGTAACAGGTAAGATTAGTTACACGTATAGATTTAAGGAGTCATAATAAATAATACATGCTAAAAGAATTACCTAAACATGTGTACGTGTGTTTGGCTTTGAGTGGCATAGTACATGTAGTGCAATTTAAGTGAACTGAGAAGGAATGCATATCCTCAAGACATGCCTGCCTTGACTGTCACTTTTGTTTGATATACAGCTTAATAACACCTGTAGAATATTTTAATGTGTGCCAAAACATGCCCAGAATAAATGCTCTGTTAGCAGACAGATTTGTCATTACATTAAAATGGAAAGTAGATAGACGTGCTGTACTGAACTCGTATCAGACTCTTCACTCATAGATGTTGGTTTTGGACACACCATCTTTCCCTTTATCCCTGTGACGTCGGCACTAGGACCCCGCAGGGATGCGCAATATTGCGCCTCGGTTATTGGGATTGGACGACCTCAGTTCTGCACTACAGCAATCACCATTCAACGGAGAGTAAGTGAGCTGTGTGATATGCTGAAATAAGGACTTTCACAAGAAGCAGTTTTTTTCAAGGAAAGCTGGCGGTTAAAAGGATTGTGTATGTTTTTGGCGGACCTGTCACGCGCTCCAACACTTCACGGTGGAGATGGGAGTAAACCTGGAGAATGGGATAGCCGGTGAACTTCCTGGAGACGAATCTGTGATTTGGATTTAAATAAGCCTTGCTCGTTATTAACACAGATTGAAGTTAAGTATCCATCCTTTATCTGAAACTGTTGTGTCATTTCCTCGGTCAGGCATCGCGCGTAAAGCTGTGGCGCACGGGTCGAACACTGATGCTCTTGTTAGCTGTACGTATTATTAAATTCCCGTTTTAATCTAGATGCCTCTAAACATTACAATTTTCAAAAAAGTAAAACAACACAAAATTCGACCGTACTTTCCCATGATAAAATGGTCAGTTTGTGTAGGACTTTGAATACTATCTCCTGGCTGCCATTTCTGCAAGTGCATTGCAGTTGTTGGTTTGTACTGCGCGATGGGAAAGTGAGGGTAAGTAAACACAGTTTGTTTTCCCTGAGTTTAACAACAACGCAAGGCGTGGAAAGGGTTGGTTGGACATTCATTCATGATGTGAAAGACAACAAAAAAGACGAGATTGGGGGTCTTCGGGACAAAGGGAATAGGAAACAGGTTGTGTCCAGGGAATTCCTCAGGTGCCACACATGGGTGTCCATGATGAATAGAGCAGAAGCAGATTATAATATAATCCCTTTATATACTAAGACTTCTCACGCCATTTTTATTATGCCTATATGTCTGTAGTCTATTAATGTGCGTTTTTGTCCCCCAGACTATAAAAATTAGTAGGCAAGGCACATATTTGGCCATTTTTTTTCTTTGCTAGTTTTACAAATTTTTACAGCATTAAAGTGATGTACACTCAGAACTACTCCCACTCCCACCTATGGGTGCCTACAGGTTGAAATCTCATAACCAACCATTTAATGCATTTATCTGAATTACTAATAAGATATAAATACAATTAGCCTGCACATATACAAAGCACAAAACAATTAAATACAATGTAAAATTACAATACAAATTACTGAGTGTAGCATGACATAATATGAACCATTACAAAAAAGATAAACAAAAAGCTTGTGTGAAGTAACAGTAGTTAGTAAGTGACAGTAGTCTGTATCAGATAAGTCCAAAACCACTGGTACTGTTAGATCGGGTAAGAGCCAGCTAAATGGGTCAACACTCTTTAAAATACATGTTCTAAAAAGGGGTTTTCGCAACAATGCCAATTTGGTTTCCTCAAAAACCTTTAAATGAAGAAAGAATCATTTTTTTCTTAAGGCTGAAATACACGACTACGCCAACATTTTACCCCAATTTACAGAACCCTTTTCCACTATAAAGAACCTTTTGTTTCCATGGAAGTTAAAAGTTCTTCATGGCACCATAGATGCCTTTTTTTAAAGAGTCAATTTCTTTGACCGTATACGTTTATGAAAAATTAACATCTTGAGTTTTATTTCATGCTTGCATATATGTTTGTTTGATTTTAGGTTGCATACATCTTAGCCATGGTGCCTAACTGTGCACTGGTTCTGGCCCATCCTTGCTGTATTGGCCTGCTGTTCTTACTCCTCCTGCCAAGCTCAGTTTCAGTGAGAGAACCTCGCCATCAGTCTCACGCCCACCTCCCCTCGCTGATACCTCATGCCACCCTACCGCTGTCCCGCTCCCGCTTCAGCGCCAAAGCTCAGCTGGACCTCACCACTCACTGCAACGAGAGCTGTTACCTCAAAGGAGAAGACATGGATAAAGAGCACCTAGCTTTCGAAACACTTTATGCAGATGGCTCCCGAACATTAACCACTGTTGACCTGGATGAAAATGACACTGAACTTCCTTCCAGGGAGCCCAAAGTAACCGTTCCCAGACATAAGCGGCAAAAGCGGCAGATTTACGGTTCAGATGGCCGCTTTAACATCCGCGGTGACCACTTCCTTCTGGACTACCCGTTCTCCACAGCCGTCCGTATCTCTACTGGCTGCACTGGAGTTCTGGTGTCCCAGCAGCACGTCCTGACCGCAGCCCACTGCGTGCATGATGGGAAGGATTATGTCAAAGGAGCGAGGAAACTCAGGGTGGGCTTTCTGATCCCGCCGTCTGTTAACGGGACAAGACCGGGTCAAGCTACCGTGAAGAAACCCTTGGTGCGCTGGGTGAGGGTTAAACGGACCAGAGTTCCTAAAGGTTGGGTTCAAGGTCCTCAAGAGGTCAGCATGGACTTTGACTATGCTCTTCTAGAGTTGCGTTGGCCTCACCGGCGTCCCTTCATGCGGCTGGCTGTGGCACCCACCTCAGACCATTTGGCTGGTAAACGCATCCACTTCTCTGGATTTGACAGTGACCGGCCCGGGGAGCTGGTGTACCGCTTTTGCCCGGTGGAGGATGAGTCCAATGATTTGATCTACCAGCACTGTGATGCCCGCCCAGGTGCGAGTGGCTCTGGAGTTTACGGACGTGTGTGGGACGATACTTTGGAACGCTGGGAACGCAAGGTCATCGGGATCTTCTCGGGCCACCAGTGGCTGGAAATCAATGGAGAGAATCGTGACTACAATGTGGCTGTTCGCTTCACTCCACTAAAGTTTGCTCAGATCTGTTACTGGGTTCATGGAAATAAGGTGGACTGCAACCAGGACTGAAGACATGACAGAGAAATGGGACAAAATAAAATCATGGACAAAATATGACATGCCTGATTGTGGAACCTGCACTTTACAGTCTTTTACGGGTGTGGCTACTGAATCCGAGAATTACGAAGGTCCATGGCTGGTAGATCGCTACCCAGTACCCACAGGCTTTGATCACTCACATGGGTTGAGCTGGAACTTTATTTAACCACTACCTTTAGTTTTTGCTCGCTATACTGCCAACGTTACACATAGCTTTAGACTCTGAGGTCGACAATACCAGCAGATTTATCTTGTCAAGTCTTTGATTTTACTTGCGATTCTCTCCACAACTTGCTTTGTTCAGATTCCACATTACAAGAAGCTTTAAACTGTTGTTTGCACTTTTAGATAATAGAATTAGGATGGAGGTTTTATTCTGATCCGACTAAAAGTAGAGGGAAATGGGTCAAGCATCCTTCATTTCCATCCCTGAATATCAGTTTTGTCTGTTGGGCATAGTAATTAATGCCCAACAGCTTAATTTTTTTTTTCTGAACTATGATTAGCACAAAAACAAAATCGATGACTGGAGATGTAGGATGGGTGTTGTTAACTTGAGAGAGTTAATAGAAATGTACAGCATAGATTAAAAATACGTTTATTTTAACGCACAGCATCTGGATCTGTAACCCACGAATACAATTCACTCTTCTACAGTTACATACTCTTTTCCAAGATATATGAAGACCTCATATTAGTAACACAGTATCTGTTTGTAAATAATTTTATGTTGGATTAATATAAAGACTGAAGACAAACTAAGATAATGGTTGTGGGGTAAATGTTGATTATAAATCTATTTTTAAAAAGCTTTTTATTTTAATAAACTAAATTGCCTCTTGTCTTTGCTTTTCATTGCAAATTTAGAGGAAATATCTCAGTGAGGACTTCTTTCCTAAAGAAGTGGTAATAATATCAGATATGATTCTGTGTTGTATATTTCAAGTATTAAAAAGAAAATGTATACAAAATCTGATAATTACTACTAAATGTAAAATGTGACACTGATACCCTCTGGTGGTAAGAAGAGGAAGACCCAGCCAGAAAAGAGATTTTGCCGGTCATTGCAGTCACACTTTCTAGCTTGTATTGTTTATTGTTAGTTTATAGAGAACCGTACTGTAGTAGCTACTAACAGCAAAACACTGGCATACGTTAGGAAAGGTGCACAGACGATAGTAGTTCAGCACAGGAAGTCGGAAGGTTCGTTGTTTTGTTTTGTTTTCCGTAGGGTGAATCTCTACTGCCCTCCAATGGTTGACATGTCTACATCTTTCGTTGAGTCTTTCACAACATGGCTGAACAGTAAGTCCTCGGGGTTCGGTCAGTCAAGTCAGGAGTGATTATACTGACGTGAATACATCAACAGTATTGTGGCTCAGCGATTAAATACAGAACAAATTGTACAGTAAGTTATAGTTAAAGGGAACACTGAATTCACATTAATTAAAGTAACTAATACAGAATTTAGTTAAATAATACCGGTTTAGCATGTTCTCAATTATGATACCCATCACCAGGCTGTTTATTAGCAATAACGTACTAGATGTATGACATGGTAGGGTTGTGTGTCATTCACCGTATTGACCCTACCTGCAACGGCACATTTATAAAAGTTTTATAAAAAAAGGGCAGGAGTAAGATATTTGAGCATTAGAAGAATACCACAAATATCAATGTGAGTAACAATACTGCTGACATTTCTCAAAAATAAAGATTTACCAAATTAGCCTGTTAAGGAATTGATTGTTTTAATGGAATTGCACTTAATTGTATCTAATGCAATTGACGTCCCATCATCATCAAATACTAAAATAGTTGTACAAGATGGATTTGCAATTATAGTTTTAATATAAGCCACCATTTTTAGTATTAGCTTGTAGTCTACTGAACTACATTGAAAGACCACCCATCAAATCCATAGGGAGAATGACTAAGCAATCTGTTCGGATCCATTTGAAACTTTATGAATTTTGCAACCATCACATATCAATGCATAACCCATGCTGAACACTGATGAAACCGCAACAAATGCAGAATCACAGATGTAAGCAAACACAAACCAAAATATAAAAGAGCAACTCAAGATTCAGAGCAAAATTAGATCCACTTTGGGTTGCCAAAAAAACAAAGGCTACAGCCTTCACACAGATGACTGGCCAAACAAAAGAAACAAAGCAGCTGTAACAGCGGAGTTGTTTAGTGCTTTTTTATTAGAGATAAGGAGACGATACAAAACATCCACTGACCAATATCAATCAAAGCTCTGTACACAGGCTGCCCAAATATATCGCTCCCCATCTAAATTTCATACATGTCCATCAATCCACTCAATCCAATTCATCAACAGACCGCTCACCCACTAGGTCCCAGATTTTACAGGTAGAAGGAATGTGTACAATTTCTTGACACCAGTGCCATGGTTTTGAATTACATTGGAAATAATTAAATCAGATGGAATCAATAAAACAACTTGTGACCTCAAAATAAAACAAATGGGGGGAAGGGGAGAGTAAACGGTGTTCCCAGAATGGTCCAATAACATGGTGTGATTCTGGAGGAAATTTTGTACTATACCTAGTCTCAACACACATACTTAGAAAAACTTAACTAGATGTTTGGCAAAACAAAACAAAAAAATCCTAAATCTTAAGAACAAACAGTATGTTGTATAGCTGAATTGTAACGGCTGCTGTCTCAGTCTCTCCTTTCAACAATCCAATGGAACTCCGAAAGAACGAAAACCTGCCAGTACACATTTACAGTTATATTACTTTGTTTTTATAATCATCATCCTTCATTTTTGTATTTTTAGATCTTTTTTTTTCTCTTTTATTATTTTTTTTTGTTCATTGTATGTGAGACCTGGAATGACAGCCTACATCTTTCATCATGTGTGGAGTTTGGAAACTGTCACTTTTGCCCCCTCCCCACCCACATTAACCCGTGGCCCCACAAACAAGTCGTGCTGGCCCACCTGCCCCACCCATGTTGGAATGAAAGGCTAACCCCTGAAATGTGTCAGCCTCAGTCGGACAGAGGATTCCCCTCAAGAGTGATCACCGATGATCCCCCAAGCTTCTCAGCGAGGGTCTTTCGGTCCTTGATATCTTCTAGACCGTTCACTTGCCACTCGTGCTTGATACCTGTAAAACAAGACAAAACTTTTACAGATCTCACAATTACGTTAAATAATTATAACAAATATAAATTCATGCTGTTTAAATTTAAAGGTTATATTATACATAATTTAAATAAATGTAACATTTACTTATTAATTTCAATTTAAATACATTACATTTAAATATATTTTATAAATGTACATTTCTGTTTCTTCTTTGTTGTGATAGACCGCATTACCTGTGAACTTCTTCTTGATGGCATCCTTGGAGCTGGCGTAGATCATCTTGCTTTTAAGTGGGGCGCCATCTGGGGCCCTGGACAACACAACAAGAGATCAGACCATCGTTTTCACACAAGCATTTGACATCAGTGTCCAATCCTGAGATCTACCCTCCAGCAAAGTTCAGCTTCAACCATAATCAAACACCTGAAGCAGCTAATGAAGATCTTCAGGAACACTTGATCGTTAGATAGGCCTGGAACTGAACTGTGCAGGAAGGCAGATCTGCAGAAACAGGACAGGGAACCCCTGATTTCAATTAAGTACACTCGTAGACTTGCCAGAAAATGAAAACCAGGTCCTCTTTCTTGGTCTCTTTAGTCTCATATGTGGCATCATAGAGAGCGTAGCGACAGTCATTGGGAGGAAGCATCTTGACAAACTTAAGGTAGGGATCTCCTTCATCTCCCTGCAGGATCTCCTGGCCCTCCTCCATAACGATTTTCTTCTTGTCCTCACTCAGGCAGAAAAGAACAGCCTTCTTCCTTTTGCGCTTCTCCTCCTCGTTGGAACTAGCCTTACGGACCTTCATATCATTGAAGACCGTCAACACATTCTCTTCCACTGTAACTCCGGAGGCCTGCGAGAACACAAAACACACACAGGATAAGGTCACATGGGGGGTCCATTTGAATAGAGGGAAGTGAGTGAGTTGATGAGCAAGGATGCATGAATGTGTGGGTGCAGAAGTGAGAAGTGAATGAATGGGGTTTTGCAACAAACAGTCTTGTCTGATCTAGTTAGACGGGCTGCCCTTTTAACAAAACTGAATACTTGGACCTTATTTGGCTGAATCCAAACTACTGGGCCAGCAGGTTTTGCAGGGCAAAACAAAAAACCCTGACATGGGAGAAACAAGAACTGCATACTTCAAGGGCAGTGGAATGAAAGTTATAGCAAAAAAATTGTATAACATTCTGGGTGAAAATTAAACAATGATTTGGTTTAAACTCCCAACCAAAAACTAAACTAAATAGCAAGTCAAAGACAAAGGGCAGTTTGAACAAGGCACCATTCTCTTCTGGTCACTTGACTTTTCAGACATCCTCCAACACATTTGAACAGAGGGAAGGTTGGACACTTCCTCAGAGCTGATCAAATTTAGACTGAGCATCTGATTTAAAGCAGGCCAATTAAATGTATAAAATTGGCCTTAGATATCATGAGAGCTATTACAAACAAATCTGGTGTACAGCTTTAGAACACAAAACAATGATTCTTCTGTGAAAAATCAAAATGGCCCCAGTCACACTAGTCCCATGAACCTACTCAAGTCCTCTGATTTCCATTAGAAACAGGGATCAGTGACTAATGCTGCATTGCCATAACCAAACATTCCAGTTTATAAACTCAAAGCAATGAGAAATCTCTTTTTTAATGCAGGTAACCTGAACCTTTAGTGCTCTAGCTTCATATTAGGACATGTGAAAAGGTGGACACAAGCAGCCTTGCGGGGTAGGTTTGAGTGGCCCACTTACAGGAAACACGTCTAAAGGGTGGAACCGGGTTTGCTTAAGGTGTGAATGCATTAAGATGCCTCATTACCTAACAAGATCACAAATAATGTAAAAAAAAGAAAAAAGGGGGCATTAATGGCCCAAAGGAGAATCAGGATTCCCACACCTTTAGACCAATGAATCATGACTTTTAGTCTTTCATGATAACTATGTAATGTTTGCGTGAAGGAAAATGGATAAACATGTGTAGATAGTTGTAAGATAAACCTAAAACAAAAGATTATTAATTATTGGCTGCATTTCGTTTTGAACGAGTAAACACACAGTCGTACAGCAAGCACCTTGACCCTTTAAGGGAAAACAAGGCATTCGCGACCTTATATGTCATCTAGTGTCATAAATGAAGAGCTAAAGTCCAAAGTTTAAATACAAGGGCAATAATGCTGAGGGCAAATCATCCACGTTCACTGAGAAGTGAAACCCAGAGTTGGCACCATAGGGAGACACTGATATACAGGAAGAGATACTCATATATACAGGAAGTGTGACGTCGCAAGCCCTCTAATGAAAAGACGTTAAATAAAAATAAAAAAACGATATAACGCGTCGTCACACGCCTTTCACAGAAAGAGGTGGATTTTGTTTGTGGCCTATGACGTCGTATATTGTCCTAGCGACGAGGATACCGAGACTGGTCGCACCGGAACCGGCATTTCCTTCAGCCTACACGCGGCACGAACGCAATTTCCCTTCAATTTCACAAGTGTTTGTGTCTACTGAAACAAGTCGACGGAAGCAACAGCTGCTTAAATATTAAAGACGAGTAAGCAAAGCATCTTTCACCAAAATCCACAAGCACTGCACGTCATTCACAAGAAACAGTATGTGCTTAAAGACAAAACGCCGATAAAACAATACACAGGATATATAATATGAAAATAAAACAAACGCGTCGAGCAAAGATAAAACGTCAGATACGCTACAAATTACGTCGAACCAGGAAGAGTGTAGTCGTGCACACGTTGCTTGACGCAAAAGCGCAACTAACGGTTTTTAAACCTGGCTTCCTTCTTTCCTGCGCATATATTTAATAATTTCACATAAAACCGTGCTACAATCGACTTAAAATATGTTCTTAATCGAGGTTTCTTTTTTTGGTCAAAGAAATAAACCAACACCATCTGCGCATCAAGAATTAGGGTGGGGCCACGATTGCGGTGCTCGTGCAAGTGTTCCAAATATCCGCAAAATTCACACGTCCTAAAGACGAAAAGCGCAGTATAAACACGCGAGGATTCGACCTTAAAAGTGAATAATCTGCGTTTTTACACAAGCCCGCAGCCTCTCCGGTGCGTCAAATGTGAGCGATGGTGTTTCTGGTCGTGCTCAGACAAAGGACAGACTCAAGAAAGCGCTTCATCCGGCAAACGAGAAACGCAGTTAAACACACGCGGTCAGCGGACATTGGTTTATTCACATCCACTCCTATATACTACAATATAATCGCGCGCGGAGCGATGGGGCCTGTAGGTAGTGTGTGATGAAAAGCAGTGAGGCCTTCCGTGGGCCTCGACTCACGGAAATAAAGGAAGCTGAGTGGGGAAATGGCGCCAGTAGTTTTGGGGTCTATTTTTTTGCCAATCTCATCGCATCCGAATAGCTGAAGGCCGCGAACAATCAAAGCATTGAGAGCCGTGAGATTAACTATATATAAATAAAAAGGCTCAAAGAACACTGCCACAAGAGTCAACGAAACCAAGTTTGCGTAATTTCTAACCATTTACGGCACTTAACATAGCCTGCAGCTATAGTCGGCGGAGGCGTTAATTGACAGATTTGATTCACAAGATTATGCATTCACACTAAAAAATAACAATAAAAAGCCCACAGACTAGTCATTACACTCTTGAAACACGTTGGAAATAGCCGTAAATCGTATGATTAATATTTAGCTGTAGACATACCATGGTTGTGTCTCTGTGCTAGACGGCGTCTGGTTAGGAATTGAATGAGCTGTGATGCAGTCCTTCGGTCTCGCACACTTGATACAACACTCGGGCGCGCCCTTTTGCGCGTGGCCGCGAAGCAGATGGGAGCGAGCGTCCATGTCACGCGCTTATTGAGGTGTTAATGGGAACTGTAGTTTTAAGCTCCACACAAACGGTCGTGAAGGCATTAACCAATATTCACCTTTGCCAGTCAGTAGTACATTGGCACACACTCATGGACGCGTTTATTGAAGGCTATGTGCATTTTAAAGTTGCACTTTTTACTAAGCATTTGTTATTAAAAATGTGAGGTATATTTTACAATATACATAATACTTTTTAATGTCAATTTTAACAATATTTTAAATGTATGTCAACTCTTTATTTATATATATATATATATATATATATATATATATATATATGTGTGTGTGTGTGTGTGTGTGTGTGTGTGTGTGTGTGTGATTATTATGATTGAATTAATCAATTAATAATAATATGAGATATCAATATTTAACAAGATTATGTTTAAATGCAAAAATCAACATATTTAATATTTAAATAGGTTCGGGAAATTTTTGTAATGAAGCTTTCTTCCATATGATAACGTGACATGGAAAGCGCTGTTATACTACTAATGCTGCACTAAAAGCATACACTACGCCGATTGCAATATTCGTTGGTGGCTCGTAGGGCGCTGCTGTTTGAGCCTAACCCTTTGTGTTTGTCTCTGCCCCTTTTTAAGGTTCGCTTAACTCGCTTCCAAATAAGGAAGCAAATGGTGACAGTCGTGAGCGCGCTTCAGCCAACGCCGCGCACATCAGGAGGCTCGCGACTCCGATCGCCATATAAGGAAACAAGGACATTTCATTTCTATAGAAAAAATTCACACAGCACACGCTAGAGGGAGCGGTGTACAGCGAAGAATAAAACTGCAAAGAGGGAAGAGCATTTCCCACGGACCACAGAATAGCCTTATTATCTACAATTTGCAATAAACCAATGACGTCCGAATTAATAGTTCCATTTACTCGCTTTTGTTCATCTGTAGACTCTTTCAAATGAACGGCTGTTCAAAACGTGTCCGTGAATGAACGCATATGGTCCTCACCAAAATGTTTTCAGTTCAAATCAATGCTGACACCTAGCGTATAGAAGTTGAAACCCATGAGTGCATTGCATGCTTAAATCTTTATTTTATGTGTTTATATATGTAAAGTGTATGTAACAGTAAAAACGATATGCAGGGACAAAGAATGATCCCTGGCAGGTCAGTTTAGGCAGGTCCACTTGATTGAAAATGTGAAGAGATCAGAGGACACATTCAAAAACCCTAACCGAGGCTCTGGTGGAATGCAACAAAGAACAACGCCAAAAAGACACATTACAGATATGCCTTGGGGGCCATACACATATTGTCATTGTCTGTAAAAATCTGGAAGAAAAAAAAAACCCAAAATGCTTTCACGTACTATCATATGACTACATTTTCCAGGTATACTCTTTCACCACCACATCATACATGAAATAAGAGGAATGTTGTATGACAAAAAAGAAAACAGAAAGTAATAAGATGCAATATTGCTCAGGCCACTACAAAAACAGAATCAAATCAGGTGTTTACTAGAATGAAACACTATAAACACAATAAAAAAGCCACTATATAAATTAATTAAATTATAAGGCATGATTGCAACACTGCATAAATAACTTATATTATTTAAATTATTTATAATATAAATTAAACTATAAATGCAACATTTTATTTGTTATAATACATTTAAAACAAAATAAAAAAATATAGTGCATATGTACAGATGCTCTATTGGATTGAGATCTGGGGAATTTGGAGGCCAAGTCAACACCTCAAACTTGTTGTGCTCCTCAAACCATCTCTGAACTGGATTTTTGCTTTGTGGCAGGCGCATTATCCTGCTGAAAGAGGTCACAGACACCAGGGAATATACCGTTTCAATGAAAGAATGTACATGGTCTGCAACAATGCTTAGGTAGGTGCATGTCAAAGTAACATCCACATGGATGGCAGGACACAAGGTTTCCCAGCAGAACATTGCCCAAAGCATCACACTCCGCCGGCTTGCCTTCTTCCCATAGTGCATCCTGGTGCCATGTGTTCCCCAGGTAAGACACGGACGAGCACCCGGCCATCCACGTGATATAAAAGAAAACATGATTCATCAGACCAGGCCACCTTCTCCATTGCTCTATGGTCCAGTTCTGATGCTAACGTGCCCACTGTTGGAGCTTTGGGCGATGTACAGGGGTCAGTATGGGCACCCCGCAGCCCCATATGCAACAAACTGTGATGCACTGTGTATTCTGACACCTTTCTATCAGAACCAGCATTACCTTTGAACTAGCTCAAATCCTTACGCTTGCCCATTTTTCCTGCTTGTAACACATCAACTTTGAGGACAAAATGTTCACTTGCTGCCTAATCTATCCCACTAACAGATGCCATGATGAAGAGATCTGTGTTATTCACTTCACCTAAATAAGGCCTGATCGCAGTGTTGGAAAGGTTACTTTGGAAATGTTACTGATTACAAGTTACCCTATTTAAGGTAGCAGTGTGACTAATTCAATTACTTTATTAAAGTAATGTAATTGATTACATCTGATTACTTTTCGAATTTCCAGCACTGAACTTATTTTTATCATTCTCCAGTAGTGGCAACTCTCAGGCAAATTGTATAGCCTAAAACTTTCAGCAGCAATGTGGATTGATGCAATTGGGAGATATGGTGCGCTGCAAATTCAAACAAGACAACCAATCAAAAGCATCAGAATAGCAGGAAACATTGCGCACATCAAAAACAGGCAAAGCAGCAAATTAATATTATTCAACATACTAGCTTTTAACAGAAAATGCAGATGTAATCCCCTTTGTAACTGTTAACATTTTCATACGTAATTTCATGACACATTTTCTCAGTAACTGTCACTGATTAGTTATATTTATTTTGTAATTAAATTAACTCTGTTAGGCTACATTTAACTATTTACTCCCCAACACTGCCTGATCGCAGGCCTACATCTCCAACTTCTTCAGTAAAGACAGGTTTGCATTCACATAAATCACATCACCATTCACTATAATAAACAGAGAGGAAACAACTTTGGATAATTCTCTTTTTTTTTGCTTCAAAGTGAAAATGTTTCTTTATACAAAAGAGAAAACCCAATTTAGGTCTGAGCTATATTTTAATGTTTAAAACTCAGCATCAAGCCATATGCCCAAGTAAAAATAGGCAGAACAGCTAGATTAGTACCACATCAGGCAACAGTGGCGTGATTGGTGTAATTCTGTAGAAGTGAAGTTTTCAACTGAGCATTCTTTCTGAGATAGTTATTGAACCAATTTAGACACATTTTACTAAAACCTGCAACGGAGTCTCTGCGATAAGATTTTGTGATCTACAGAATCAAATGCTTTAGACTACAGAGATCAACAAATAGAGCTGCACAGTGCTGATTATTATCTGAACATGTAATAATATAATTTGTGACCAGCATAGCTGCTGTTACAGTACTATCACCTTACCGGAAGCCTGATTGAAGCCTGATACTTAATCATTTATAAAAGCTTCAACAAATGTTGCCATCACTGATAACCTTGAAATAGGTCAGTAATTATCTAATTCAGAGGTGTCACCCGCCTACTTTCAGCTGAGGGAGAACCATGCATGGCTGATTTCCAGGCATGTGGAATACATTTAAAGTTAAACTTAAATTAAAAATAAAAGTGATTGGTTTCACTATATTTTGAGTTTTATTTATTTATTTTAACCAATTTTGTACAATTATTTCTTAATGTTCTGTAACATACCCAATCCAAATGGTTATTTGTTTTCTTTGCTTTGGCCCATGCAGCATCACGCTCTTTAATACAGAAATAAATTAGCTTATTGAACCATCTCTTACCCTAAATCTTTTAAAATTTGCATGTTTGTTGCATATAATCAAATAAATGTGAATTTAAAATACTCCCATGCTAAATCAGTATCAGTGAGACAGTATATAAATCACTACCATAAATATCCTGCAGAAAGGTTTGCTCATTAAACTATTCAAATGGACATTTCATAATAATATGTGGTAAACTTTAAAATCCTACAAATTCTCACAAATACTATTGCACAGTGGCCGCCAAAAAAATCTTCAAACTCAAAACTCCAGTTGCAGAAAATCTGAGGAGCATTAGTTAAAGGTTTACTTCAGCGATTAGCATTAAGCTTTGTATCAGTAGAAACCCAGGAGTATATTCAAATTATCGTACTTTCCCCCCTCATATGACCCTGAGACGAGAGTTTTATGTATTTTATTTCTGGAAAAATTCTTCCGATGACGCAAATATCGTCATTTTGCGTCGGAGGAGTTTTTGGCCAGAGGCTAAAGACTACAGCCAGCAGGAGGCGCTATTTCCGCATGTTTTCAACATCGTACTCACAGCGCTCGACTCGGGAGCTGCGGAGATTCATGTAAACGGAGTGGTGGAGAGCAAAGTGAGTGTTTCAACTTTTCAAATGAATTCCTATGAAAGTTAAGCTTCCAAAGACATGAACTGAAAATGCTCCAGACTGATCACGTGCTGTGAATGCAGCCGCAGCCGTGAATCCCGCACTTACCTCAGCTCATGTGATGAATGTAATCTCAATCTCCTGAATGAAGACTCCTGCTGCGTTTGTGCTGTGAAGTTTAAATACAGATTCATCTATCCAGCGCTGAAGTACCCCTTTAAGGTGACATCAATTAGCAAGGATTTATTTCATTTTTTATTTTTTATTTAACCGGGTTGGAGAGTGTATCAGTTGCTCCAAACAAAGAGAGTCACAGATATCCTTGAATGGTTCATTCAACATTTATTATGACCAGTCCCAGTTTAAGTCCCTGAGTAAAATCAACTCTGAGTTGGTCCAGTTCTCATTGTAGTATCTCCAAAAACCGGCTTAGAGGAGTAAGTCACAGTGTTTGGAACAATCTATAAACACAGTGCATAGACAGCTCTCCCTTCCTCAGGGCTTAGCACGCAGTCCATTGGGATCCACAATACTAGGCTGCCAATTCATGCCACGTGTATTTAATAACCCGCAAAGATATCCTTGATCACCAAATGAGACAGTCTCTGTTTGGTGACAGCAGCTCTTTTGTTTTTACCAACAAAACACACACAAACAGTTGGTCAGATCTATGCCGCTGGGCTGTGCAGTCAACATAGATCTTCAAAGCCCTCACCAGGCATAGACCAAGATGTTGCACATCACTTCAGTCCCCAAGTCAGGAGGGGAAAAAGCCTCCAAGACCCCCTGCTTGAAGCAAAATAATGTCGATGCAACCTTAGGAATATACCCCGGCCTAGGTCCCCGTGCAAAGTCCACACAAGAAGCGCTGATTGAAAGAGCCTGCACGTCCCCTATTCTCTTTAGAGAGGATAGAGCCACCAAAAGGACTGTCTTAAGGTTCAAAAGCTTTTCTGACACCGACTCCAAATGGTCAAATGGATGGCTTGCTAGACCCTCTAGAATAGATAGGTCCTATGAATGAATTTGTGTAGGGCAGAAAGGTCTAAGCCATCTCGACCCTTGCAGAAAACGGGAAACCAGAGGGTGACAGCCAACGGAAAAACCTCTCATGGCACATGATCAGCAGAGATAGCTGCCAAATAAACTTCAAGAGTGGCAAGGGCTGCCCCGGCAAAAAAATGACAGGGCTACTAGCAACAGGTGTCTCACTTTGTCTGCACATACTCTGAGCAGAACCACTGACAGCAGTCAGATCAGCGGGAAGGCATAGAGCCAGGTCCTGGGCTACTTCTGAGCCAGAGCATCCACTCCCTTGAGGCAACAGAGGAGACAGGGAGAACCAGATCAGGCAATGTGTAGTCATGCTCAAAGCAAACAAATCCACTTTCACTCGGCCAAACCTCTGCTATATGAGGCTCATCACTTGAGTGCTCCAAGTAGGTCCGCTCCAAGGTTTAGGTGACCTGGAATGTGAACTGCTCTGACTGTCAGAAACTTGATCTGCGCCCAAAGAAGGACACACTTCGCCAGCCTGCACAGGGGCAGAAATGTAGTCCTCCTTGGCGATTCAGGTATGAGACCACAGTCATATTATCCATCCTGACCAGTATGTGACAGCTCTTCAGATTGGGTAAGAACCATTTAAGTGCCAGAAATACTGCCAGTATCTCCAAACGATTTTGGAGTGCCAGCCACAATGCACCTCTTTCCAAACTCGAAAAGTCAGGTGTCCCTGATAGACTGCCCCCATAAGGGATGCATCTGTCGTAATAGTTTAACGACAACAAAACGGCCCTAGCTGGACTCCTCTGCAAAAGAGCAGTAGCCTTGTCCACAGAAAAAGAGTGTGAAAGCATCTGCGCATAATCATGACACTGCAAAAAGGGTGGCAGTGAGGCAAGACTCCTTGGCTTTTGATTCACCACTAGAAAGGTCTCATGTGGAACAAGCCCAACTGAACCCCATGGGGACGCTGCTGCCATAAGACCCATCAGTCTGTGGCATAAACCTATGTGGACTAGACGTCCTGTTCTGAACTGAATCAGACAGCTTTGTAGTGACTGAACACATACGGGAGACAGATGTGCCCGCATTGTATAATAATCCAATTCCACACCCAGAAAAGTTTGCTGACATGGCAGCCACACACTCTTTTGAAGGTTCACATGTAATCCTAGGCTCCTCAAATGATCGAGTACCAAGTCTCAATGAGCTACTATCAGCCAATCGTCCAGGTAGTTCAAAATCCAGACGCCCTGAACTGCAACGGGGCCAGAGCCATGTCCATACACTTTGTGAACATTCAAGGAGTCAGAGTCAGTCCAAATGGAAGAATGCAGTATTGGTAAGCTTTTCCCTCAAAAGCAAATCTGGATTAGGAAGTACATATCCTTTAGATCGATGGTCACAAACCAATCTGCATCTGAGCAGGGTTATTTCTTACAGCCCCTTTCTCTAAGAGCGACACAATCTCCTGACCCAAAGCTGAGATCTCCCCAGGACGCACCATTGTGGGAAGAATCCCACTGAAAGTAGGCAGTCTTTCTGGAATTAGAAGGTGAAGCATTGTCAAATAGTATGTAACACACTGAGAGATCTCGGGCAGGCGTTGCCACACGGCCAAGTAATCTGCCAGGGGCCGGAACCGTGAGGCCACAATGAGATAGATGGATACGCTTGTGCGGTTCGTCCAAACTCTCTATTGGAGGGCCTGGCTTCTAAGGATGAGCAAAGGAATCAAGAACTGCTCCTGGTGACCTGAGAACGAGAGGCCTTGACTGTCGAATTCAGGTCTATCCATTTGCGCTGCCCCAAGCAAACCAACTGAACCCTGAACCCAAAGTCAGTAGCCCGTCAGAGTTCCTTAACAGCCTCTGAAGTCAAGCCCTCTCCCTCGTGCTTAAGCTTATAGCACAACCATTGAGCGTAAAACATTAAATCGCAAACTATTGCAGTATCAACAAGTCAGAAAGGTGGTCAAGTGCCACCTGAGCAAGCTGAAGGCCCAAACATCGCACACACCTGTCATGAGTGTCTCCTCCTGCAATGAGCCGCTCACATGGATCGGTGCATCTCCTAAAACTTATGTTCAGTTGAGTGGAGGGAAAACTGCTCTAAAAAGTAGCAATGAACACAAAGAAATGTACTTTCCTACGACAACAGAAAATTTGCTTTCAGATTTTTTTTTAACTGATTAAACAGCGCGTAGCAGGACACGTCGCTCATATGAAGCATATGAGCGACGTGTATACATATTCCTCAGAGAGGTGCCAATCGCTGCTGGCCAATAAAATGGTGTGATGGTATAAAGCAGGGGTGTCCAACCCTGGTCCTGGAGGGCTGCCTACCTGCAGATTTTAGCTCAAATTCTGAATCAAACACACCTGAACCAGCAAATCATGGTGTTCAGGGCTGCTTGATAATTACAGACAGGTGTGTTGGAGCAGGGTAAAATCTGCAGGATGGTAGCCCTCCAGGAGCAGGGTTGGACATTCGTCACCCGAAGGTGTTCCCATAACAACGGCTATGGAGCATTGATATGAACCTGGACAAAAGGGAACAAGGACATTTCATTTCTATTGAAAAAATTCACACAGCACACGCTAGAGGGAGCGGTGTACAGCGAAGAATAAAACTGCAAAGAGGGAAGAGCATTTCCCACGGACCACAGAATAGCCTTATTATCTACAATTTGCAATAAACCAATGACGTCCGAATTAATAGTTCCATTTACTCGCTTTTGTTCATCTGTAGACTCTTTCAAATGAACGGCTGTTCAAAACGTGTCCGTGAATGAACGCATATGGTCCTCACCAAAAATTTTTCAGTTCAAATCAATGCTGACACCTAGCGTATAAAAGTTGACTATTTTTGCCTCCATCTGTATACAAAAAAAGACCCATGAGTGCATTGCATGCTTAAATCTTTATTTTATGTGTTTATATATGTAAAGTGTATGTAACAGTAAAAACGATATGCAGGGACAAAGAATGATCCCTGGCAGGTCAGTTTAGGCAGGTCCACTTGATTGAAAATGTGAAGAGATCAGAGGACACATTCAAAAACCCTAACCGAGGCTCTGGTGGAATGCAACAAAGAACAACGCCAAAAAGACACATTACAGATATGCCTTGGGGGCCATACACATATTGTCATTGTCTGTAAAAATCTGGAAGAAAAAAAAACCCCAAAATGCTTTCACGTACTATCATTATGACTACAGTATACTCTTTCACCACCACATCATACATGAAATAAGAGGAATGTTGTATGACAAAAAAGAAAACAGAAAGTAATAAGATGCAATATTGCTCAGGCCACTACAAAAACAGAATCAAATCAGGTGTTTACTAGAATGATATGCAAATATGAACCTGATTACAGAATAGTGCACAATGACTGAGCTTTTCTCAAGACACTTTTAAATAGTTGATATTGGCTTTTCTAATAATACTTTCAGTCCAACTTAAGTCTCAGGATGGTTCCGAACACCCAAAAACATGCCAGCATTTTAAAAAGGGGGTGTACAGGACCAACCCTACACTCAAGACCATTTTAATGGAATAAAATATGTTTCTTACCCTGATGAAACCCAATACAAGTGAAACAACATATTGACAGGATTTCCCATAGAAATCATACATGGATGTATACAAGATGGAATGCACAGAAAGGCCACAATTTGGTGGAGATCATTAAAAAAAAAGCTCTTGCAAAGGTAACATAATATAGTATACTTACACTTTTAATACTAAACATAATATCGAGCTCAAGCCTTAATGAAGTAATGGCAGTTCATGTGCAAAGGTATTACTGGCTAAAGAGAATAAACCAATAACATGTCTACAGAGTGCAATGCAAGTGCAATCCAAAAGTTACATGGCCCTGACCTGCTATGGAGGATGTCTTTGGCTGTACTGTAAACGTATCAATGCAGCTCTGTGGAGAGTTTAGCCCTTGTGCTAAATCCATACCTGTCCCTGAAAAACTGCTGGTTTGTGATATTTGGTTTATATTCATATTTGTGTTGACATTTAAAAATATGGTTTAAGACATCTTGAAAAAAATCAGTCAACCTGCATTAGAAGTAGAGATTTAAGTGCTGTGTTTGGAGATGTGCAATATTTGGTATCATATTATTGGTCGCATCTGTGCAGTTTACATCTTGTTCTGACATCTTTGGTTTGACTGAGAAGCTATCTTGTCTTCTTATGTTGTGCAGCCACCTGACCCTGGGCTCTTGTCTTGTTTAGCACATCAGTGGCCTGGGGGAAAAACGTAGAATTTTACATGTATTACCCTTAAGGACATTTTTTAAGGTTAAGTATGAAGATTTTTATGTTAAAATACATTCTCCTAACCACGATTATTGTTCATTGACTATTAGTATGCCATTCATGGGTTTATCACCCCCAAAACATTGAACACTGAAAGCTGTTCAGTTCAACCTTTAGCAAGAGAATAAATCACAGAAATACATACTTCATCTTTAAATTAAAATATTTATAAAGGAACACATTTACCTGCTCTAGTATTACTCCAGCAGCTTGGTCTATGGCTGTGCCTACTCCTCTGTACTGGCCAGAGTACCGGATAAAGGCCCAGGTCAGCATAGCAATCATGGCTAGACCAACTACACAGTCACATGCAAAGGAAATAGTTTCCAGGCCAACGAAGAGCAAAATTCCTGACAGCACATACAGGAGGCAGACCAGGACAAACAGCACTGCAGGTGTCCGGAAAGCACTGAAAACATTCTTGGACTGAAAAGAACACAAGTGTACAAAAAGAAATTAGTAAAATATTTTTCTCACATTAATCCTTTAAATGCTTTTGTACAAAGCTGTTACCTCATTGTGCTTTCTTAAGGACTCCCACTGCTCAATCAGCTCTGTTTCCAACTGTTCTTGGTAACGGTGACAAAAATCCCGCCCACCCATCTTCTTAGTGTTGGAGAAGAGATGAAGGGCCTCCTGCAGGAAGAAGCGGTGCTTTTCCTCCAGTGAGTCAGGAGCCACATAAGGCAGATCTCCACCACATACCTAACAGGGAGAGGGAATTTATGGAAAAGAAATAAAGAGGACAATGTATAAAAGGTTAAATGGATATTAACATGGGGTAAGATGCCCCCGGTGCAAATACTTTCCGACTTTATCAATAAACCCCACCCTCGTAAGACATTGGAAATGCAATTGCAAACAGATTTAGCATTTCCATTTGAAATTCAGCAGACATGTTACATACATGGAAAAGAAAATCCAAATGCAACTGCAAATCACGCATTAGTTTTTCCGTTATGTCACAACGTATGCGTGCACAAATTAAAAATGCAATTGCAAATACAATACAAATGTACTTATTGTGGTCATATTATATTGCAAAACACTTCTGCTGATATTGAGTTGGGATATGGGTAATGTTAGGGACAGGTGTGGTGGTATGGGTAAGTTTAAGGGTAGGGTAAGGTGTAAGGGAGGTGTCAATAGTGTCATTATAAATGTAATTACAGAAATTAACTACAGATGTAATTACATGCAGGTCATTTTTAAAATATATGCAATGTAAAAACATGCCCATAATAAATGCATTGTATCAAATTATTAATTTAAAATGTTAGTACATAGTAGTTAAGGCCACTAATATAGAAATGATTTGTAATTTTCAGGGGACAAAACATATTCAGCAGTTGTATTATGTATTAACCTTTTGGGAGGGACTGTACTTCCTGTAAACATAAGTGTTTAACACATTTCAGGTAACATACCTTTTCCATATTCTTGTAGTACTGGTCTTTAGCTGACGCCACCGCCGCAAGGTTATTGGCCTCTGCTGTAGCCTGAATAAAAACATTACATCAAAGCCATGAAATCTTGAGATAAAGCAAAACCAAATAAATACCAAATATTAGTAAAACTGCATTATGTTACCTCCAGCATGGATTTAGGGTGTGGAAGGTCTTCTCCCTGATATATCTTAATATATGCCTGACAAATTAGAAACAAAACTCATAAAAAATGCAGTTCAAACATATAAGAACCAAGATGTTTATAAGCCAGTTGCGTGCTCACCTTAAAGTACTCCATCAGGCCTCTGCAGGTCACCTTATTCCCATTGATCTCTTTCACAGCCAGGTCGTCAGTCTTGAGCAGGTTGGGAATGAGTTCACGCAACTGTTCCTTAAACTCTGGAGCCACATCTGAGAAATCGAGGATGGAGCGATTGTTAGAGAGAGTTAGAACATGTCAACACAACAAATAGCATAAAAAGCCCATTATAAATTGATGGACTGAAAATGCAGATGAAACACACAATGAGATATCAGTGAATGAGTTGTTGACAAATATACACTACTACGGTTTGGGGTCAATACGATATTTTCTGACTGATATTTTAATCCAACAAGGATGCCTTAAGTTGATCAAAAGGGACAGTAAAGACATTGTGGCAAGGGGGGCGTGGTTCAGTAAGGTCTGCAGATAGAGAGAGTCGGGAGATGAGCGGTGAGTAAGTAGGTCAAGTGCAAAATGACAAATCACCTGTGTCTCATTGCAGTAATTGGCGTGGATCGACCGGTTAAAATCGACCGGGAAACAGGAAGCAGGAGGAGAGAGACTGACTGAGCCCTTGTGTGTGCGCTGAACGCTCCGTAGAGCTGCACATGGATTTATTTATTTTATTTAAGCGACGCAAATGTGTCTTTGTTTTTGGATTTCTGAAACGATCAATAAAACTCACAAACGTTAGTAAAGCTGACCCTGACTTCTTCCTTCCTTATCTTGAATCGCATTACAGACATTTATAATGTTACAAAGTCTTTATATTTCAAATAAAGCAGTTATTTTCAACTTTCTATTCATCAAAGAATTCTGAAAAAATATCATCACAGGTTTCACAAAAATATTAATCAGCACAACTGTTTTCAACGATCTACAGTAATAACAAGAAAAGTTTCTTGCGCAGCAAAACATCCTATTAGAATGATTACTGAATGATCATGTGACACTGAAGACTAAAGAAATGTTTCTCAGCTTTGACATCACTTATTACTATATATATATATATATATATATATATATATATATATATATATATATATAGTAATAAGTGATGTCAAAGCTATATATATATATATATATATATATATATATATATATATATATATATATATATATATATATATATATATATATATATATATATATATATATATATATATATATATATATATATATATATATATATATATATATATATATATATATATAATTATCTAAAATTGTAATAATATTTCACAATATATAACAGTTTTTACTGTATTTTGACTGCAGCCTTGGTAACATTGAAGCATAAAAAATATCTTATTGACCACCAAATGGTAGTGCATGTTTGTGTGGCTCTGTAACAGCAGAAATAGGGATTGGCACTTTGGTAATTTTGCCCAAACAGATAACTCAACTAAGTCGGGGGTCCGTCACCCAACTTTTCAACTGTGTTGCATCCCACCACACTGTATTTTTATAAGCATCTCTAATAATGTCAAACAAACCTGACCACAAAGTACTGTAACCAATCACAAATTTGGTTATCACAAAACAATTTTTGTGCTTTCAATTTAATCTTTGCTGGCAGTATCAAATGATCTGGTACATGTGCCCATCTCTAGGTAGAGTGTGTTGTGCGAGTAGTAAAACATAAATGAAGTCTAATACCACACAGCTGTCCCGTGAATGCAGGGCTTGTTGCCACCTTTAGGCCAGGGTGTGGTAAGAGAAAACAGGAAATGGAGGTGAAACAGGAGTGAATGTGCTCTCTCACTGTCTGAAGCTCCTCATGCTGAGTCTGCTTCACCTGAACACCACCACACACAAGAGAGATATCACTTCAGACAAACACACAACTGAACATATTGAGTACCTTAACCTTAAATTCTTTCTTAGTCACATACCTGAAGGCGTTTGTCCAAGAAATCGCTTCCTCCCTTAAACCCAAATTTGTACTCATACGGGAAACTCCAGTCTCTGACCAGGAACATAAGCGACTGTGGACAAGAGTTATGCAGACATGAAAAAAAAAAAAAATACACAAAAAAAATACACGCGCACAGACATGTCTGTCTATATGCACTCTGATAACCGGCTGTTTCAAGTTATACATCTGTCCTGAGCTCTCAAGACAATGTTGTCCACGGTTTCATATTAATGCGGTAATATTGGATCACTGTATTCCTTAAAGAATCTTGGTAGGCATATAAATATGATAATCATTCTATATAATATTTCAAATACCATGATATTGGCAGCCGACACTATCACTGTAACATGGTGTCACCAGAGGTCTTATTAGGTCCTGAGGTTATTCTGCTGATGAAGGTAAATGAGCGCCAAGCAAAAAAACCCACAAATTTGAAATACAAATGTGAGCATCAAGCCACGTGTCACTTCAGGTACAGACCGATACAAACACATTTAAACTAACAGAGATGACTACAATGCCAGTATCGGCATGGTGTGTTCATACCTGAAAAGGCTTCAGAAAGATTTCATCCATTGCAAGTCGGCCATACTCTGTAAACAGCTACACAAACACAAAAAAAGACAGGTGTAATAAAGTTAGGAAAACAACAAAACACCACAATGTAAAACAAAAATAAAACACTTATGACTGGTGTATACTGTATGGTCAGTAGTACGGCAAGATTAAGAACAGAGATGCAACCATGCTTCGCCAACAAGTCGATGTGATTTTTTTCTCCTAATTTATGTATTAGCAACATTTGTAACAGCAATGCATTAAAAGGGATGAATTTAGAAGCACAACTTCTCTCACAGGGTTCTAGCAGGCTGAGAGCTTGTTCCACAATATGCAAAATATGTCAAGATATACATTTCAAAGCAATTACAGTTGAACTTGAAACTCCTTGCTGTGCGCAATGTTTTCGGACAGCTTTGGACAATAAAGACTTGCCATTGCATCACATGTAATTAAATGTGCATGCATTAAAATGACAGTAAAGAAATGTATAATGTGACAAAATATTTATAACCTTGTTCTGACTATTTTATTTATTACAGAATCCTGAAATAAACGTATCACGATTTATACAAAACATTGACATAAGAAATAAATGTGACATTGAAGACTGGAGTAATGGAGGCTGAAAATCCAGCTTTGCCATCAAAGGAATAAATTACATCTAAAAATATATTCAAATAGGAAACATTTGTTTTAAATTGTAATTTTTTTTTACTATCATTTTGATTAAGTACATGCAGCAAAGTCCCTTGAACTTGCATAAAGACGTACATTTCGAGGTATTCGTTCCTCATGGTCACAGCCTGTTTTATTAGTTATGACCTATAAATACTATTAAAGTGAGATTTTTTCCTGCACTAGCACACAAATCTGACAAAACATTCAAATGACCAGAGGTACCCTTCTGTGATCATCAGATACCATAGGGTTGCCGACCGCTGCAATATGAAAATAATTTTTACTGTACCTTCTTATCACACTGCAAAAAGGTGATGTTCATTCTTAGCATTTTTGTCTTGTTTTCAAGTGAAAATGTCTAAAGATTCTTAAATCTAGAGGCATTTAAAGAAGATGCTAATTGACAAATAGGATTTTGAATACTTCATTTTGTAAAAAATTTCAAGACTTGCATCTCAAGTAAATGTATCTTGATTTAAAGATGGTTTAATATTTGTATTGGAAAACAGGACAAAAATGTACATGCAACATTTAATGCCGTGACTTTATGAATTTAAGACTTTCTGCTCTGATTTAAGACCTTTTAAGGCCTTCAGTTGTGTATGGCTGAATTAACCAAAACATTTCTCTGTGGTGTAATAAAGACAGTTTTTCAAATAAAAAAATTGCAGGACAGTCTCAGGACAAGTCAGTTTAGCTTAAGAATTCTGTATTTATGGAGACTTGACTAACCTGAAGTTGCTGTAGATCATCTTCCTGAATATTCTGTGACAAGTTATAAATCTAGAAAACAATTATAATTAATTATAATTATGACACGTCTTTCAACTTATTTGTGGCAAAATTGTTAGGATGCATTGTGAAAACCTGGATAGAACTAGTCATGGTGCTGAGGGCAAAGATAGTGGCACAATCTTTGACTGTGGACTGAGAATCAAACGCTCCTTGTGTGTCCATTAAAAGCACTGCAACCTACAGAAAAGAATAAAATGCTTCATTTTAGTACCACGGTTCTCCATTAGAGCAAGTGACCGGAAGTGACAAGTAATTCAAGAATCAAAATGTGTTTTTTGAACACATCACGCATTAAGCCAGAATCACCAGCAATAAAATCTAAACAGGAAATGACCACAAACTTACTATCAATCTGATATCAGAGCTTGTGCAAGTGCAGATTGCATACTGGACAAAAACCACTAGATTTCATACAGTAATAACGTTCATAATGAATTTCTAGGGAACAGAAACTGAGTAATACTAGTCATGAAGTACTTCATATACACCAATTAGGCATAACATTATGATTTAATATTGTATTAGGCCACCACTGCTCTGTGGTCCAGTTCTGATGCACGTGCCCACTGCTGGCGCTCTCGGTGGTGGACAGGGGTCAGCATGGGCACCCTGACTGGTCTACGGCTATGTAGCCCCATACACAACAAACTGCGATGCACTGTGTATTCTGACACCTTTCAATCAGAACCAGCATTAACTTCTTGAGCAATTTGAGCTACAGTAGCTCGTCTGTTTGATCGGACCATACGGGCAGCCTTCGCTCAACAATCAATGAGCCTTGGCCGCCCATGACCCGGTTCACCACTGTTCCTTCCTTGGATCACTTTTGATAGATACTGACCACTGCAGACGAGGAGCACCCCACAAGAGCTGCAGTTTGGGAGATGCTCTGACCCAGTCATCCAGCATCTCAATTTGGCCCATGTCAAACTCGCTCAAATCCTAACACTTGCCCAATTTTCCTGCTTCTAACATATCAACTTTAAGGACAAAATGTTAATTTGCTGCCTAATATATCCCACCCACTAAAAGGTGCCGTGATGAAGAGATAATCTGTCAGTGGTCATACTATTATGCCTGATCGGTGTATCACAAACAAGCATGACCACTAGTGACAGGAATTCCACTTAATAAGTTCAGTATTTCTGGATAATTGATTCAACTATTTTTTGTAATATTTAAAGTTACATTTATTACAACAAAATCCTAAAGTTCCTAATGAACCTATTTAACTACATACTGTCATATAAAGAACCAGTTATAAACGCTGATCTCACAAGGCTTAAATATTACATAACACCAGAACGATTAGATTTATTTTGAGGCAGATATGACCAAAAGTATTGACTTGCAGTTCAATAAGTCATTCAAATGTTAATTCAGTAACTGCTCCAGCTGATTTACTCTGTGAATGAGTGAATCGGTTTTGACCAAAATATAAAAAAGAACCAGCTTGGAATCATTCAAATGCAAATCGGACTACACTGGTCATGCTGTACGTTTGTTTTGAGAACTAGCAATGGACAAAAAAGTAGAAAGATACAAATAGAAACAACATTTGAATACATTATTTCTCTCTCACTGACTGTACATTTGCAACTATAATTGACTAGTTTTCCCTCTGCGAATGCAGATTCAAAAATTATTAACAAAATCAATTTAGTACTTAAGTTAAGACCACATGGCTGCAGTGCGCTAGCTGTTGTTGGGTGCTTGTTACCTCACTTCCATTCATCTTCCGCACAATGAAAACTTCACTCCATAGATGGATGCCTGTGGTCTCTGGCTCAGAGCCTCCTCTCCAGGAGAAACCTGTCAGGGGCTCATTTTCCTGCCCAAGCCAGTCCTGACCAGGCTGAAGGGGAAAAAATAATGAGAGGTGAATATATAGTAGGAACCTGCTCAAGCAAACCAAGAGGGAGCCAATCAACTATTTAAAGTGTTTGAAATCTAACATCCTAAAAGAAACATCCTATCTGAGCACATTTTGCCTTAATATGAAAGGGATAGTTCACCCAAAAATGAAAATTACCCCATGATTTACTCACCCTCAAGGCATCCTAGGTGTATATAATTTCTTCTTTCAGACGAATACAATCAGAGTTATATAAAAAAATCCAGGCATTATAATTGCAGCCCAAAATTTGAACCCCTAAAAAGTGTCCATTATAAACATAATCCACACGGCACCGGGGTGTTAATAAAGGCCTTCTGAAGCGAATCGATGGGTTTTTGTAAGAAAAATATCCATATTTAACACATTATAAAGTAAAATAGCTTCAGGAGGACCACCTTCAGTATTTAACTTAAGCCGGGCACATTTATCCCTGATTTCCCCTCCCGAGAATCTGAGAAAAAAACCTTGTCGAGGACCATGATCGGTTCCGATGTTCGCTGCAGATTATCTGGTTATATGAGGCGTTCACAGATCGAATCTTGTACCTCCCGATCTGCTTTCACACATAAATCGGGATGATTACGTAAGTTCTTTCACAATAGCCAATGAAAGAAGTGAATGACAGCACTTTTGAAGTCACGACCATGAAACTGAAGCTGCTGTGTGCGGATCAGTTGAACAGCGGAGATGGTGGAACAACACGTCTATTTGTATCTTCAAAAACATGACACAACCGTACAGACAAAGAGAAAATCTCCTTGGTTTTGAACATACTGGGTGAGTGTAGAAAGCTGCTAGCAAATGTAAAACATTATCTGATGAGACATCAATGACGATCCACCATGTAAGTTACATGTTTACATCCTATTACCCATGAGATCCCGTGAGGTGCTCGTCCTGACATGATATTAATAATAATATCTTGTAGTGTGTGACGCAAAAATGTTAAAATCTTGTAGTGTGTGCATATTTGAGATTTGAGAGAAAAAAATCTGTGAAGACTCTCATGTGAGTGATGCCACCAGATTTCATAATCGGTTAGGATTTAAAAACTCCTCTAGTCTGAGCCCATACAGAAAAAGCATAACTGGCGCAACGATGACGTCGGACGTAACGCAAGCATTTTGAACTGCGAGAGGCGTTACACTTTATTCGCAAGTATACAGAAAGTGGTCTGCCGGAAGCTAGATATTTTACTTCATAAAGTTTTAAATATGGATATTTTTCTTACACAAACCCATCGATTCACTCCAGAAAATCTTTATTAACCCCCCGGAGCCTTCAGATTTTGGGGTTGGAGCTTGGATTAGCCGTATTCGTCTAAAAGAACATATCCACTTAGGATGGCTTGAAGGTGTGTAAATTATGGGATCATTTTCCTTTTTGGGTGTACAAAAAGTAACCTTTAAAGGATGTGCTGCATTACATGGTCTAAATATTGAATGCATTGGTTTTCCTTCTGACCTTCTTATACATGTATCGAAGCATGAAATCCAATAGGAAACTTTTCCCTTTTCGGAAGGCTCCAGCAACAGACACCACCACCACATCTTTATCTCGAACCTCAGGCGCCAACAGAATTTTACCGAGCGCCTCTGTATCCAGGTCAAAGGAGTGATCCTCCTTGTTGACTTTCACAATTTGAACTGGCCCAGGTTCACCCCGCATCCTTGGTCCTATATGACAGGATTTCTGTGGGTGACAATAAAAAGTTTCAGCTTAATGCCAGCAATAAAATAAGCACACATTCATATTTGAATGCATGACAATTTGTTTTGACCTTTAAAGCTAGCTGTTAATATCTGTTCAGACTTATCAAAGAGAGTGTATTAAATCCATTTCTGGGAGGCATTCTTGAGACAGTACAGGCCCTGTTGGCCAGCAAGGCATGATTTGTTAGGAAATTGCGATGTGGCAAGCCAGTTAAAAGGTTCAAGCACGCTCTTCTCCACTGACAGATTCCCCAGCTTGAATGTGACTTATTGTTTCAATCTTCTTTGACTGCTTTCACTCACGGGCAAATGAGTACAAGCAACACTGCTGTGTAAACATCTTAAGACATAGACAAATTCACACAAAGCCAATGAGTTATGCATATGGTGGAAAAGTTTGTGTGAAACTACACACCCTGAGGAATAAAATACACTCAAACGAGGTTTGGAACAAACAACCCTGCTGACAAATTTCAGGAATTCCTGAATGTCTCTTAAAATAATATGTAAGAAGTACAGACAATTGCAGTACTGCTTAACTTGCATGTAGTAATTAGAAACGTGGCAGTTGCCACTAACCAACTTCTGTGCAATATGATACATGTCAATGTCAACCATTAAAAGCAACCACTGTTGCTTCATAACGTGTTCGGGGTCTTATCAAACAATAGTAAATATTCATGAGTAAATCTGAAACAGCGTAGGCACCTCCTCTCCTTGTTCGGACTGGCTGCATTCCAGATTCTTTATGTAATATTTTCCACATATGAACCAGGAGTTGTTTACTTGGTGACATCTTAAAAGATGCATGTATATTATTGGAATATAAAATCAAACTTTCTGATATTAAAATAGTTAGTTACAGTCGCCTCGCCCCAACATTGAGGAGTTTCTCAATCAAACCGACAACCTATTTGAGAAACGGACAAAACAGCCTCGGTAAGCCATCTTAAAAGTGTCTTGAACTAGCTTACACATTACCGACTTTAGAAACAGCCAATGAATTCCATTACCTTATCCTTCGCTTTTCACTGCAGATCTTCCACGGTTTCTGTTCGAGTATGAACGTTTCAGTTTTAATAAACACAACTTTGTCTGTCAAAGAACATCCCACCGCGCGTGTTGATGGGAAATGTAGTTTGTATGGTAATATGTTTGGATGAACTCCAACTGTAAACAGGCCACACAAGAACTACAACATCCAATAGGACCCAGAGCAAACTCGCTTGACAAGTGGGGTTTGTTTTTATGGTCCAATCAGAAGACATACACATTATTAAGCCTAGTAATTTATGTGCGTAAATCAATATTTAATCCTCCGTTTTATTTACAAATGAATTGAATATTATCTCTACGGTTACATAATTGTAAGCACATTCAGACCTGTTTTACTCGGTAGGTTAATGCACTTAAAATCGTTAGCTCATGCCACTACCAACATGAAAATGTACAAGCAATTCTTCCTCTTTTTTTTCTTCTTTCAAAAAAAAGTTTTGCCAGACATCTAGGGAGTGTCTTCTAGGTTTTCTATAATGAGTCAAACTAGTATGGCAGCCTTCATCATAGTGTATCCAGGACCAAGAACCACCCATGAACACATCTCGTTCACTGCATTACACAACAGCTGGTATGCAGAGCTTAACCTAAATCTGTATAGCACGTTCATGATTAAACATTTCTACAGGGAATGTTTTTAGAATTATTTAGAACATATAAAACAGTTAGAATTATTTATTTTGCTGCCTTATATTTGGCAGAAATTCAGTCCATTGGGATTACATTACTAAAGGAACACATACAAGGTGTACTGAAAATTCTCAGGACGATTACACAGACTGCATACATATCCTTTTAATGATAGTTAAGGTTTGAGTAGTAGTTGTGGGTTAGTTCTGCCTGACAGTTACTCCTGGATACTGGGTTTTTCTGGTTCATGCTATTCATGGTGTAGCTTAAATCAGGGGTTTTCAAACTGGGATCAGGGCACCCCCAGGGGTCCTCCAGAAAGTTCTAAAGGGTCCCCAGAAAAGATGAAAAAGACAGAAAAAATGGATAAAGTCTACCAAACATTTGAACAGTTTAATTTCTAAATGTTTCTCTCCATACTTTCCAGAATTGTATGTTTGCTTTGCATCTTTCTAGTGAGTAGTTCTAACTATAGTCCCCTTTATCTTGCTCACCGGGGTTGTAAGGCAGTATTCTTTCTGCAGTAAGTAGGCTGATTACATACACTTATTGTGAAAGTTGCTCATGCAAATAATTTTTCATTGAAAATGTTCTTCAGGTTTATACAGGTCCTTCTCAAAAAATGTGCATATTGTGATAAAAGTTCATTATTTTCCATAATGTAATGATAAAAATTAAACTTTCATATATTTTAAATTCATTGCACACCAACTGAAATATTTCAGGTCTTTTATTGTTTTAGTACTGATGATTTTGGCATACAGCTCATGAAAACCCAAAATTCCTATCTCAAAAAATTAGCATATCATGAAAAGGTTCTCTAAACGATCTCTTAACCTAATCATCTGAATCAACTAATTAACTCTAAACACCTGCAAAAGATTCCTGAGGCTTTTAAAAACTCCCAGCCTGGTTCATTCCTCAAAAACGCAATCATGGGTAAGACTGCTGACCTGACTGCTGTCCAGAAGGCCATCATTGACACCCTCAAGCGAGAGGGTAAGACACAGAAATACATTTCTGAGCAGATAGGCTGTTCCCAGAGTGCTGTATCAAGGCACCTCAGTGGGAAGTCTGTGGGAAGGAAAAGTGTGGCAAAACGCTGCACAACGAGAAGAGGTGACCGGACCTGAGGAAGATTGTGGAGAAGGACTGATTCCAGACCTCGGGGACCTGCACCTGGCACCTGCTCACAGTGCCAAAACCACTGGTAAATGGTTTACTGACCATGGTATTACTGTGCTCAATTGGCCTGCCAACTCTCCTGACCTGAACCCCATAGAGAATCTGTGGGATATTGTGAAGAGAAAGTTGAGAGACGCAAGACCCAACACTCTGGATGAGCTTAAGGCCGCTATCGAAGCATCCTGGGCCTCCATAACACCTCAGCAGTGCCACAGGCTGATTGCCTCCATGCCACGCCGCATTGAAGCAGTCATTTCTGCAAAAGGATTCCACCAAGTATTGAGTGCATAACTGAACATAATTATTTAAATGTTGACTTTTTGTATTAAAAACACTTTTCTTTTATTGGTCTGATGAAATATGCAAATTTTTTTAGATAAGAATTTTGGGTTTTCATGAGCTGTATGCCAAAATCATCAGTATTAAAACAATAAAAGACCTGAAATATTTTGGTGTGCAATTAATCTAAAATATATGAAAGTTTAATTTTTATCATTACATTATTAAAAATAATGAACTTTTATCACAATATGCAAATTTTTTGAGAAGGACCTGTACATCCAACATTAAGTATAGCCAATTTAAGTTTGGAAACAATGTGTTGTATTTAAAATGTCACACTTACTAATTATCTAAGTTTAAATGTTTTTTCATGCATAAAAATATGTGACACTGGGCCAGTCATAAGTCTCACGGGTATATTTGTGGCAATAGCCAACAATACATACATAAATGAAGCCATGCAAGAAGTTGTTAACTTCAATGTCTCACTCCCCAATGCATTCTAGTTATATCTGTGATCCACTAAGAGCTTGCTAATTAAAACGAAATATAATTTTATGGGTTAAATCAGGCAAATATTTCATCATAATATTTCAGTACTTTATTGCTTAATGAGTTGAACATGAAGAGGATGTGTTCAGGGTATAATTTGGTGTCAACCTGTTTAACATACTAAACTAAAAAAGAAATGAAATAAACACATAAATAAAGAAAAAAATGACATGCATCATACTACAAAGAAAACTAGTCAACACAGAATGCTGTAGCATGACAATAATCAACAAGAAATAAGGGTTAGATATTAATCTCTTCATCTACCCAAACTAACATCTGGCAGTTTGTATAATACTTGAATATGTTCATAATTTTGAACAATTTTATACTGTAAAAACCTAATTTTCTTTAAATAAAAAAGTACATCAGAACTTCATCCCTCTGATTTAAACCTAGAATACAACACATCTCTAGATTATTTTAATGGGAGGGACTTAATGAACAATGGCATGGAAGTGCATTAAATATTACTTGTCTACCATGACAATAAACAATAAATATTTTGTTCTTAATGACAGCTCATCGTTTTCCAAATGCTTTTTTTTCCAACCAAAGATACCTGCAATATACTAATACCAAGGATACCCTCACAGTGCTGTTGTCAGTCGCTACAATTGTCTTTTCAAATCACTACATTATTTGGGATTGCTTATGCTGCACCTTTTATGACAGTAAGTAAAAGTTCAGGCAGTTATAAAGTGCCAATAGTACATCAAGCCTAGAGTTTTCACTGTGGTCACATCTCCCCGTTAACCCTCCTTGCTTGTACATAGCACACAGGCAGCCTCAGTGGTTTCCTCCCGCGAGATCAAGCAGTGACCCTGCAGCCTCCTGAGCCTCTGCATCAAGCTGCAGTATCTCAACCGTCTCCAGGTCCAGCTCTGCGTCTCCTGGAAGAACCAGGTACTGATATTGCTGATACTGATAATAGTGTAACTCAATGTAACCGCTGTCTGCCAATGGATCTTTCTCTGAATCCTCGCCAGCAACCTCAGTAAGTTCCACAGGCTCCATAGGGACCAGCTCCTCATGATCTGGCATCAAAGAGCATGGCGGGTTTGAGGACAGAGAATCTAGATCTGATGAACAGTGAGAAAAAGTGCTGGAATTAAGTGAATTGTACCATACAGAACAGGTTCACTCAATGTTACTCTATTCTATATAAAACTCAGTTGCATCATTTTTAAATACATTTTCTTTCATTCACAAAAAAACAAAACTCTCTACTGTTGCATTATTATTTAATTGGTAGTATATGGTAAAAGATGTGTGCAAATAAAGAGAGAGCAAACTGTTTGTTATGTGAGACTTCTTTAATTAAGTGACCCTGTATTAAAACAGCCTGACACAGAGAGGTAGGCCATTATGTCAGGGTGGCTATAGGTTGCTAGGGCAATGTCCGGCTGTTACCAAGGCAACAGCTCACAAACATACTGTGTCTCGGAAAAGTGGATAAAGGCTAGCAAAGTGCATGCAAGAGAAGCTAGCACAATATCATACACTGCCATTTCAAATTAAACTGATCAAAAGTGACAGTAAAGGCATTTATAATTATACAAAATATTTATATTTCTTATAAATGCTGCTGAACATGCCAAAACAACTGTTTTCAACATTGATAATAAACTTAACTCAACAGTAATAATTGTGATTAAAAGAAGTGGTTAGCAGACTTTCATTAGAGTTCAATTCAAAAGTTGAGACTGACCCGACATTTCCATAGTCTGATTCAAAATGTTCTGCCCATTATCAGTCGCCTCAAACCTGTTCAGAATGGAGGTCAGATATGCATGTATCAGTATTATATATCACAATGAAAGAGTCATTTGTTCATATGACATCATGCATATTAAATCAGATAATTCAATATTATGCATCATACAGGTGGTGTATTAAAAGAAAGCAAATCAAACTCACAAAACAGGCTTGTTCAACAAGTTGCTGTTGGTACGATGGCAATAATGTGTTTTCTTAAGAACTTCCAGAAGAGCTGGTCGATATTCTGGACAAACACGCCATAATGAGCCCTTTCCAACAGACTGTAAAACAATACAGGAATATTGAATTTAAAAACAATTAAGCAATCTATATGAGAAAAGATCTGAACATTCTGATTAATGTGTTTTGGAAGTGACGCACCTGACTCTTATCTCGATGTATTCGTTGGAAACTCTTGCTCAAGGACAAGTTGTGTCGGACAGAGTTCCTCCATCCACCTGGAGCCTCTCTATAGTAGGGAAAGTTGTCAACAATCCACTCATAAATACCTTTCACAGGGAGTCTCTTCTCATGTGAGTCTTCTATTGCCATGAAGATGAGACTACTAAAAGAGTAGGGGGGTTTGGCAGGGGAAGGAGGCAGCTGTTGGGCAGGAATGGGCTCTAACGTCTGAGGCAGTGTAGTGATTCTGGGCAGGGGCTGCAAGGGCAACAGGTTCCCTCTTTGATGCAACCAGCTGAGGCAGGTCAGGTCATCCTGGTCAGATACTGTGGAGGGACTGGGGCAGTGTGATCCTCCATATCCCTGAGGGGTTGATGAAAAGTTAAGATAGGAGGCTGGAGTGGTTGGGGAGGAAGGGAGGTACGCAGTCAGAACAGCGGCAGGCTGTGGAAGAGAGGGGGATAGAGAAAGAGCTTCTGAATTATTTCGGGAATGTAGTGGAGAATGGGGTGGCAGTGCTTGTGTGTCTTTCTCCATCTGTCTCCCAGCTGCAAGATACAGGTCCACACATTCACCTGTTGAACTGTAGAAAAACAGATAAATATGAATGCACGGTTTACACAAGTATGTTAGTTTAAATTTTTTTTTAAAGGTATTAAATCCAGGAAGGAGACTATAAAAGTGTTTGCCCTTCCACAGAATTAATTTTTCGATGCTCAGTACACAAACGAGTAAATCATTGAGCAAGTCAGTCAACCGCGAAATAACATACCATTCAACTGCTGCAAAACAGGCTTGACGGACAGCTTGCTGTTAATTAATGCGAAATATGAACAGGCTTTATGAAAGAGAAGTAAAAATTGTTCGACTATTCTACCACATAACTAACACAGAAAGCTAAGCCACATGGTCTATACACCTGAGAAAATGGCGCAAGAATATTAAGTTACATTTAGAATAATTACCCAAGCATTCATGCTCGCGTGACAAAAGAAGGGCGAAAACTTACCTAAACAACTGGGTATGAATTTACAGCATTCGATCTCCAATTTTGTTCTCTTGTAAGTTGAAAGTTTCTGTCAAAGTATTAAAATATCTGCAAAAGAAGCTGTTATGTCTCACACTATCCCGTCCTGTCTGAGCTGTCCTTTCCCACGTTTCCTTGGAAACCAGAAGGACGCTTTGCAGCCGGCGCGCCTTCTGCGACCCCTCCTTAAAGAGACAACCAGCGCTGGCTGGAGGAAATAGAACGAATGTGGATTTGGGGAAAAGCCTTGATGTTGGTACTGATATATGTGATGGAAAAGCGTCTCAAGTTTATCTTTTGAAATACTAACATACTTGTTGTATTATGCCCCAGAGAACAGTATATAGCGTATACTGATCGGTCACAGAATTTTGTTTGCATCCGTATTATGCCAACATCAAGTATTTTAATTGACAAGATGAAAACAGTTCTACAGACCGTAAAAGCCTAAATTATGGACTTTATTTTGCTATAAAGATGAAAACACTGCTATTCATGCACAGATAACCAGAAAAGAAGGACACTTGAGTCAACCATTTGTTCACCAATTACACATCACACAAGAATCACAGCACTGGGCAGATAAAGTAGCATGCCTCTTAAAAAGAAGTCTGGATTTTGTGACATTAAAGCAGCATGGCAGTCACAATTGAAGTCAAATGGTAATTTTTCCATTTTCTCCATGTGAAAACAATGGCAGGAAAACACAACCCTGTAAAAGAATTAAATTATATTTTCAACAATTGATCTGCAGATGACAATACAGACGGGGCCAGTATTGAAAATCAGACCACACAAATCCTCTGTGAAAAAACACAATCATGGTAAGTCACTTTTCTGTAACAATGCCAAAATTTGAAGCCATCCCAGTCCAGCGTTTTCATTTAAAAGTTCCTTCATAGTATAAATACTGTAGGTCATCTGACCAAGTGAGCGGTGAGCCAGTAAATGATGATTGGCTGAAAGACAGCAGATGCCACAGTTATGTACAAGCGAAAGCGGGGCTTGACACTCGCTCCTGCACCAATGGAGTCAGCTGAGATTGAAGACAGAATCTTCATTTTTAAAGAACGGACCTGAAAAAAAATAAATAATTAAAGAATGAAAAACTTCAACGTGTAAATACCACTTTTTAAACAAATTCCTAAACAAAACTCACAATAAAAAACATGAGGGCACAAGAAGACCAAGCAAGAGCAACGAAGTAGCCATCACTGCCAAAGAGCAGTCCACACAACACAGTGAAAATCATCCTGAAAGACAAAGACAAGAAGAGACAATAGTTTTAATGCTATATAAAAAACATGACCCAACTCTAATTCAATATAATATTCAACAGAAACATACCCCACATATTTGTATCCACTGTAGGCAACAAGGTCAAACGTTGATAGGTCTGTGTGAACGGTAAGTAAGTAAAGACTGAGCAACATGACTAGAACTTCAATAATGATCCACACCAGAGCCGTGCTTGCACACAAACCCAGAACCTCTGGACTGAACCTGAACATGTAGAGAAAACATACAAATGACATGTTATATGAAACACCATCAAACATGATGGCAACAACATTACTTAAGAATGTGTCAGTGCAGAATGTATTGTTGAATAGAATCATATTTAAAAGTGTCATGAACTGGCTTTTTATACTGTTGTTTAAGGTCAACTTATGATGTTCGCGTGGTTTTTACATTCAAAAACAGGCTCTGTCCTGCAACACTCAGATTTTATAGGAGTGCCACACTGAAGACTTATAGTAAATGCCCACGGCTAGGATTGGATAAGCTTTGCATATTTAATGAGCTTCAGCACCCTCGTCAGTAAATGTGGGAATTGTTTTGAAAGCGTGTGGGGAAACGGCAACCGGAATGAATCGCCCACAGGGCAAGCCAAATGTCTTTATCAAACAAACACAATGATTAATCTCTCATCCACACGTGCTTGATTGGAATGTTAGTTTTTATTACTTGGCCCACCCGATCGGTGGATAAAGTACGTTGCTGAGATAATTTTCTTGTGGTTTCCCCTCAGCTCTTAGTGACCTACGTGCAGCGCGTGATGCGCGTGGTGGAAGCGGCAGCACTGTAGACACGTACACATAATCAATAGATCTATATCAATAGATCTGTAACAATGCAATACTACCACATATAAAAAACATTTTTACTCACATTAGTGTGTTGCTTCATTCATTCATGTAATCTCATCCTGTCTGCAAATCCAGTCTCTTGTTTACAAACGAATCCGTTATCAGAAATGAACGAACAAAAGCGTGAGCTGGATATTCATTAAAAATAAAGTTCATCCATGCATTCATAATATTGGAATACGAATGAAGCTTATGCAGAATGTTCATTACTTAGAAGTTGGTTACGGTTTAGCTCCACATAGGCCTGTGTCATGTCAGTGGCACGAGCTGGTGGGCGTGGCTACAAAACCAGGCGTTGTTCATCTTATGTTGAAGCGGTGTTTCACGACACGAGGACGTCATAGCTTGGCATATTCTGAGATTGATCGTTTGCAGGGGCTGGTATCAATAAAAGCTTTTCTTTTACTAACAAGGACGTTTTTAGCTCTGAAACTTACAGGATATTCTTATATTACCACCATAACCTTTTAAAAATTTAAAAGCTCAAGGGAAAGTTGATTTCTCAATTAGTGTCACATCAGGGTTACTGAATATTATAGACTAGTTGACTAATTATGTTAGTCAACTAGTCCCACTAGCAATCCCACAGCATCGCTATAAAATGACACATCAGTTCAGTGTGCTCCTATAATAATCACTTTTACTCACCGTTTCTGGATACCTAAAGCCATTCCTGCCAGCAAAATGTAGGTGATAAAAGCCATCGCTAAATGAAAACAAAAGAACATTTGATGAGGAAATCTAGACTGATCAGATAACGCAACTGATAATTTTAATAAGACTATAAAACTAGATATTCACCAATACAGCGCTTCTGATCTATGATGCATACTACTTGCAAATATGTGACAACAGACGCAAATAAAACGCAAGCATAGTTCTGTTATGCATACTTAATGTCTTGCAGCATTAACGAAGCCTAGCACTCAAGGGAGCAGTAGAGTTCCCTTCAAATGTCTGTGCCATAAGGACGTGCATTTATTCAGGTAACTAGCTAGTTATAATCATGTTTATAAAAATCTAACATTCTCACAAACATTCTCTTCAACTGCTGCTCAGCCATTACCTGAGAAAGGTTACCTGGCTGACCTGAAAGAGAAATCTTGCCGTAGGAGGAGACAGTTTATGGAAATGTCCACCACACCGGCTTATCTACAACAACTTTAGCGACTTTTTTCAACAATTTCGTTCTAGCCTGTGCCAGTGTCCAGTGCAGTTTAGATAGTAAAAACAGTGTAGCTCCTGTGTCATCATCACACGCATGCGTCGTGGCACTTACGTGAACAGCATCGGCTGCCATAGAACTCGAAAGCACTGAACTGTAGCGTAAACTGCGTAGGAGACTTACACAGGCTAGAACGAAATTGCTGAATAAAGTTGTTATTTCTGTTTGTTTGTTTGTGCACAAAAAATATTCTCGTCGCTTCATAAAATTAAGGCTGAAACACTGGAGACACATGGACTATTTTATCGATGTCTTTATAACTTTCTGGATCTTGAAAGTGTTTATTAAATTGCTGTCTATGGAGGGATCATAGAGCTCTCGGCTTTCATCAAAAATATCTTAATTTGTGTGCAGAAGATGGACGAAGGTCTTACGGGTTACTGACACAATTACCTTTTTTTGGTGAACTAACCCTTTAAATTTTGTACATATAGATCAGTGATTTTTCAGGTTGCTCAAAATAAATGATAAACATCAATTACTGGGTATGTAGAGATCTGGAGCATTGACGTCATGGCGAGGTGTTAGAGGAGTGTCTCTGTGGTAACGTACTTCCCAGTCCTGTTGATATCACAAAACATACAAAAAAGCAAAAGATTACATTAAATCAGTTTAAAGATACACCTACCTACATTATATATATATATATATATATATATATATATATATATATATATATATATATATATATATATATATATATATATATATATATATATATTTTTTTTTATTTTTTTTTTTATTTATTTAAAATTCTTTTTTATTCATTCATGATAAAGTGAATTTTTTTTAATCAATTTTCATTTTTTCGAGTCAAAATTGTCCAGTAAAGTAGTAATTTTGATTCAAATAATAAAATACTGTTAATAAACTTTAATTATCAGGTAAATATATTTTACCTGATGTGTGTATGGGAAAATGAGAATCAACAGTTTCTTCATAACATATTTGGTATCAACTGCAAATAAATACTTCAGCTTGTTCACTGGCATGAATCGGTTAATCTGCAGAAGAGATTACAGGGTGGGGAAAAAATCCATTACACAATTAAAATTAATTAACATTTTTCAGAAGCTAGATGCAATGCAAGATTGAGATCTATAGTTGGATTAACATAACATATCACTGTGTACCTCCTAAGTCAAACATGGCATCTCACCTCTTTGTTCACAATATCCTTGCCTTGACTGGCAAGTGATGAGCCATACATCATGGCAGCATTGGCCATCGGATCTGCAAAGAGGCTGCCCACTCCAGGCTCTTGACCACCTGCTGGCACTTCAGCCATATTATAACCTGAACTGTAGAAGTTCTGGTTGTTGATGGGTGGAGGCCCAGAACTGGTGTCATCAAAAAGTACTGGCCCGGCACTGGGTGGAGATGCTCTGGCTCTGGGTTTTGCTGCACAGAGAAAAACATTGTTTTTTGTTTTTGTTTTTTTGGTACTATGAGAGATCATTGATAAAGCAACATCCCATTTCAAGAACTCTCAAAAAAAAAATGTATGACTGACTATTTATGCTTCTAAAATACTAGGATATTTTTTTCTCTTTATTTTTTTACTATGTATGTGATGTGGCAAAGAGTTCACCCTGCACGTCATCAAACTAGTTTAAGATAACTAATCAGTAACTTTACAATCTGCATTGTACTTTGTTGCTAAACTGCACGTAATGTAATTTCGGGCTTTTCTGATTTTAAAGTACAGTATGTTGTTGTCCACGTATGTCAAAGAAGAACAATTTTTTGAGACGCTCTTTCATACGTACTTGCCCGGTATCCATGGTGTTGAAAATCCATCTTCTCTCCTGCTTTGAATTCCAAAAATAATTTGATTAGCTTCACCACCAGAAGAATCAGCAATCCAAGCGATTAAAGTCTCCCCACTAATATGTTGCATCTGATGTCAGCATCAGACTAGTAATAAAATAGATACTAGCTTGCTATGTTGCTAATCTGAAAGATGGCTAAAAAACATGTCGGATTAATCTTGAATGTGTTACCAAAATGATTACAAATACATTTATCTTAATGCGGATACAAACGATTGGTAGTCACGATTATATAAGTTTGAAATATTGTTTTCTAAACAAGTTCTCCTGTTAGCTTATAGTACTCACAGATACGCCTTCACCCTTACACCCGCCTCGCTTTGCTTCTCATTGGCTGATGAGAAATGTGCCTGCGTGGCAGAGAAGAGAAACATCACAATTTCATTGGTTAGAATGACGGTTGCGTTGCCTGAAGTTCTTACATTGTGATTGGCTGTAAAAAATCAATCAAAAAGGTAGTAGAGACGCGTAGCCTGGTACTAGGCAACCGAAAGGAAAATAACACAGTAAAACAGTGGCATATATTAGGTTCACCAGTAATCTATTAAGCGTCACATTTCACTTGCTTCATCCCTTTTCATTAAATGTGTGAAAGGACCATGGGTTATTGAATATTTAAAAAGTCAATGAGCCATACAACAAACAAATAAATAAATAAAATAAAAACGGTTGCACATTGGGCTAAATTAAACTCACTCAGTAAGGGGTTAGCTAGGAAGCTATAGGGCCAAAAGTTGGTCTGTTATTGATAAAATGGTAGGCTACAAACATAACATAGCTAATCAAAATAGTACAAACAGAACATATCTAAAAGTTAACAATTAGTTGCCTACATGGGATTTGTGCTTCTAATGTTTTAAAAAAGGAATAAAGTCGTTTTGTAGAGCCACATTGATGTAGCTACCACAAATATTGTATTTTCTGTGAAATAGGTGACATTTAATTGTTGGTATATGTGTATCTATTGACCCTTTTATAAAAAAAACACTAACAATTAAATATAATGGAAAATACATGTGATATATCAATGTGGCTCTATAAATCAAATGACTTTTTTTTAAGCATTAGAAGCACTAATGTAGCCTACTTGTTAATAGAACATTAAGATATGTTTTGTTTGTACTGTTTTGTTGTGCTATGTTTGTATTATTTTATGAATAACTAGGCTACAGACCAACATTTAGGAACTAAAGGAAACACTGATCACCATAATAGTAATCAAACAAATCAACATTTAAACCTGTTAATTCTCAAAAAGAACTTCTGCTGAGATCTTAAGATTTGTTGTCTTTTATTTGCAGTTGATTTCAGGTTGTGTGGCTTTAAGTCAGTTGCAGTTTTTGTGTTTCATTTTCTTTTCACATTGTAACATTGATTCAATGACGTTACCATTCATTTTTGGAAGAAATTTCTAAATTTTTTCAACATTAATTGTGGGTGCAAACGTTAACGTTGACACATTAACATTGATTTAACATTGTTTCGATGATGGCTTGTACCTTTTTGATTGATTTAAATGTTCAAATTACAGCTTTATATAAACCCAGCTTCAACTTTTATGCAGGAAAATTGTCCTCAAAACTTAGGTCAATGAATATCATGATAAAAAAATATACATTAAAGTATTTTTATTTATTTTTTAATCCTGGGGGAACAATTGAATTCTACAAATTAGACCGATATTTGACTGATCTGACAGAAAGATACAGATTATTTTAAAGATATAACCGCCTCAGTATTTTTCTTTTTCATGATTCAATGTTTTTGAGCAGACATGAACCCATGAACTAACCCCACTATATTTGTTGTACCAAAGAAATTATTATTTAGAATCTTGCATGGCTCTTATGTTGAGTTGGTGTATTAAATTCCTGTCTATCATATCACAATTCAAGTCAATTAATATAAGAATGGAAATCATTTAAATATCAAACATTTATATGCAATAATTACACCTAAGTGTGTGAAAAATAATAAGCTTGTTATCTGGAACACTGAATTATCTGGTATAATGCTGGAGTAGTAACATTTTTGTGAAAAATGAAAGAATAGCAACATATTTGGGTGTAATAACTGCACTGGGGAGTGCCATTAATTTCTTAGTGTCCAGAACTTCAACATACGTAAATTGTTTGCATCAGCACCAAGCCTTGGGTAATACCACATCCTATCTCACTGGGCAAGAAGCACCTTGACTTGCCTGCATGTTGGGGCATGTTGCAGTCAGAGAGTTGCAAAAGGGGTGTGTCATCACAGCATTCCATTCTGCTTAGGTCATAATTCACTAAATGATGCACTAACACTCTGGTTACAACCAGATTTTGCCAGAAGAAATCTGAAATACAGTACCTTAAATACTACAAAATAAACAGTGACGTCATTCCAAAGGAAGTCAATTATTCCCTAGACACAGAGAGGGCATACTTAGATAAGATATCTCATTCAGCCATGTGGTTTCATTTTTACAAATATTGTTTCCTTTTGCACAAACAGATCAGTGTACTGAGTGCATCGTAATACTGAACAGTTCAGAAATGAGTCATAATGGTGCTAAAAGGATGATATATATATATATATATATATATATATATATATATATATATATATATATATATATATATATATATATATATATATATATATATATATATATATATATATATATATATATATATATATATATATATATATGTTTGTACTATTTTATCAATAACTACAGACCAACATTTGGGAACTAATATTATCAAAACTAATAATATCAAAACAGTTACGACTATCATTTCACCAGATATAATAATGTACAGTCCAGTAACTTTACCTTTTCATTGTCATATTACCTTAGTGATATATATATATATATATATATATATATATATATATATATATATATATATATATATATATATATATATATATATATATATATATATATATATATATATATATATATATATATATATGGAAAGTGGTAATAAACAACAATGACTGTATTTGAATAGCAATAAAACCAATAATTAAACTAAAAAATATTTGTTTTCATGTTATGATTTTTTAACAGTACAGTAGACTATGTATATGTCTGTAGAAAGTATGACGTCAGAGGGACCAGGAAAAGAACTTAACTAGGTCAAAAATGCCACCAAATGTATTAAAGTGACCCAAGCAGATATTAAAATGCGCCTTGTAATAATTTTTGGTTTGCTCATGGTGATAATGTTGTTTATAGGTTAGTCATAATTGTTTGGATTTAGAATTATTTCAGATTTTGTCTCAGAAGCATTTGTGTGCGTACAGTGTGTTTTATATGGTTAGGAAAAAAGTACTCTTATAAGCATGTCAAAACTTTTCTGAACACTGTAATAGGAATTGAGCTGACAGCAGCTTGCCTAAAAATCACAGAATTGAGAAGAAGTATCTTCCCTGTGATTGTAAAAAAAAAAAAAATGTTTGCGCTCAAAATAAACCAGATTGCAGGTCTATGGTGAAATGCCCAACCATTTGTGGGTCACAAAAGAGAGAAGGAAAGGTCGTGAATCAAGATTTCATTGCCTGACGCATGAATCATTTCCCCTTTTATTGCTGTAAGGGTGATTCAGCAATAGGGTTGCAATAGTGAAAAGCAGTGAAAATTGTTTCATGACCCTTCATTCATAGCATTCATTCACTGTTTGGTGCTTTAATGTGGTCTCTCCACAGGAACGTGCTGAAACCTCAATGTACACAAACGACTTCACTTCTGGAAGAACAGCCACTCTCTGAATATTTACTCATCGGAAGAGTACGTGAACTGCTTGGTGTGACTAATTAAATATAGACCACATAATTCTTACTGAGTGTTAACATAAACCCATATGCAGGGAAATTATCTGAATAAATGTCTCAACTAAAAACTAAATAATACATGACGAAAGATGCTGTAAAAAGCTTAAGTTTCGATTTAAGAGTTCAAAGCGCCTATCACTTGCTCAAATAGAAGGAGTTCCCGGAAAAATCCATATATGGATATTAACGTAATCTTCCATGTGACCATACGTCATTTAAAAGACCGGCAGCACCATTTCCCGTAAGTTGGGAGGGGCGAAAACTATACGGCTCTTGATCACTTATTTATATTCTCGTGAACATTTGGAACCTCCAGTCTGGTAGAAAAACAGAACCGTATTTGATATATTCTAAAAGGTTGTTTTTTTACATTTTATCCTATCGCTGTCAGCAATATGAACATTTTGACCGGTGACAGAAACTTCTAGACTCCCCCAGGTGTATCGTGGTGGATTCTACCGCTTTCCCGCAATAAGGTGGATTTTTAACTTGCATTTGAATTTCGCGTGAACAGTCAGTGATATAAGTAGGAGAAACCTTTTTGGGAAGCAGTCCCAGAAAAGACTGACATAGACTTAGTCAACAGTTTCCTTTGGATTACTAAAGGTCAACGGCATACATGTTCAACTACGGAAACCTAGGCAGAGGAATCGATCGGACCTTCCCAGATAGCAGCTCTGGACCAGGCTCGAGCTCTGCATCTCTCGCTACGACCACAGTCACAACTCAACAACAACAACAACAACAACAACAGGTATGCGTCTTTTATATCATATCTATCAAGATCATACGTTATACTATTTTTACTGTTACAAAACAGTTACAACTATCATTTCACCAGATATTATAAAGGACAGTCCAATATACCTTTTCATTGTCAGATTACCTTAGTGATATTTTAAAATTCTTAACATGTCATTATTTATTTTATTTAGAAATGTGTTGTAATTCATATTCATGAAGTAGCCTGATATGTTAGAAATGTCATGAGAAAATTAAATTCCATACGTTTTAAATATCTTTCTTATCTGTTCTCTGTTTAAATTGTATTAACCAAATAATTGCAGAAAGTGTGGAGAAGTAATGATTTTATGATCTTTATGAGTGCGATTGCCTATTCAGGCTGGTGTTTATATCTGGGTGTTTCTGTAAATATAACAACAATGGGTTTTTGAGTCATAATGAGATATAATAAAGTCTCCTCCCTAAATCTTTGATGCCAATGCCATGGTAACCTGTAATATATTGTCTGTATCTCCTGTACTTTAAAACAGAAGTATTCTGTGGCAGGATCCAGTCAGTTTGTGCCCAGTCTCAATGCTATAACTTCAAATCAGGACCTTCAATGGATGCTTCAACCCTCCCTTCTGGGCACCCCGGGGCCACCCAGGGCACTTCGACCATCTTACTCACTTCCACCAAGAATCCCATCTATGAATCCTCAACATACTCTATCACATCTATCCCGGCCAGGTGTTATTAGAGCAGCTACAGCTGTTGGCAGCTCAACAAGAAGCAGACATGATGAACATGTAAGTTTACTTCAACAGCTTTTAAGTCCGTCTATGTGGTGAGTCATGATGGGAGACTGTGACAGCATGGTTTGTCACCATGTTCACCTGTCACCCTCTCCATTTTTGTCGGTGGTCTTGGCCAAAACCAAAACCAGCCATGCGTGTAATTCTAAAGAAGAGACAGGCCTAAATCAAAGCGTGGAAGACAGAATGTGTAATATCCTGTTCTGAGTCTAGTGAACGTGTTTGCTGATACATACAGGGTGTGAATCTCACTTGGGCTTATTGAAGAGTGTGAACTATGTATACAGCTGTAAACGTTAATTCTGTATGTTCAAATACGACTCTATACATCTTATAATTTTATAATATGCTATATAGAGGACATCATCTACCCCGGATGAATTGCAGAGATGCTCATTCAGAATTAACTCATGAAATCCTTCTTGACTCGTGCATCCAAGTCTTTAGTATGTCAGGGTGAGACTGAAATAATGAGACAGGAAATGGGATATCATGTGATTCACTGGAGTAAAATGATGACTCATTCCTGAGTCACTAGGGTGTTTGCAGGTGATTCATCAATACTGGGACAGGAAACTGTATATGATGCTCACAAAAGTGAGAAATTAATTAACGGAATATAAATGGATTCATAATAGAGTATTTGCAGAGATGAAAATGGCCATATTGCCTCAGAATTTAAGGTAATCGAAGATTTTTTTATATGAAATAAAAAATCTCATCCCCTAGATGGCAGTATTTCCACAAGTTTAACAACTAAATTAAGTCGACCAGGGTTCCAATTAGACAAAAAGTTTTATATTTATTTAATTTTTTATAATTTTTTTATTTTATATATAACTATTATCAATTATTTATTTTTCTTTTTTTATATTTATTATCAGTGTACAATGTCAAACTACCTCATGAATATGAATTTGATACATGTTTCTTACATTTGCTTTACTTTTTTTCACTCCAGCTGTCCCCTGAGGAACTTGAGCGGCGTAGAATTAGAAGGGAACGTAACAAAATGGCTGCGGCTAAGTGCAGGAATCGTCGACGCGAACTGACTGACACACTGCAAAATGTACGTTTTTTTTAATTTATTTTTTAATTTATTTGAAGTTTCCTTTTAATTTTAATGTCTTCGGATTACATGGACCCAAACTGAATGTTTAAACTTTTTCCACAGCAAACTGACCAGTTAGAGGATGAAAAATCACATCTGCAAAAGGAGATCGCAGAGCTCCAGAAGCAAAAAGAAAAGCTTGAGCTGGTCCTTGAGGCCCATAGACCCATCTGCAAAGTCCAGGATTCGGACTCGGACTCTGACTCGAACAATGACCTCCCGACACTGAGTGGAATCAAGATTGAGCCTGCGGACCCTGATCTTCCTGGACCCTCTGGAGAATCAAAGAGTCACACCAAGCCTAATAAACCCAAGCCCAAAATTGTCATCCCACCACCAGCTTTAGCCTCCTCTGTTACCAGTGTAACTCTAGAATCAGAGTCTCTTCATACTCCTGTCCTCATCTCCACTCCGTCTCTGACACCCTTTTCTGCCAGCCTGATCTTCAGCTACCCCTCCTCTTCAATGGATACCAGCTCAGCGACTTCATCCCAAGCCCTCAGTCTCGCCACCTCTCAACACGGTACCAGCCAGTCTTCTCGTAACCCTCAGCCGTGTGGTGTCGCTCATCGCCGCAGCAGCAGCAGCGGGGATCAGTCAGATCATTCTCTCAATTCACCAACCATCCTCACCCTTTGATTTCTCACCTGCTGTGAGGGAAAAGTGTTTATGACTTCCACAAGTCTCCTTACTACTACACACATAAGCAAGTCCTGCATGTGTTATGCTTTTACCTGTGTATTCTGATTACCTTTATTAACGGCAATTATCAAGTCACTTGAATGCATTATAAGAACACAGAAGCACAAGTTAAAGGTGAAGTGTAGACAGTGTGATTGTTTCTGAAAACGGTTTGAAGACGGCCTTTATTTTTGCTATTTCATTTGGTAACGATAGTGGCGCAGAAATTGCACACTTCACCTTTATGGACGTATAGTGTAAAATGAAAAGTAACAGCATCTTTCATATAAAGTAGACTGAAATCATCACAGCACATTTATATATAACACTGAAAAGAAAACTGACTGACAGTTAAGCCCGTAAATTTTGACTGTAGTGGCATTAATAGTAGTATTATTGATATATTCATTTATTTAAACTACACATTTAATATATCGGTGACGGTACTGTCGCAGTTTAATATCTAGCAAGCTGTAGGCGTCAGAGTTAATGTAGATTGCTCACCATTATGCCTTTCATGAAGGGAGGTTTAAAGCAATTTTGAAGAGTGTCTATTAAGTTATTTATTATTGTTACCAATTTTAGAACTGTTATGATTTAAAATGTTCAATTGACGGATCTGAATTTTTATCGGTTATATTGTCTTGTTATGCACGTTTGTGGATTTGCACAGCGTAATGCTATTTCTTTGTCATGTCATTTTATGTTTTTAAGCTTGATTTAAAAAAAAAAAAAAGTTATAATAACAGTGTGTTCTGAATAAGCTAGTTTTAAAGAAACTGAAGGGATGCAGGCTAGCCTACCTGGTTCTTTACATACACTGTCTGCAACACTACATCTCAAGACTGTACACTTCAATGACCGGTTCACTGTTACACTGGTTAAATTATATTTTAACTTTACCGAACACTTAAGTGGTTACTCTACGGTGGTTTTTCATACAAGTTCAAAGGTGTGTGATTCACAGGCCAGGAGTAAATTATTAAGATACTCTGTATACTTGTATTGAATACACTATGTTAGATTATACTATAGCTTGACAACATATAGTTTTGTATTTATTTTTGAAAACAAGATATTTTTTAATGCTTTTTTTACTGAAAACAATGTTGCATGCTGTTTAACATCTAATAAACAATTACTGAAAATATGTGCTGCTATTGGTAATACTAAACAATATTATGACTTCTGAGCGGCAAAAGTGCCTTGAATTTAGGAATTCCATTTATCTCTATTCTGTATGAAATAAATCAGTTAAAGTTTATGGTCCCTTCTAAAAGACTATTTGTAGCTGTAATGTTATTTCAGGGTGCACACAGATATATAAGCAAAGAAGTAAATGTTTAGTAAGTTACAAAATGGAAAGTGAGTCTCTCAGCACAATGAGGAGGGGTTAAGCGCACCGTTTCCTCCTAGGATGTCAGAAAAGTTCAATGACTCACAAACACATTTGCCTCTGAATTGGAACCAGTTGTTTCCCCTCTAACAGTGTTGGCCGTAATGTAATGTCTGAAAGATTAAACAAGAATAAAATTTCTACTCAGGACAAACTTGTGTTTTTTTTTTTGGTCATATGCATGCCTTTGTGGTTGTGGGATAAAATCATGTGCTCTGCATGCTAAGGTGTGCGAGGATATGCATGATGCAAATAAAAATAAAGAGATCATTATATCACACTTTTAAATAGGGTGTTTTGACATCCATAGAATAACCATTTTTGGTTTTCTTAAGTAATATTTAAATTATCCGATTCAACGGATTTGACAAGTTCTGAGTAAGAGTGCAATTCATAGCCTGTGGTGACAAAAATATAAGACAAACAACCTGGTGACAAAGTGAAAGAGTGTACGGTGAAAGAGGCCAAGACACCATAAATATACAGAGAGCATATTAAATAAACATGGCGACCCTATTTCCTCCACACTACGGCCTCTGTTATCGCTCTGATTTCAAGTGAGTCACTTTAGAGGGAACATGAGAACATATGATTGAGATAATGAAGAGTTTGTACTGAATGAACCAGCAAGCACATGTTCTGCTGAAAGGACCTCTGTTTGCCAGTCACAGTGAAATGATTTCTGGCTCCCCGGCTGCTGTGCAAACAGCATGCCAAAAATAAACCAGTGAAACATCAATAAATTAAGTCCTGAGCTACAGCATGACTAAGGCCTCATTAAGACATGACTGTGAAAATTTCATCCATGCTATTCAGAAGTCCTTTGTGGGCTATAATACAGTATATTTATGTGTGTGTGTAATATATATATAGTTAATGGAAAGTGAAAGTATGAGGAAAAAAGACCAGAACAGATCATGGCGTGTCAGTCAAGTGTATTTAAAGCTATCTCACTCACTATGAGCATAGCCTGAAACAAAGCAAATGCTAATCAATCAGAGAGCTGGGTCCTGTAGCTATAAAACTGAAGTCATTGAAATAATACTGATCATATATTCGGAATTAAAACAAACATGTACAACAGAACAATCCTATGTAGGAGGGTCTTGTAGTATGCAGCAAATACAACAAAAATGACTATTATAATAACAATATATATCACAATAATTTTTAAACTACATGTCTGTCAATGTTTTCCCCTCCAAACAATGTCAATTCAGCATGTATTAATTAAAGTCTCGTCAAAGCAACAACTGAACACAAAAAGCTTTGTACAGTACAGCTGTGTAGTTAAAGTGGGGTTAATGCAAAATAAAGTTCATTTTGGATTCAGTGCAGAGCACAGCAACACCGTTTAGTGGAGCACACATCACTACATCTAGTGAATTATACTGTCCAGTTAAAAAAAAAACAAGAAATAACAATCTCATACTGTAGAAAAGTGGTCTAGTAACACGTGCATTTCCAGTGAATCATTCTTGGGCCTCCACGATACAGCCATATTATGTCACAAAAAAAATTGATCTGCTTACATTGGAGGCTTTACTTTGCACGATCTTTTGATACTACCAGTTAATCTCCATTGTTGAAAATGATTCAGTGCTTTTTGTAAATGATCTCAAACAGATCATTATAGTATATGGCTCTAATCAGTAAAAATGTGAATCTCTAAAGATTGAAGATTCATTGCAGCCCTGTCATAGTGCATCATAGGCGAAACATCAGCCCGTGAACAGATCAGTGCACACTAAAACCTGGTAAAAGTTAGGAGTTAGCAGTTTCTCCCAATGTTGTTTAAAATGTCAACCCCAAAACTAAACCCGAATTTGCCCCTATCTACAACCCCTGTAAGAGATGAGAGGAAACATTCCAAAAACACTTGGTAAAACATACATTCAAATAATGCTACTAATACATAAATAGGTCTGCAGGAAAATTTGAACCTTTTGAAACATGGTGGATAGCTTTTAGAAAGTTCAATCCAGGCCATCTTAGACCAGGATTAGACCAGTTGCCAGATGGTTTTCGACTAGCTTAGACCATCTAAAACCCGGCCACCATGTTCCAAAAACACAGCTACCAGCTTAAGGGGAAAGTGATGAATTAATCTCATTCATTCTTACATGTATGACTTTCTTTCTTCTGCAGAACACTAGGATAATCTGAAAAATGCCTGTGTTTTTGTCCATATAATTATTTGTTAGCCGAGAAGGTTGTCCTAAAATATTTGTTTTATTTTTAAATTTATGTATTTTAATTTCACATTTTTATGATTTAATTAGCTTTTCATCCACTTACAGTTTCTTTACAAACCACTAATCTGTTTTGGACAGCCTTGACTTTTATTTTATCGATAAAAAAAATTCTTCAAATTATTGTCATTTGTGTTCTGCAGAAGAAAGAAAGTCATACAGGTTTAGAACGACATGAGGGTGAGTAAATGAAGACAGATTTTACATTTTTGTGTAAACTATTCCTTTATGCTGGATTTTCCAGCATGAGGACAGGTTTTAAAAGAAAAGGCTGTCACTTTAAAGCTTAAAAATAATTATATTTTGTCTGGCACCCAGTAATTTCCCTCAAGTTGTATAGGTCTGCCAACTATAAAATGTTAATCGATGAAATATAGAGAAACTGTACTTATGGCATCAAAAGGCCATGAGTAAACTAGCCTACTTAAGTCTTGGTCTATTTCCACCCAAATCTGAGATGTCATTGTCAGAAAATGTAAACTACTTTTGTAGACAAAAGGTCTGTCTCAGCATCAAGAGAGAAGGTTAAAGTAATATGGCTCTGCTCCTCTCCTTCAGTCATCTGGTGAACACACCAAGTGCAGCTGGTCTGGACTGCCAACACTCCCGGTGCTGGAGCTTCCGTCACCCACGTCCCGGGCCACCATACATGGTATGTTGAGATCCGTGGATCCACCCGGGCTGGAATCACTTCTGCTCACGCACTCTTCCTCGAGCACCAAACAAAGTTCCTTGAGATCCAGATTCTCCTTCACCAGACCGTCCTGCATCCGCTCCAGGTCGGCGAGCTTCTTGAGGTATCCGCCGAGGTCCTCGCGCATCACTTTGGCCGCGTGATGGCCGAATAGTTGCCACTCACGCGCGAGCTTCTTCACTTTCAGACGGTCGTCGTCCAGAAAACAGCATAAATCCCGTAGTTCTTGGTTCTCCTCTTGCAGCCGCTGGTTGATAACTTTAAGTTCCCTGATTTCAAGCAGATGTCCCTGCAGTTGTTTATTGACCTCCTTGATTAACCGACCGCGCTGTATGAGAGCGGACATCTTATCCGACTCTTCTTTGCGGAGTCGATTCACCAGCTCTTCCTTAGAGCAAGTCAGCAAGTCTTCATCGGACATCTTTGACAGCTCCCGGTTCAATATTTCACTGTCGCTCCCCATATTGTTCACAAATTCACCATCAATTGATATTACAGCGGTTAAACCATAAGATAAGTCTTACGAGGCACATCAGATGTCTGTCACTGTTAACGGATCGCAACATTCCTCACCCAGGCACGAAGAAAACGGCCATTTCCTCTTCGGTACGCTATTTATAACCTATAATAAGGAAAAATCACAGTTCTTATATGCAAACAGTGTTTTTTGGGTCATGTTTAACGATTAAAACGACAAACTCATCCCGACTGTAACACACTGAACAGGCCTACCTCTCTCCTCGGTGTTTTAAACCGTAATTCTTGGCAGCATTAATTTCTCAGTGTTTGGCTTGTTCTGGAAGCACTGAAGCACAATCGCGTTTGTTCCTGCTCCTCGGTATGGGATGATAGGTCAACACAGAGGTTTAAAATAATCCCCGTGGAGCATCTCCTCTGCTGTATTATCAGGGATCACAATGTCCGTCCGCATCCGTCTCTCCGCCCTAGAGCTTCTACTCATTCCAGTGCAGTGCAATCCACAGAATAACCACGTTATTATTTACTGTCTAAATAGGCAAGACTTCCAATTGTGAGCGTTTCTAAAACGCGTTGTAAATATGAAAAATAAATAAATATATAAATAAGAGTCGAAATGTAGGACAGGCTGGTTACACTAGTGCTGCATGCGATTGGTCGGTTTTTACAAAAGGACCATGCGGGATAATCCGAATCAACGAGGTTGAAATGTATGCAGCCTGCGGGTTTACTTCGTGGTTATTCCTGAGGAATTCGCTGAGATGTTCCTTGAGATTACAGTGTTTCCTTTGGCGGTGGTGGTTGGGGAAGCAGTGATGTCTTCCCCCATCTCCTCCCCTTCTCCTCTTCACCCCCTCCCCTCTTCCCTTACCGTAAAAATCTGCACTGTATCCTGCAGTGAGTGAGTTCCCCTCTCACAGCTGTTTCTAATGTCTAAAGCTTCATGATACTCCTATAACACACTGGAGATGTGTCATTTTAAAGGCTAATAATACAAGTTGATGTTGAAATATCTCTGGATGAGCACTTCCCACTGCTGCGATGAGACTGCATACACACGGGACACACACAAAACTAAGGGAAAGGGTGACAAAAGCTTTTTTCTCTACTGTAAGCCATGGTATTTAGCCACATCCTTCCTCCCTGCTCTCCAGCACAATTGCATGAGGACATAACAATGTGGGTGTTAACCAGGGCCAGGGGTGAGAGGGGGTTGCTGGAGTGAAAATGGAAACAGGCCACAGTTTCGGATATACGAGCGGGAGGGGTGAACAAAGGCATGCAGACAATGGGGGAGAGGTGCAGAATAATAAGGCCATGTCAAAAATACACTTGTGCTCATTTGGTGAAATCAGTTAAAGGGAAATTCTGTCATCTTTTTTCTGTTCCTCCACTGACAGCTACGCAACTATACCACTTTGACGCTTCAGAAAGTCCATAGGCTAAATAAAATATATTATAAAACAAATCCATATGAATTGATTGGTTTATGCCACATTTCCTGAAGAGACACAATTGCTTTATGTGATGAACATAATTAATTTAGGCTTTTATTTACATATAAACATTGATCAGCTTCCCTTTACCACAACTGATGTGTAAGTTGATGAATGTTTAGATTTATGTTTAGATAGTTTAGATCTAGAATTATGTTGCCTAAACTGCTTTGCAGAGATTAAAATGTGTACACATAATATTAAATATCCAATAATAAGCTGGTAATGATGGTATGGTTATGGATATTAATAAAACAGCTTAAAAACACAGAATATGTCTTTGTAGTCTAATCTTCTTTTTGGAAATGTAAGAAACTATTTGACACTCCTGATATCCATTTTAAAATGTTTGCTTTTACTAATATTTATTTTAATCCCACTTTGTTCAAGCTACTATTCAATGTTTAAAATGTATTGTTTAACACCTCTTGTGTTATTGTCTCCTTAAGATGAATTGCTTTATTCCTCATCTGTAAATAAAAGCATCTGCTAAATGAATAAATGTTTTATTACAAGATTTGGAGTCATCAGAGAAAGCACATAACTGATAAGGTTTGCTATTTACTTAGCTGTTTTAAACTGATGTAATGACAGTTAAATTAAAACAACACACACACACACACACACACACACACACACACACACACACACACACACACACACACACACACACACACACACACACACACACACACACACACACACACACACACACACACACACACACACACACACACACACACACACACACACACACACACACACACACACACACACACACACACACATTTGTCTGGTTTACTATCTTTGTGGGGACTCTCCATAGGCATAATGGGTTTTATACCGTATTTTCTATCCCCTTACACTGCCCCTGCCCCTGCCCCTAAATCTACCCATCACAGGACACGACACATGCTGCATTTTTTTTATTTGAATGTCTTTTATGCATTCCCAATTATACTCCTGAATCTCCTAGTAAGACCCTCCAATTACCTATACCTGTGTTTCCACACTGGTTCCCTGCTCTGCACCTTTTCCAACCATCCAAGAAGTGTGCTCTCCTGTCTTCTCCACTCAATGGACATTGTCTCATCCCAAGATATACTTGGTAAAAGGAAATGACTTTGTTATCCACTATTATCAGTCATCTATAACTCTGACTTTGCTATTACTCACTTCTTTAATCTGTGCATTCCATCTGTTCAATAAACACCTGTTTGGGTATGAAGATAATCCTGTCTGGTACTCATTCCATTATAATATTAAAAGTCATATCATCATATAAAATCATTGTATAAATGTTATTTCCCTGCACCATATTAATGTACAATTATAAAAATACATTTTAAAGTGTTGATTGATTTTGACGAAGGTAAGATTTGTATTATGAATATAATTTGGTTACTTTTTCCACATAGATGCTTTGCGTCCTAAATTGATAGCATACAGTAATGCTAGCCTAGGACAGGGACGTTTCCCCTTATAAATAGCTGAAAGGTATCATAGTGATGATAGGCGAGAATTGTGAGGTAAGTAACTTTTCAGTTTAACTCTACCTGCAATTAAACCGATGATGAGCTCTGATCATTAGAAGACTACTGATGTCACCATGATAGATTATTTTTTTTAAACCATGCATTTCATTTTAAGATACAATTTTATTATGAGTTCTTATAATAAGGATCTGTTCAATGACGCATATCGTATATGCTACTCCTGACATATTTTAATTTCAAAGTTTCAGTATTCTTATTTAAACCTATTAAAGTCACAAATTTGACTGTAAGCACTATTTGACTGTAAGACATGTGTAGTTGATGGTGGGCTAAAATTAATAAATATAGCCTACAGTTGTTGTTGTTGTGATACCTGTACCATGATGGTAGATCAACAAACTCAGGGTTATAGGATTCGTTTTGAGTTGACAAAAACAAACCAATCAATTCAGGCTTTGTTGGTCCCATGATGCTGATCATCAGCTTTCTCTGTCAACTAAGGCTTTGATCCTGTGTTTGTGGAGCGCGTGCACGTGAAAGTGTGACATCAGCAGTGAGCAGCCAATCACATACCTTTCGACGCAAAGTGTGACTAATTTCTTGCGAGAGAGCTAACGTGATTCAAAACTCTTTTGCTGAAGATAAAGACATTGAAGTATATATAAAGAATTTAAAACCATTTACAAAGAAGAAAATACTTTTCCATGTAAGAGGATAAATAAAGAAAATAGTTGTGAAAGTAGTTCTTTCTTTTTTTTTTTTTTAAGCAGTCTCTCTTGTGCTCACCAAGTCTGCATTTATGTTTTTATATATATATATATATATATATATATATATATATATATATATATATATATATATATATATATATATATATATATATATATATATATATATATATATATATATTTACTATGTAATTTATAATTGTACAATTATTATATTAAGTAATCATCATTAGACTATATATATATACAACATGATAATATATATATATATATATATATATATATATATATATATATATATATATATATATATATATATATATATCATGTTGTGACCTTTAATTTGGAGCAAGAGAAACAGGGGGAGTGGCTTTATTGCATCAGAGATGAGTCACTTTGCTCACAGTTGATTGGTTCAAATTCAGTTTGCGATCTCTTATCCTGAACATAACCTGCTCCGGAGCAGGTTAGCTGCGGAGCTTAAGTTACTATGGAGATGAACAGTGCTAAAAGCCAAACCACTTTAATGGTACTTAAAACCCAGGATTGGTACAAACTAAGTTTAAACATATCTGGCTAGCTAGCTAAACCGGCTTCATGGTATAGGCCCCCGACAACTCACTACCTGAAACTACAGTCACGTGAATGTGACGTAAAATGAATGCGGCGCACACCCGGAAGCAGTCACAACCATAGACATAATAAATACATAGACGCCCTATTGGCCGTTTTAGAACGTTGCTGCAATACGTCAACGCGTCCGCCATATTGCGGAGGGCAAGACAGCGCTGTGAACAAATGCAAGTAAACGGGTGATCTGCGGTTTCTCTGGATAAAAATAAAAATAACGTTTACATTTATCAACCAATTTCAGTAGTTTAAGATGTACAAAAATGTCCATCTCTAGTTCTTTAAAATCTCGATAGTTAGACTTATAAAATATTTATTTTAATAAGGAATTGTCAAAGGTAAGGCTTGTAACCACTGATTTATATAGAGAACATTTATATAGATCAGTGCTTGTAATGTATTTGGCTTTTTAGTCTTGGATAATAATTGTGAAGACGCCCATACTGAGATATAATTTAATTGTCACATTAAATGAAATAAAGTTTTCTTATTGTGGAAAAAGCATTTTGTCTTTAACCCGCTTTTAGCTTTTCTTGTGCTTAGAATTGACTGTCATTGAGAAAATGAAACAAATGGGCAAATACAAATCACACTGACAGGCTGCTTTCAGCATTTTTATAGCACTAAAATAATAAATATTTACAGATAGATACTCCAAATATACAATAACAAAGAAGATTGATGGATCCTTTATACATATGATATGGTACAAGTGCAATGCAAATTATAAATACAAGATAAAGTAATAGTAAATCGTTTAGTGCAGGAGTTTTCAAACTGGGGTCCGGAGACCCCCAGGGGTCCTACAGAAGCTTCTTATAATAGTAATGAATAGTATAACTATATAATATCAAAAATACAGTAGTATAATATATATATTGATAATAGCATATAGTTTGTATAATACTATAATAGCAATGGAATATGAAATATCAATTACAGAATATAGACACTAATACAAAATAAGTTAAATAGTGACTAGTAAATAGTACAATAATTTAACAGCATAACTATAATAGATTGATAATCACAAGTGGTATAATATAACAACAACAATAATAATAGTAGCAAATACAATATAATATCAATTGCAGAATAATATAGACAATAATAAAAATAGTAAATTAAATACTGGTACAATAATAATATAATAGTATTGGTATTATTATAATAATAATAATAACAAAAGGCTATATATTATCCATCAATCATCTATAATCAGTCATCCTTTGTAGGGTCACCAGAGGTTAGAGCTAAAAACCCTTTGAAAATAATTGTTTTGCAGAGATTTTTCTAGTGTTGCCACTCTGTAGTGTCAGAGTGATACGTCTGGCAATGTGGTGCATCCTTGGTTTGTGAAAGACAGACACACCTAATGACAACTAATGGTTGTCAATTCCAAACAGTTTTTCTTGAATGTGCTCCTTGAGAAAACCTGAACCACCTTCACTGTACCTTCAGAAGGAATCATCAGCCTCCATTGTTTTTCAGTGACAGCAAGTTCTGATCAAAGGACAGAATCTGCCACCAAGCTAGCACAGCACACATCACAGGAAAGCTTTCTCAAAATCTGACACACCACAAAACCTGAAATGTACGCAAGGGCATTGTCCGCAAGGCTACCAAAGCAGGTTGGCAGGGAGCCGTGATCACACACAAGTGCAGAAACTCTTTCAAAAGGGTATGGAAGCTCCTCAGATTCCTCCACTGCTAGAGATGAGATTTCAACAGCTGGGGTCTGTTCTTCGTATCTCGCTTAATACTTCTGAGATGATTTGACAGATCACAGATCTTTTAATAGTGATAACTGATCTCTGGCTAATTTGCGGATTGGATTAAAATATCTGGATTAAGTTGTTGAGATTACTCATCTCCGCGCATCAAGCCATCTCATAATATCTGTCACCACTCAAATGGATGCAGCTCAGATTAACTGTACAGCATGTGTGTAAGAGCCCAATAAAATGATAAAGTAATTATTACATCACAAATAAATCTCTCAATCAAGGTCTATAGCATTATACACAGCATTATAATATTTTCAAATACATTTTTATATTATTATTATGGTAACACTTTACAATAAGGTTGTATTAGTTAATGCATTAGTTAACATGAACTAATAATGAACTGCACTTATAAAGCATTTATTTATCTTTGTTAATGTTAATTTCAACATTTACTAATGCATTAAAAAAATCTTGTTGACATTAGTTAATGCACTGTGAACTAACATGAACAGCTGTATTTTTATTAACTAACGTTAACAAAGATGAACTAATGCTGAACAGAGGGTTGTTCATGGTTAGTTCATGTTAACTAAAGCATTAACTAATGTTAACTAATACAACCTTATTGTAAAGTGTTACCATTATTATTTAAAATGATTATTGACCCTGGTTCAGTAATGAACTCTTGTAATAAAGTAGCAGTGGCTGGGACAGATTTTAAGTATAACCTAAAGATTAAGTCTAATCCTGTTTACATGAAATAAGCTCCCGAGCAGGTTTGAGTACGGACCTGTTGCTATGATAGCAAGTCCAGGATGAGCTTCGAAGAACAAAACAATCCAAGATCAGGCCAAATCATCAACAATCAAATCCAGCTAACTGAGTTAGCCATGCACGAACGGACCCCTGATAGCGACACGGTCTTATCCTGTGGTTCCGCATTCCCTGAAGTGCTTGGAGAGACACTGCACTGGACCATGAGACGCCAGAAAATGCCCTGGATCTGGCCTGCAGTAGGATTGCTATTCCATCCCCTAAAAAACAAACACACACATACACACCCACACACACACACACACACACACACACACACCTTGGCCTGATGGTGTTTTAAAGTTTCATATTTGGGTAAACTAGAGCAGCACAATAATGGATACATTTGTGATTCTGGATGAATCACGATTTTTTTTTTAATCCTAACTTGTCAAAGGTTTAATAGACATAATTGTCATTTAAGAATAAGATAGTTTAGGTATTTTAATTAATATATTTTTTTACGATTACTCATGCAGCTCTTTCTTTAATCAGATAGTACCTCTTTTCAAATTATATATTTATAATTTCTAAATATCTGAAATCCCTACCTGATGCTCGAATTGAACAGAAGAGGAGCTCGACGTGATCCTGGCTAAATCGGTGTGCAGATGTACCGCTGGAATCGTAGCTGTTCAGGAATCATCAACTTCCCACTTCTCCACTGTCTCCTCAACTCTTTCTCTTTGGAAAACCTTCAATGTGTGAGAAAAGTTAGCTAGCCAGCTAACTTAGTTAACTACGTTAAGAGTCACAATATGTCAGTCGCCTACCCGATGCGAGAACTCGTCATAAAAGTCGATTTTAAGAAAATATAAATTAATATTTAGATTTCAGGTAATTTACCTTATAATATAATATAAGCTAAAACTAAAATATAAATAATTTTAACTCACGTCTCAACTTTCACAGCTAAATAGCGACATCACTAACGTTAGCTATTTTAGTCTGACTGACTCTGATGGCCAACTAACATTACTATTACTAATTATATAATGACCAAACCAACCAGAAACAAATGTTCAGTCTTACTTGTGAAAGGTAATTCCCGAGCTGTTTCCAATTGTGTGGCGATTTGTACAGCAGCAAGAAGCACACGAAGCAGGCATTTTCTCAATTCCAGTTATGAGAGTTATGTGAATGTTGCCCTCCGCAATATGGCGGCGCCGTTGACGTACGATCCAGCGGCCAATAGGGCGTCTATGTATATATTATGTCTATGGTCACAACGATGTTCTGTTGCTATGAATGAAGCGTAGTCGTTCGTTTTGACAGTTTGTTTTTGGTAAACTTAAATGTGATGGTTGCCACTGAATAATCGACTCGTGGTAATTATCTCTAACTTACGTATCCGAAAAGCTCATATTTTCGAGCTAATAAATGTTGAAATGAACTAGACATACAAAACAAGAGCTAATGTTGTGACATCTGGATGTGATTAAAATCCCGCTGTCGCGTTAAAACACGTGTGTGTCTGGTAAGTCCACCTAGGATATTTGGAAAATACGTCATAATGTTGCATGTCTGAGACGTGTGGTTTGTTAAATTGTGTAAGGGATTAGTAAAACGATTAATGATTAGTTAACGTTCGTGGCTTCAGTTCTGACTAAGGAACAGTTACTGTCAGTCTTGCTTTTGACTTGCAAAAAGGTGAGACTATCTAATACCAGTTTATCCTTGGAACTCACTTTGTCACTTTTGATGTTAAAAGCATCTGTTTTTTTTTAAAAATTAACTTACCATGATCACCTGCCTCTGTACAGTTTAAACATACATAGCTGCTGTCAAGATGTCTGTGGAGCTGGATGTATTTGTTGGAAACACCACCATTATGGACAAAGAGGTGTATCAACTGTGGTTGAATGGATATACAGGTAAAGAATAGTTCATGAGACTATGAACTACTGTAATACATGCTTATATATTTTATGTTATATTTATAATATTGTGGTTGCCTTTATAGTGAATGATGCAGTGACGGTACGGATAGAAGGAGGTGTAATGGAGGAGTGTGAGGCGAGTGCAGAAGTGCTTCTCAGTGACACCATGGACCAGTACAGAACTTTCCAGATGTGCGAGAGACTTTTACACCACCCAGCTAAACTAGCCAATCAGCTTCTGTTTCAGATACCGCCAGACCGACAAGCCATGCTCATTGAACGGTATGCGCTGATTTGTGTCTTGCCAGTTTAAATTGTTTAATTTATACAAATATTCCATTTAAAACTAGTACATGTATTCACATTTTCTTTTAGGTATTATGCTTTTGATGATTTGTTTGTCCGAGAGGTCCTGGGGAAAAAACTCTCCAAAGGAACAAAAAAAGACCTTGATGATGTTAGCACAAAGACAGGCATTACGCTGAAGAGCTGCAGAAGACAGGTGTGCTCAATGACTCCATTTGAAACAATATATTTCTCATAGCTGCTAACTAAGATTTATGCTTGGATGCTTTTCAGAGACCCTTTTGGAAATAAAATGATTATATTTATCTCCTCAAATATAGTTTGACAACTTCAAGCGAGTGTTCAAAGTGGTGGAAGAACTCAAGGGCCCCCTTGTGGAAAACATACGGCAACACTTTTTGCTACCTGATCAATTAGCAAGGTGAGAAAAAAATTTAATTTGCCTTAATTACTCTTGAAGGTTCGGTTACACATTACAACAAGGTTTCATTTGTTAACATTAGGCTGTGTTTACACTTGGCATTAACATGCGATCACCGTGATCTGATCAAGCAGATTGGATCATCAGTCAATCGGGACACGGCACGTATACATTTGTTCACATCAAGTGGTCACTGTATCTGGATAACTGATCGGATTTTTGTTTCCCATAAAATATTTAAATTAGATCTGTAATAGGCCTTTATTACGGAGTGTAGAACAACTTCAGCTTTATTCTCTATCAATAGGCAGTGCCCATATAGCATGGGATTTTTGTGATGTATTCATATACACTCAATATATACATCTCAGATAGGGTACTTAATCTACCAGTTTAAGTTTTCCAACAATTAATCTTGTATGATGTAACAAAGAATAATGTTATTTCGATGCGAGAACGCACAAGCATTTATATAGGGGAGGCTATATGTAACATGCAAAAAATGTCAGACTCTGACCACCTTTTTATTAAAGAAATACAACATAAGAACACATCACAAAGAGCATTAATTAGAGCATTACTATGTGGATACAGATTGCATGTTAATGCCAAGTGCCAAACGCAGCCTTAGTTAATGCATTAACTAACATGAACTAACAATGAGCAATATATTCTTAGAGCATTTATTAACCTTTGTGAATGTTAGTGTTCATGTTAGTTCACAGTGCATTAACTCATGTTAACAGAGACACTTTTGATCTTAAAAATGTATTGGTAAATGTTGAGATTAACATTAACTAAGATAAATACTTGCTGTTTGAATTATTGTGCATTGTTAGTTCACATGAACTAATGTTAACAAATAAAAACATTATTGTAAAGTGTTATCAAAGTTTCTTTCTAAACATTTTTATTCAAAAAGAATGGAGAGTAGTTAAACAAGCATTCTTTCAGTGATATATTCATTGAAAATGTGCGGATGCAGGTTCCCGTGAACAGTTGCTTCACTGCTGATTTGGTGCTTTTTCACCTTCTCTTGCTAAACGATTTTGCCAATTCCTCCTCCAGAGACTATGCTGCAATAGTGTTCTTTGCCAATAATCGCTTTGAGACGGGGAAGAAAAAGTTGCAGTATCTAACCTTCCAGGACTTTGCCTTCTGCGCAGGGCAGCTCATCAACAACTGGACTCTAGGAGCTGTGGGTAAGACCAGTTACACAGCTCTTACACAGCCAACTTCATTACTTGAAATTGGTCAGTCATGGCATTCAGTGGACGATATTCTTTTATAATGGCTACTGAACTAAATGGCTGACCATTATCCTAGGCATCCGATTTCCTACAGTATGCTAGATTATGTCATCCAGCAGCCATATCACCCTGTAACCCAAGACTGGTTTCCCACTGAGGCTGAGGCTGGTCAGTACCTGGATTGGAGACCTCCTGGGAAAACCAGGTAGCTGCTGGAAGAGGTGTTAGTGAGGCCAGCAGAGGGTGCTCTTACTGTTATCTGTGTGGGTCCTAATGCCCCAGTATAGAAATGGGGACACTATACTGTCAAAGAGCAGTGTCTTTCGATGAGACATTAAACTGAGGTCCTGACTCTCTGTGGTCATTAAAAAATCCCAGGATGTCCTTCAGAAAAAAAGAAGGGGTGTAACCCCGGCATCCTGACAAAATTTGCCCATTGGCTTCTGTCCATCATGGCCTCCTAATCATCCCCATATACTGACTGGTTTCATCACTCTGTCTCCTCTCCACCAATCAGCTGGTGTGTGGTGGGCGTTCTGGCACAATACGTCTGCCGTCGCATCATCCAGGTGGCTGCTGCACATTGGTGGTGGTTGAGGAGATTCCCCCCTTCTATATGTAAAGCACTTTGAATACCTAGAAAAGCGCTATATAAATGTAGTTAAATTATTATTAAGTCTTTTGTACCACTCAGGTTATTTTAATGTTTTTTATTATCACATAATAAAATACTTTTAAAACAATATTTATACTATTTTTTTCTGTATTATAACAATAATAAATAAAATGTATAATAGTCATAATCATAATATCATATTAATAATAATTATATAACAGGGCTCAATGTTAAGATTTTTTTCTAATGGCCTGGTCTGGTCAGTGGTTCAAAATTGTATGTCCTTCCAAATTATCACTGGCCCTGCTACAAAATAAACTAAAAATGAATGAATAAATAAATAAGTTTGTTTGTTTTCAACCTATGTAACCTTGTATTCTACTAAATAAGCTTAATATTATTTTTATTGTATTCATTTTAATTTCCAATTTTGATACTACAGCAAAACGTATAGTATAACTAGTATAAAGTATAATACAATAAGAACAAACAAACAAATCACAGGCAAAAATAAACAATAGAACAAAAACTAATGAAATAAACAGTGCTTTAAGTTTTTCAAGTAGGTTTAACAAAGATGCTCTGGTACAGAAATGTAATAATCAAATGCAAAATAACGCTGCATAGTCTTAAATATAGATTGATCTCTGTTAAAGCTACAAAAGTTATTGAGTCAAGAGCAGTGAGTAAATTTATTTTTGTTGTTTGATTAACATTAATGACACAGACAACAGCAGGTTTATTAGGCTGCTGTCACTTTAAGACTAATGAACAGATCCAATATAATGATACACATCCGATTTCGTTCTCAACTGTTTACATGTACTTACAAGGACACAGTTCTCTTTTATCTTCCTTTGGTGTAAAATCACTTTAAAGATTTTACTTTAAATTGGCAAGACTTGCAAATGATAAACATTTGTGACAACACAGCAATGGCCTGATTGATCTATTGACAATTATATCAACTGTTAATTAGATGGGCCACTTAAGGACATTTACAGAGTTGTCCCGTAGACACTCCTTTGTTATCTTGGCTGTGTGCTTAGGGTCATTGGCCTTTTGGAAGATGAACCTTTGCCCCAGTCCGAAGTCCAGAGTGCTGTGGAGCAGGTTTTCATCAAGGATGTCTCTGTACATTGCTTCATTCATCTTTCCCTCGATCCTGACTAGTCTCCCAGCTCTTGCCACTGAAAATCCCCACAGCATGATGTGCCTTGTACTGAGGAGTGGCTTCTGTCTGGCCACACTACCATACAGGCCTGATTGGTGGAGTGCTGCAGAGATGGTTGTTCTTCTGGAAGTTTCTCCTCTTCACAGAGAAATGCTGGAGCTCTGTCAGAGTGACCATCGGGTTCTTGGTCACCTCCCTGACTAAGGCCCTTCTCCCCCGATCGCTCCTTCAGTTTGGCCGGGTGGCCAGCTCTAGGAAGAGTCCTCGAGGTTTCAAACTTCTTCCATTTAGGGATGATTGAGGCCACTGTGCTCATTGGGACCTTCAATGCTGCAGAAACCAGCATTTTTCTGTACCCTTCCCCAGATCTAGTTTTGCGCTGTGAATACTTTCCAGCTTCACTGTAGATAAAATCTCCTTTTTTTGTGTTCAAAATCCACCATCTCTCTCCATTAGATAACATGATGGAGGACATGGATGTAGATTTGGATAAGGAATTCCTTCAAGACCTCAAAGACCTCAAAATTCTAATCACAGACAAGGACCTCTTAGATCAACACAAAAGGTGTGTGCTTAGCACTGTGTGTGTGTGTGTGTGTGTGTGTGTGTGTGTGTGTGTGTGTGTGTGTGAGTGAGTGATTTGGTCTGATGCAGGTCTGAGGAGGGCTGCTGTAAATGTCCAAATGTCGTATGGTTACTCCCTCTGTCTCAACCATCTGAATAATGAAACCTTTCATCCACTCAGTTTAGTGTGCACTGCTCTGCGGGGTAAAACTAATGTCTTCAATGAGATGGAAGCCAATTTTAAGGTAAGTGGGTTTGTCATGTGTTTCTTGTGAAATAAATGCTTCTCTACATGATTTTTGATTTCAAAATATCTTCTGCTGCAGAATCTCTCAAGAGGCCTTGTGAATATTGCTGCCAAATTAATCAACGCAAAAGATGTCCGTGATTTCTTCATTGACCTTGTTGAAAAGGTACTTTTTTAATTTAATAGAAGCATCTATCAGAATCTGAAGTACTTACATTTTACACAAAGCATAACTCTTTGATCTCTTCACAGTTTATTGAACCTTGTCGATCAGACAAATGGACATCAGTAGACGTGAACCTCTACCTTACTCATTATACTAACTCGGCACATATCCTTGACACCTTCAAGTAAGAGTCACTATGGCTGTTGTATAGTGTGTATGGTTATTTTCTGGACAGTTGCTTCATATGGAGTTCTTAGTTCAGGGGAAATTCTCTTTTGCAACCAGTGGGGGTCACTGTATCATATGCACATTGCTTTATCTGTAGTCACCTTTGTTTCCTGTCCAGTCATTTATGTGGTTTAACCACTGTGGAATTTGGTTTTCTGTTTATTCAAACCAAATCACGAAACCCAGAATCACTTGGAAAATATGTATTTATCTTGAACTACACTACCGTTCAAATGTTTGGTGTCAGTAAGTTTTAATGTTTTTTGAAAAAAAAAATTCTATGATGAATAGAAAGTTCAGAAGAAGAGCATTTATTTTATTTCTTAAAATAAAAAATCATACTGGCCCTAAACCTTTGATTGGTAGTTTATATTAAGAGTGAACATCAAAGTGAACATTTCAAATGTGTTAACAAAAACAAGCTCTAAATTATAAGACCAAGTAGAATAAAAGTGTATTTTGTGACACATTTTTAAATCTCTCTCCCTGATTATTTTTCTCAGGCATCATGCTGTCTGGACCAGGTACATGGGAGTTATCAAAAGTTGCATCCTTAGAATGTACCACGAGTAAAGAATCTCCATTTACACATTTTCTCTCTCTTCATGATAACTCATCTGCATGCAGTCTAGCATCTGATGAATCTGTGGCCTGATATTTAATTTCCCCTGTCTATCATCTTTTTCTTTAATCTTTTCCCAAATATACCCCCCCTCCCCCACCATCTGTTCTTATCTTCACCTACCTCTCCCTCTATACCTCCTTCATTATTTCACCCCATGGCCTCCAGAACTGTATGACTTGTAAATAAACACAGCATGATTTCCACAGACACTGTCTGCATTGTGTTTTCATTAACTCTGCTTGTGGGTTTCCCTTTTAGCAGACTCACTGAATTTTTTAAAAATATTTGATAATGATGGAGGTTCAGAACGAAATGACTGATCATACATGATTTGACTGACATAATTTGGGGGTCCTAATGATAATTAACATGCAAACAGTCCAAAGGACGTTGTGGTTTGAGCCCTTATGGTCCATAAACTCCTAACCCCTCTGGCTTGACCAGAATAAGTGGGTGCATGGCGCACCGATGGGTGTGAGGTCTGTGTGTGGGCCCATTGGGGGCTGGGAAAGCAGTAGGGGGCCACAATTTGTCAGGTCCTGGTGGCACAGTGTACATGTGTGTTTTTGCAATAAAGGGATGTAATGACAGCTGTCAGCCCTACCACATTACTCTAGAGGTTTTTTTGGTACAAGAGTAATGGCAAACAGATTTGTTTGCCCTTTTGTCATTTGCGGAGCAAAACAATGTTTATTTCTTTGTATAATTTGATGAAGCTTGAATGTAATGCCTCCAACATCAGGAATTGGCAACTGATTTTTGAACTGAGTTGTGTACTACATTGTTGTGTATTACATATACGTAAAGCCTCAACTAAACCAAATCATGTAATGCTACATGCTTGCATAAATACAAATACTATACGAACATATACATATAGTATACTATTCTGATTCCAGCCATATTTATTCTTATCAAAATGGGAAGTTTTAGTTTTAGTGAGCAGGATGATCTCATTCTAGACTGTAAAAAATGAACTCTTGAGAAAAGGCACCAATGTACTTATATTTTTTTCCAAGTTCTCTCAATGAATCTTTGTTTTGTCCATTTTTTATTTGTTTATTAAAATGCCACATTCTGCCATTAATTTTGTGAAGGCTTTATGTATTTGACTCTGAAGGAATAATCCCCATGTAAACCAAAGGTTGTATATACAGTATTGTTCAAAATAATAGCAGTACAATGTGACTAACCAGAATAATCAAGGTTTTTAGTATATTTTTTATTGCTACGTGGTAAACAAGTTACCAGTAGGTTCAGTAGATTCTCAGAAAACAAACAAGACCCAGCATTCATGATATTCATGCTCTTAAGGCTGTGCAATTGGGGTATTAGTTGAAGGGTGTGTTCAAAAAAATAGCAGTGTCTACCTTTGACTGTACAAACTCAACTATTTTGTACAAACATTTTTTTTTCTGGGATTTAGCAATCCTGTGAGTCACTAAACTAATATGTAGTTGTATGACCACTGTTTTTTAAAACTCCTTGACATCTGTGTGGCATGGAGTCAACCAACTTGTGGCACCTCTCAGCTGTTATTTCACTCCATGATTCTTTAACAACATTCCACAATTCATTCACATTTCTTGGTTTTGCTTCAGAAACAGCATTTTTGATATCACCCCATAAGTTCTCAATTGGATTAAGGTCTGGAGATATGGGCTGGCCAGTCCATAACATTAATTTTGTTGGTTTGGAACCAAGACTTTGCCCATTTACTAGTGTGTTTTGGGTCATTGTCTTGTTGAAACAACCATTTCAAGGGCATGTCCTCTTCAGCATAGGGCAACATGACCTCTTCAAGTATTTTAACATATGCAAACTGATCCATGATCCCTGGTATGCGATAAATATGCCCAACACCATAGTAGGAGAAACATGCCCATATCATGATTTTTGCACCTCCATGCTTCACTGTCTTCACTGTGTACTGTGGCTTGAATTCAGAGTTTGGGGTCGTCTCACAAACTGCCTGTGGCCCTTGGACCCAAAAAGAACAATTTTACTCTCATCAGTCCACAAAATGTTCCTCCATTTCTCTTAAAGCCAGTTGATGTGTTCTTTGGCAAATTGTAACCTCTTCTGCACATGCCTTTTTTTAACAGAGGGACTTTTGATTCTTGAAAATAGATTAGCTTCACACAGACATCTTCTAACTGTCACAGTACTTACAGGTAACTCCAGACTGTCTTTGATCATCCTGGAGGTGATCATTAGCTGAGCCTTTGCCATTCTGGTTATTCTTCTATCCATTTTGATGGTTGTCTTCCGTTTTCTTCCACGTCTCTCTGGTTTTGCTCTCCATTTTAAGGCATTGGAGATCATTTTAGCTGAACAGCCTATCATTTTTTGCACCTCTTTATAGGTTTTCCCCTCTCCAATCAACTTTTTAATCAAAGTACGCTGTTCTTCTGAACAATGTCTTGAACGACCCATTTTCCTCAGCTTTCAAATGCATGTTCAACAAGTGTTGGCTTCATCCTTAAATAGGGGCCACCTGATTCACACCTGTTTCTTCACAAAATTGATGACCTCAGTGATTGAATGCCACACTGCTATTTTTTTGAACACACCCCTTTCAACTAATTCAACTAATTGCCCAATTGCACAGCCTTAAGAGCGTGCATATCATGAATGCTGGGTCTCATTTGTTTTCTGAGAATCTACTGAACCTACTGGTAACTTGTTTGCCACGTAGCAATAAAAAAAATATACTAAAACCTTGATTATTCTCGTTAGTCACATTGTACTGCTATTATTTTGAACAATACTGTACATAGACCTCAACACAAACCTGAAGAACGGTGACAATTAATACATGTAAAAAGAGCTCTTAACATCACAACACAAGTCATAATTAACAATAATGACAAAACAACAACAAAAAATAAAGCAAATCAATAATCCTTTATCAGCAGCAGTAACATTTCAAAGAAAAACACTTTACAATTCTTTGTTCAGAAAACTGTGTTTGAATACATTTTGGGGAATTTTGTTTATTTAGTTACTCTTTGTATTTGTTACTTTTTTTTCAGTGAGCATTTGATTAGGGAGAAATTTGTGTAGAGCAGGATGAGTCATCAATTTAGTTTTTGGTTTTCCCAGAAGACAAACACAGTCAATTTGAAATGTGTATATACAGTATGCCAAAAGTGATTGTTTGAGTTAAGTAAAAACGTAGAGGCATTAAGAATGCAAATCTTTCCATTGCCTCTCATTTCTAGTAATATCAGCCCACGAGCACCTCCAGTTTCAATATTTAGACACTGCAAAAAAAGCGAACAGCTTTTCCAAGTAGACATGCATCCTGTCCTCCCTTCTTTCACTCTACCCTCGCCTCCACTCTCTCTCTCTCTCTCTCTCTCTCTCTCTCTCTCTCTCTCTCTCTCTCTCTCTTTCTAGTTTGCTCTCCATTTTTTGTCTACATTCCACTAGCTTCTCCCAAGCTATAAATATCCAGCCGAATGAAAGGAATAGAGAGACTGAGAGACCGAAAAAGATGGGAGAGTTGAAGGGGTGACTTGAGGTGGAGGGGAATAGAGAGAAAGAAAGTTGTAGGCTGTGGGGTGGGGTGGGGGTTTAAATGAAACCAGGTGGGGTCTTTGCCTTGGTGTGTGCGTGGGGCTGGTTCATATGTGTGTATGGAGGGGGGTTGGCTGCATGTGTGTGTGAATCTGTATACTGTTTTTTCTATCGTTGAGCTGGACACATTTGGAATTTTGGAATTTGGGCCGCAGACCAGGAATTTTCATCCTGGGGGGTCAGACGAGGGGGGGTCAGGAGGCGGAGGACGGCCGTGTAGGGGGGCTGTATGGGGGTCGGAATGGGCTGTCCCTCTTTCCTCTCTTCCATCTTTCCCTCCCTTGCATACATTCACAGTCCAGCTGTCCGTCTCCACATTCACTCTATCAGGCTGAGGAGTAAGGATAGAAGAGAAGACGTGCCACCACTGCACAGAAACAAGCAAGAGAGGGATCCACCGGAAGAAAAGAAGAAAAACCACTGAATTCAAGAACATAGCAGGAAGAAAGCCTGTCCTGTGAGTATAGCATGTTTACGAAAGAAAATCTAATATTGCACTGTAATATAATGACATCTTGTACTCCAATACTGTTGTTTGCATGGGGTCTTTGGGCATTGTGGATCTTCTCATCTAAAAGCAGAAATGTCAGGCTGAATTGAAGTTATGTCACAGACAGTGGGGCAGAGGGAGAAAGCGATAAAGGGCAGACTAAGGAAAATTTCAACTGGCCGGTTTGCTCCAGGCTGGTTGAAGGGCTGCACACGTCACGCTCACTCTCCACGACTACAGACACCACACTGCGGTCTATAGAAAGAACAATCAATCACATTAATCGGCAGATTCCACATATCTCCTACCACATCATATCATCTCATATCTTCCAACTTTCCAAGCTCAGCGCTGTTGTTTTTTTACCCTCAGCATTTATTACTCAACCATCATGATGGTTTTACACATCTCTACATGTCTGAAGTGTTGCAAAACTTTCCAATCTGTTTTCCAACCACTGTTTCACAACCAGAGTAATGCCATTGACTGTATGTTGTTACGTGAGCCCTGCAAACGTAAAACGGGTGACTTTGTTTAGATAATGTTTCTATTTTTAAAGACAAAAGCTGATTCATACTAACTGCCGTCTGTTTATATGAGCTGGCTGGATGTGAAAGACAGCAGAATGGGAACATTACGCACAGACTCTCAATGGTTTCTGAGGACACACAAAGGTTGGGGAATTTGTGGTAACCCTTGTGTTTATCCGAAAGCATTTTGACCTCCTTTGGAAGCACAGGTGTTGTTATAAGAATGTAGGCTCAATAAAATGCCTATGTGACATCAGAACAGGGAACACTGCTTTACTGTACTTACATAGGCCACTGCTGTTACATAATTTTTGTTTATGTGCTCTGCTAATTACTGATGTTAGATGTTTTATTTTATATGGCTGGATGCTGACTTGAGCATTCATTTAAAAGCAGAGAGTGTGACAGAGAGCCAGGATATACCAGACTGAGGATATACCAGGCCCCTGTTTTAGCCACATTAGTTCTATATTTTTGGTATATTTGGAAATATTAATTTGTAATCCCAGGGCAGAACCGCTAAAGTAAGCAATACTATTATTCCACATGCTTTAAATTGATCAAAAGTTAAAGTAAAGAACTTTATAATGTTACAAAAGTCTTACTAATTTAAAAAAAGGCTTTAATTCATAAAAAAATATTAAGCAGCACAAATGTTCAACACTGATAATAAGAAATGTTTCTTTAGCATATCAGCACATTACATCAGCATTAATGATTTCTGAAGGATCATGTGACAGCTTTGCCATCACAGGAATAAATTGCATTTTAATTAGAAAACAGTTATTTTAATTGTAATAATAATTCACTACTGTTTTTACTAGTAAATTGGATGGTTTCAAGACAATCTTTAGTCCCTGTATGCAGTAACAATGTAGCAAAATACTAAATATTGAGTCACTTCAAAATCTTGATTGCTGCTTAATGATGTCAATTAACGAGATACACTTTGGTTCCTCTGATAGAAGACCAGTATGACACCTGTGAGAACTGACCCTAACAAATTCACCTTGAGACCATTTGGAAAATTAGCTAAGAAACAATCAATACATGATGTATTAATAGTTTCTAAGCTAATTTTACATGTCTCTATGATGTCTTTGTAGATAGTCTGCATGTTGTTGGAGCCATGGGGGTCCTGGCATTAAAAAAATCTACTTAGGTTTGCACAGGTGGGAGGTAAGGAGGTAGTATTCATAAAATTTTAAGTGCACCAACCAGCAAGGTTTAAAACTGTAGACCCTGCATGAGTGCTTTGGCCACCATGTCAGATTTTGAGTGTAATGCCCAGCTAAGCACACTGAGTTAACCGTAGACATGACACTGGACTAGTGTGAGCGTGTTTATAAGGTTGAGAGAGAGAGGTAGGAGGAGAGCGTTTGTCATTACATGTGTGTGGTCTCTGCAGTGGTCTGCCCATGAAGTCCACTCTTTATTACTTGTGTTATTGGCGGTCGTATAATCACTGCATACTTCACAAAAGTCACAATACTACCAGCCAACCAAATGCCAAGCAAATAGATGTGCTGCTTCCCTTCTAAAAGCACATGGAGCATCTGATGTGCTCCACATTGAATAAGAAGCCATATAATGACCTACTGACATATATGCCAAAGAAAATGATTAAATAAATCAAAAAGTAGTAGAACAGAAAGTAGGACTTATACAAGGGCATTCTGGGTAACCACTTGACCTTTCCAGTGAACCTTTGGGGGTGGGGATGGAGGTGGGGTTTTCCGGGAATGTGATACTGTGGGAAACACAGCGAGTGTCCGGCAGACCGTTATTCAGAGTGGTGCCCACATCCTCTCCACTGGCATTCCAGGAGGTCAAGTGCCACTCAGACAACATGGCAGATGATGTTACCCACGCCTCCACATTGCCCACACTCTGGCCAAGCGACTGAACCAGGCTCTCGCTGGCCTCAAGTTTGTTTATAATGGTTGATTTCAGGCTTTTCCCAGTCCGATGCAACACCACAGGGTCAGCCGGCTTCCAGATTTTGCAGGGCGCTACTTAACTATAAGTAGCACTTAGGTCAGTCAGTAAGAGTGAGTAATTCAGACAGAGATCTGTGCGCGTGTTTGGATTTCAGTGTGTTTGCGTGTGAAGTCGCAAGTGTTTCTTGTTCAGTGGCTACTATAAGTTGCTTGAATCATTTCTTGCGGTTTGGGAGGAAAAGCACAACAATTCTATCTGGAGGTCGATGCAGCTGAGAGAGAACGTGCATGTTTGCACGTCATCCTGTGGTTTGCCGCACTGAGTCAACATGACAATACTTTTAAACTGGACTCTGAAAAAAACAACAACACAACAACAACTTGAAGAGCTACTGTTGGGCTCTGCGTCAGGTTGGAGCAGCTTTTGCGTGTCCATACTGCTCTGCAAACACCTTTTGTGCAGGCTCTATGTAAATGTCACAGTATGCATGTATTTACAGAAACGAACGCCAGGAAAAGTGCTGCATTTAAGATCCTATGTGTGTGTGATATTTTGCTCAGTATAAAATGAACCACTTTTCACTGCCCTCCAAGCCAGAAATGTTTCACAGGAAATACAGTTAATATTAAAAAATGTTCTTGTGCCGTGTGAATGAAGATTTTTATTTTACATTTAAAGTAAATATTGAATATATTTGGTAAAACTTTACAATAAGTCCCCTGGCAGTCACACCCCTAGGGTAATCTAGGGAAACATTACATATGCTAATGCACTGCTCACATATTCACATATCTAGAATTTCATAAAAAATAGGAATATTTAATTTAGTTGTAGAATTAAAAAATTGATAGGCTAACAATGCAATAATTGACCATTGTGAATGGTCAAACTTAACATTAATTAACGTGTTAAAAACAAAAATGAATTAACAATAAAAAATGATTTTTTTTTTTGCATTTTAATACAACCACTAGGGGGAGTCTGGCAATCAAGCAATTTCAGCAGTCATGAGTGAGTGAGCACCACGTGGATAAATGAGCGGTCCTGACATTACATTAGAGTCTGATATGCTAAATCAAGCCGAAATAAATCACAGACATCCGTTTGACGTTTAGTTATAATTAATACATCGTGTGTTCACAACAGTGATGCTTAACGATTGTTTCTGAAGTTTTCTCAAGCTTTTTGTTGCTCATCCACAGGTTCTTCAGTGAACTTTATCGCAGCATCATCACTGTACGCGTGCACGTCTGTCTGACCCCAACAGTCTTGGAGGTGTCAGAGGCTGTTGAAGGTGTGTGTGAGGATGCGGCCCGGGTGTGTTTTGGTCTTTTGTGTGTGCATCTCTGTGTTTCTCCGTCGCGCTATTTCACAGCCACCCACAGAAACTGACACCTACACGGTAAGGAGGAAACCTCTCTCTCTCTCTCTCTCTCTCTCTCTCTCTCTCTCTCTCTCTCTTAATATATCTTCATATCATAACCTATGTTACATCCTTCAATATCATCTTCCTATCATATATTACACACAGGAAACTGAACTGTGTAACTACTCAATTTATAGATATAATTGTCTCTATATAAAGTTATATAAACAAATGAATGTGTTCCATAGGAATGTACAGATGGATATCACTGGGATCCACAGACTCAGCACTGCAAAGGTAAAACATTTTCTAATTCAAAGGGTCCTTATAGACCTTATTCAGAGCAGCACCATCACAGGGGTAACACTTTACATTAAGGTTCCGTTTGTAAAGAGTTTATAAAGGTGTTTGACTAATAACTCATATATAAATGCATTACAGATCGCTGATAAGCAGTTATAACGACATTAATAAAAAAGGTGACTTTAACGCAACACCTGCCAAATAGTGAGCCATTTTTAACTCATGTTATAAATGCTTAATAAATGTTTTATAAATGTGTTTATTCACACTTATTTAACTCAAAACCAGATTCCTGATTTATTTCATGATACAGCAAAAATAGACTCTTAGTGAGACTAAAGGGTGTTGTATTTCTGGTTCTCATTAATTATATTAATATCTCATGACTGACACTTTTCTTAATGTTCCTTACCAGTAGTTACTTATCTTACCCATGATATTCCACAAAAGGCTCATGCCTATCCACAGCAGTGTATAAAACTGATTTCTTGCTCATGAGAAAACCACAAATACAACACCCTTCAGTCTCACTAAGATAGTCTATTTTTCTATTATCATGAAATAAATCATGAATCTATTTAAATAGCATATATAATTAAAATAATAATAACATAAAAAACTTATTTACAAATAGGATATAATATAAAATATAAACGGTAAAAACATATAATAAAAACATATGGTAAATACACATATAATGTGTATTGATATAAAATATACTCGTTCAAAAGTTTGGGGTCAGTAATATATTTTTTAAGCAAATTAATATTTTTGTTCAGCAAGAACATACAATTAATCAAAAGTGACAATAAAGATATGTATAATGTTGCAAAAGATTTATTTCCATATTAATAGTCCTAAAAACAAAAAAATATTTTGAATTGCAATTACAGTGGGGCAAAAAAGTATTTAGTCAGCCACCAATTGTGCAAGTTCTACCACTTACAAATATGAGAGAGGCCTGTAATTTTTATCATAGGTACACTTCAACTATGAGAGACAGAATGAGAAAGAAAAAAATCCAGAAAATCACATTGTCTAGTTTTTAAAGAATTTATTTGCAAATTACTGTGGAAAATAAGTATTTGGTCAATAACAAAAGATCATCTCAATACTTTGTTTTATACCCTTTGTTGGCAATGACAGAGGTCAAACGTTTTCTGTAAGTCTCCACAAGGTTTTTACACGCTGTTGCTGGTAGTTTGGCCCATTCCTCCATGCAGATCTCCTCTAGAGCAGTGATGTTATGGGGCTGTCGCTGGGCAACATGGATTTTCAACTCCCTCCAAAGATTCTCTATGGGGTTGAGATCTGGAGACTAGCTAGGCCACTCCAGGACCTTGAAATTCTTCTTACGAAGACACTCCTTTGTTGCCCGGGCGGTGTGTTTGGGATCATTGTCATGCTGAAAGACCCAGCCACGTTTCATCTTCAATGCCCTTGCTGATGGAAGGAGGTTTTTTCTCAAAATCTCACAATACATGGCCCCATTCATACTTTCCTTTACACGTCGTCCTGGTCCCATTGCAGAAAAACAGCCCCAAAGCATGATGTTTCCACCCCCATGCTTCACAGTAGGTATGGTGCTCTTTGGATGCAACTCAGCATTCTTTCTCCTCCAAACACGAAAAGTTGAGTTTTTACCAAAAAGTTCTATTTTGGTTTTATCTGACCATATGACATTCTCCCAATCCTCTTCTGGATCATCCAAATGCTCTCTAGCACAGTGGTTCCCAACCTTTTTTACTCGAAGGCCCCCCTCCTCTCCGAATCAATACTGCAAGGCCCACCAACACGACATAACTCAATTTTTACAAAAACACTCAGTACATTCATTTTGACAACTATGTGAATGTATTGAACTGCGTTCATGCAGAAATACGATTTTATAGCGATCAGTGAGCCAAGAGCGTGGGATCTTGCGTGGAGCCCCAGATCGAGGGAGATTATTTGTCTTGTATGTCTTCCATTTTCTAATAATTGCTCCCACAGTTGATTTCTTCACACCAAGCTGCTTACCTATTACAGATCCAGTCTTTCCAGCCTGGTGCAGGTCTACAATTTTGTTTCTGGTGTCCTTTGACAGCTCTTTGGTCTTGGCCATAGTGGAGTTTGGAGTCTGACTGTTTGAGGTTGTGGACAGGTGTCTTTTATGCTGATAACGAGTTCAAACAGGTGCCATTAATACAGGTAACAAGTGGAGGACAGAGGAGCCTCTTAAAGAAGAAGTTACAGGTCTGTGAGAGACAGAAATCTAGTTTTTTTTGTAGGTGACCAAATGCTTATTTTCCACCATAATATGCTAATAAATTATTTAAAAATCAGACAGCAGATTTTCTGGATTTTTTTTTCTCATTCTGTCTCTCATAGTTGAAATGTACCCATGATGAAAATTATAGGCCTCTCTCATCTTTTTAAGTGGGAGAACTTGCACAATTGGTGGCTGACTAAATACTTTTTGCCCCCACTGTATTTTTCACAATATGACTGTTTTTACAGCATCAAATAAATGCAAAACCTTGATGATCATAAGAGACTTTTGAACTGTAGTGTATTTTGTTATACAATCAATTTCACATTCTGAAAACTTAAATTTAGTGGAAAATGACTGTTCCAATGATAGTTTATGTCTTCTTAACTGTTTTGTGACCCATGGTCAAACTGAGTCATCAAACATGCATTTTACTCACAAACACCTGTGTATCCTGCTTATCCTGTCTGCAGATATAAATGAATGTGAGACAATCTCAGAGGCCTGTAAGGGAGAGATGAAGTGCTTCAACCACTATGGCGGGTACCTGTGCCTCCCTCGTTCTGCCTCGGTCATCCCTGCCCCTGATCCACCCAACCAGGTGCATCCCAGCCTAGAGAACACGGCCAGCGAGTCATTCAACCTGTGCCCTCCAGGTTTTGAGCCCCAGGGAGACAGCTGCGTGGGTGAGTGTGTGAAAACGAGCGTGTGTTTGCCGAACAGGTGTCAGATGACCCGTGAGTGTGCGGGAATCAGCTATTGTATTCAGTAGCATGCCTATGTCTAAGTTATGTGTGTCCAGATCAAAATCAAAATCAGTTATGTGAACGGGATGGCAGTGGGGGTTATTGCATGCAATGTTTTAGTTTTGACTGTTAGCGCTTGAATGACTCAGGCTAAAAAACAGGTGGTGAGGGGAAATGGTCAGCTAGTTTTTAACTGTGCGAGTCATGCTGAAGTCTTGGCAGGGGGCCGGTCTGCAGGGAGCTGAAGAATTTACTAAGTCTGAGGCATCCCAGCTGTCGTCTACCATCAAGAGGAAGTGAATACAGATAATGTTACTCAAGACCGCTATGTAGATTTTACTTCCCATGAGCAGTGAACCAATAAATGCTGCAATAACTGCATTCCAGTGTTATGCTAGTTCCAATGTCATAAACTGACACGACAAAGAAACAATGATGCGTCCATTATAAATTTCCATGATTGTCTCACAAAAACAGATGTGGATGAGTGTGAACGGGACAGCCACGACTGCCAGCCCAGTCAGCAGTGTTTCAATACAGAAGGCTCCTTCTCCTGCCAGTGTCCAGATGGGTATCGCAAAGTGGGCACAGAATGCATCGGTGAGAAATGAAACGCCTGTCCAATTCTGTAGCAAATACAACAATAGAGTTCACTTCTCCCCCCCAAAAAATCAATCACAAAGACCTGTCTTTATTTATTCATAATATCATGTCGTTCCAAGCCTTCCATTGTGAAAAAGAAGTTTGTATTAAAGTACGCATTAAAGCACACGTGAAATGAGCTTGATTCATTTTCAGATAAAGCCTATAGTTGGTACACTTTTAAATGTACTAAATTGCAACTTCATCATTCCACATGTTTAATTATAAACATATGTAAATGCTTTACATACAAGTTTCGATAAAAATAATTGTATTTTTTATAAAAATATATTTTAGTTTACCATAAATGCTTGTCAGTATAGTTGGCTGTACACTTATGCAAATATGTGAAGGTGTACTTTTTCACAATGGTTTCTTTGTTTCAGAAATGCTTCAGAAATGACAAAAATCACCATAGAAGTATTATAGGAGTATTATATATGGCTTGTGTATATTGCAAGTTTTCTGAAGTCATATAAAAGATTCATGTGAGGAATAGACCAAAATGTAAACCATAAAAATGTATCTTTAGGTTAGTTGCAGTACCTCAAAAGTATATGATATTTTATCTCATATTTATTTATATATTATCTTAATTTGGTATCTAATATTAGCTAAGTATTATCCTGATATTAATCTGTATATTTCACACCTATAAAAATAATCAATTCAATTTACTAAGTTGTTCCCATGGTTAAGTCTAGGGTGGTCATACGTCCGGATTTTGGTCGGACAGACCGGATTTTAAGCCCCCTGTCCGGCGTAACTTTAGGCCGGACACTCATTTGTCCTCCTTTTTGGAGTTTTTTTGCCTCTTCTGTTACACATAGCTCTACATCAAGATATATCATAGATCAAATTTTCTGGCATTTGAATAGAGTAGGCTGTTTCAGAATCCTTCTTTTTGGTGTTATGGAAATGGCCACCCTAGTTAAGTCCCAGAGTTGATACTTCTGTGATCGAAGTGTGCCTTAAATCAGATAAAATGGTCTGTCAGTTAATCTGTCATTGTCTGTCCAATCATACAATGAGGAATTAAAAAATGTTTTCGTAATCTAATTTTATGTTTTCATACTTTTCAGACATTGACGAGTGCCGGTATCGCTACTGTCAGCATCGCTGTGTTAATGTCCCTGGCTCATTCTCCTGCCAGTGTGAGCCTGGTTTCCAGCTGGCAGGCAACAATCGCTCCTGTATTGGTAAGCCAACCCACATGCTTACTCCTACGCCCCGTTTTGCCATACCCTGAGTCATAGGCCACCCCACACACACACACACACACACAGAATCCAAACCCACGTACTTGCACAACTCCATCCTACACCTCATTTTCTTTGAGTAAGAGCCAGAATATAAACCAGTAAAAGAGCACTTTGTGCATGGAGGAAAATGAGGAATTGAGACATTAAAGGTAGTGTGAACAGCAGTTTGCAGCACATTTTACTTTTATAATTTATTTTAAAAAAGTAGAATGCAATTAGATTTTATCCATTTGATTGAAATTGATGTCAAAATAGCCATTTTGCTACTTAATATTATCCAGTAGCCTGAGAGGCCAAAGTAGCTTAAGTAGAAAATGAAAGTGCTAAGGGTATGACACTTTTCTCATGTTGATTAAGGGCCAGATTCACTAACAGCTTGTGCCTATGCAAACCTGGTGTTACTGGTGTTTGCGTCATTATTTACCTACATTTGTATCTACATTTCTGTAGAATTATGTTGCGACAAGGAGAATAGGATGTGGAACAGAGCAACCTTCACCTTTTTTCTCCCCCCGGGAAAAAATGGGAATGCATTTTATTTCTGTTGCTCATGAAATTTTGTTTATTAAGTAATGCGGTTGACAGCACAACCCTTATAGAAGACCTGAAGTGAAGTGGTGAATAAAATAGGAACTGTGAAATGCTAACCTCCTCCTGAGTTTCTAGTACTTTCTTCTTCTGTAACTATTAACTGTAGCTATTCTCCCATTATCAACACAAGAGGTGTTAAGCACACTCATTGGGTGCATCAGAACAATTTCCTTTCTTTAGGATACCCCTAAAACAAAAGATTATAAACTTTGTTTTGATTTGCTTAGCCACTTAAAATGATTAGACATTAATGGCAACAAAAATGGCCAGTCCAGCTCAAAGTATTAATTTTCTTAATTATCCGATTGCCTTTTTTTAGTGACTGCAATCCTGCTTGCCTTGCGCTGAATGTTTTCATATATGACCCCGTCTGCTTTGTTATTCTGTTGCACTAAGATGTTGATGAGTGTGGCATGGGGGCCCCCTGCAGTCAGAGGTGTTACAACACGTACGGGACGTTCCTGTGTCGATGTGAGCAGGGTTATGAGCTGGGGCCAGATGGCTTTGCCTGCAATGGTAAGCTGGGAGCAAATACAAACCAATGTGAAAACTAAAATAAATACACATATTTGTGAAACACATTTATGCAACTTACAGCTGGATCAACTGATCATATTCATTCTCTGTTTTCAGACATAGACGAGTGCAGCTACTCCAGTTACCTGTGCCAGTATCAGTGTGTTAATGAGCACGGCAAATTCTCCTGTGTCTGTCCTGATGGCTATCAGCTTCTGGGCACACGCCTCTGCCAAGGTTCGCCTCAACTTAACACTCTCTCACAAAACACTCTGCCTACCGATTCACTCATAGAAAAAAAGAGACATTCTTTTGTCTTTCTTTCCTTCTAGACATAAACGAATGTGAGACAGGAGCTCATCAGTGCTCTGACGGACAGACTTGTGTGAACATTCATGGAGGTCACAAATGTGTTGACACCAAAAGCTGTGAGGATCCCTATGTGCAAGTGTCCGAAAAGTAGGTTAACAATTTGGTAGGACCATAAGCACTTGCAGGCTGTTCAGTTTACACACAGTTACAGAGAGATTTTCCTCTTCATTAATTGTCTATTGTTCATCATTACTGCCCGTTTGAGACATACCTGACATGGTTTCTCAAATCGCCAGTGTATTTTTCCATATCTCAGGCCAGTTCTTGAGTCTGTGCCTCTGAACATGTCTCAACATAATCTGCAAAGTTCCACAAGCTTTTAATGAATAACAGGTGGTCAGGCATTTCTGAAGAAATATCTGGCTTAGATGGATGGCATCCAAATTTTTAAGCCAATTTGCTGGCCATATGGTACACATTCTTCTATAATTTGGTACAGTTGTGGCTAACACGGTCATTAGTCATGCAAAAACCTGACCTAGTGGGTGAAAACGATACTATTTAGTATGTTCAGATAAGTTCAATTCAGTGTAAATCAGTCCAGTAAAATGTTGTTGATTTATTTCAGTGCAGATCCGTTCAAATCTATTCAATTCACTTTAGTTTAGTGCTGAAACCTTTTACAGTAAATCTTTCCTGACTGATATAATTGTCTCTTTTTCAGTCGCTGTATGTGTCCTGTCACAAAGCCCAGCTGTCGAGACATGCCCTACTCCATTGTGCATCGCTACATGAGCATCACATCCGAGCGCACCGTCCCTTCGGATATCTTTCAGATCCAGGCCACCAGCGTTTATCCTGGAGCTTATAACACCTTCCGCATCCGCTCTGGAGATGACAATGGAGATTTTTACATCAGGGTATGTTTAAATTTGAATTACTGCCTATTCTGAAAGAATACCTTAAATTGGAGTACTGTATAATATAATATTATTGTACTGAAAACAGACTTACAGTTTGTTTTTTGCAATCATTTGTATTGTTTTCCAGTGCAATAATCTAAACACCCTCAAAACAGCAACATTTCTTTATTAAATAAAGTTAAATTTTTAACTTTACAAACACATTCTTGGATACACAGTACCATACATAGGTTTTGTGTCTTTTGTTAAGGTTTTAGAATTATCTTATGTTCACCATGGCAGCATTTATTTAATCAAAAATACAGTTAAAACATTAATATTGTGAAATATTACAGTTTAAAATAACTGTTTCTATTTTAATGCATTTTTAAATGTAATTTATTCCTGTGATGGCAAAGCTGAAGTTTCTGCATCATTACTCCAGGTGTCACATGATCCTTCAGAAATCATTCTAATATGCTGATTTGCTGCTCAAGAAACAACATTAATAACTTGACTTAGACATTTCTACACAGCCAAGTTTTGGAATGATCTTGTGACTGTCATGTGCCTTTCCTCAGCAAATCAACAACATCAGTGCCATGCTTGTTCTCGCCCGTGCCGTGAACGGCCCCAGAGAGTATGTGCTGGATTTGGAGATGGTTTCTGTCAACCCGCTCATGAGCTACCACACCAGTTCTGCCCTGCGCTTAACCATTTATGTTGGGCCTTATGCTTTTTAACTGAAAAAGCTGTAGAGATGCCTAGAGAGGGAAAAGGGGTGGAAGAGTGGAAGCACTGATTGTTTCATCCAACAAGGAGGGCTTATGAGCTGGATATGTCTGCCAAACGACAGACATAATTTCCAAGATTGTACAGAAGTCAGTCTCATGAGAGATGTACCAACCTATTTAACTTCTACATCGCAAATAATAAAGGCTATTAGAGACAGACACTATATTATTTTAAGGACAAAATGACTACAAGATAACAACACTATATTGTGTCATATGGAATATGGCAAAGTTACCAGCTGCACTATGACTCCAAACCTGCTGTACAAACTATGTAAACTGTCTTTTGTCATTTCTAAATGCCTCATTCTCAGGATGAGGGGTGCAGCTCTGCAGACTCATTCCTCTGGTTTTCTCTTCCAGTTCAGAAGTCAGCAATAATAATTAATCCCTCCTATTGAAATAGATGTAGCAATAACAATATCAAGGCTGTAAAAAAAGAAGTATCTCTGTATGTTCTTAGTGTCAAAAGCCTATATTAATGTTCCACTATGTATAATCCATCTCTGAGTTCAGTATTGTTGTTATTCATTGTTGTTATTCAGTAACCACTCAGTCATTCCAAACCTCTACCCTACCACCACCACCACCATCAATAATACTCACATTACTTTGTGTTGTTTTTTTGTTGTTGTTTTTTTTAACGCGGTGCCATTGTTGTATTTTCGATCCTGGATTTATTATTGTAATAAATTTGATAAGACCATAAAAATCTGTCTCCAGACCCACGTATGTTTGCATTCCCCCAGGGATGTTTTCTTGGCATTTTTCAGTTACGCTTCTTATTCCGTCTAATGGAAAGTCTCGCTCACGTGCCCTGCTTAACCCTTCCACCCACCCTTCCGATCTCTTGAGTCATCTAACCACGGGATAGACTGGAACCCCATTGAGGAGCTGTCCGCCTCTCTGCAGCCTTATTAGCACAAGACTGACAAGAAAGAGAACTGATTTAGAGGTGATAAAATGTATATATATATTTAGTGTCATCTACAGCATTTTGCCTAAGTTATATATGGAAAACATTTAAGGTGGACTATTCCAAAACTCAATCTTTTATAATCAATACCATGTTGTTTCCAGTCATATGTGGGTTAATAGAGATTTCTGGATATGATCCGAATCCAAAACTATCAGCAAGGGCCCTTTCTCAGAATGGCAATGAATGGAATTACAGTGGCTTGAATCATAATGGAGTTATTGTACTTGAGGCGAATGGGGTAATGATGTCACAAGACTTGAGTACATGATTTTGCATAAGAGGTGTTCTTGTTCATGTTAGGTTGTGCAAAATATTTAAATTGCAAAAACGAGCTAAAAAGCGTACTTTTTTGGAATAAATGTCAAGTACTATAGTTAATATAATGTAATTAATATAATGTAATTATAATATTAATTATAGTACTTGACATTTATTCCAAAACGTAAGCTTTTTAGCTCATTTAGTTAGTTTTTAGAGAGTCCGCTGGAAGACTGTTGCTGAGGCCTTATGCTCCCTTGAGGAGTTTGCGGAATATAATATAATATAATATAGAAATTGTACTGTATTGAAATTGGCTTTTTATTTTCAATGTAGACAATTGGAATTATATATAATAGTAATTATATATTGATATAATGTATATTACAATATTGTACTAATTCAAAAATTCCATATTAAAATTCCAAAAAGTATGCATTTAACTCATTCATTTAATGTATTAGTTTAAATACTGTGCACAACCTAATACGAACAAGAACATCCATCCATTTTCCAAACCTCTTTTCCTCAGTCTTGGGGTATACTATATTGTATATATATATATATTATAGTATATATACACAAGTTCACAAATGTAATTAAATGCTGTGCGAGGCGAGGCCTCCGTTCTCAAAATTTGGCCAACCCAGAGTACTCCCCCCATCCCAGGTTGGGATAGGAATAATTAAAAGTGAGGAAATGTGATGGTGCAGGGATGCTGGAAACCTCTCATGGAACAGAGGCAAGTCTGCTGTAAAAATACCTCTTATCTCGTTAATTGAGTTGATTAAGTGAATGTGCTCCTCCTGTGTTAATTAGGTTAATTATATGAACATGCTCCTCCCAAATTTTGTTAATAAAACATAATTTTAAATGGTCTTTCTTTGACTGACATTGACATTCTATTTCAAAAGTAGACAACTGTAATTAAAATATATATTGTTATATTATGTTTTATATTATATTTTAATTATATGTCAATAATATTCTACAGGTTTGTCTTCTTTGGATTAAAACTATGCCTTTATTTTAAAGATTGAGTTGAAATATGCATAATGTTACATTTAGGCTGCATTACATAAGTAGGCCTATAGACTGACCTGGACAGCACAATCAAGATCATTCCAGAATCAAAGATGGATTCAGACTATTTGCCATCACAAATGCAGTTCTAGAACCTTCCACCTGCCATCAACAGCATCACTGCTTCTGTTTTTTCCTTAGCAGCTTTTCAGCAGTGACCACTTGCACTGATCAATCACGGTCGAAAAAAGCAATGGGAAAATACCCACTTTTGCGTTTCATCAGCCCCTACTCGCCCATCCCACTGCTATCTTTAAGTGCTCTGTGCCAACAAACACACACATACAGATAGTTCTACAGCTTCTACTCTCTCTGAAACAACCCAATGATGACTCATTCCCTGCAAAGTCTTACATAATCACAGGTCTGAAAAACTGGCTCTGGTCTGCCACATGGGGGCAGTGCAGCACACAGAGTCTAAGGCCCAAAATAGACATAACTTGAAGTGATGGAATCTTGCAGCTGGTTTTGTAACCCAATTGTCCAGTGAACCAGATTCTTTACCTCCTTCCTGTGAACTGACTGGCTACATGTTCTCGAGCTAGACTGTACAACTGTGAATGGCATCTACAAGCATGTTGTTGGTCACACAAATATACACACCTGAGAATCTAGGCGAGTAACACAACGGGCACATTTATTCATTAACGCAGACGGACACAGATGGCACCAGCAGGTTACTTCGACCATTACCTCATAGCAGAGATCATGATAGAGACGTGTTCTTTAGGAAGTGGGTGACGGGGATGTATGTGGGTGAGAACGTGGCATTCTCACGATCCGTTTCCTGCTGGATGGAAGACAAGCGGTAAACCCAACTGTGAGCCAAACGCAGGAGCGAGATGTGCTGTACCCACCCAGCAGGCACAGAGAGAGAGACGAGGGCTGATGAGCTCTGCCAATATGCCTCCGCATGTGGAGGTGTCCTCCAGAAAAGGTGTGTGTGTGAGAAAATGTTATATATACAAACTCATGTGTCATGTTGTCCTATGGAGTGGAGGGACACTCCAGAGTTCATGCCAAATGTGACCTCATTTATGGGTCAGGAACAGGTGAGTGGGTGGAGTGGGAATGGGCCGGATGTCCTGAGAGTGAACTGTCCTTTTGCTCAAATGCCCTTTCAAGCCATCTATCTTGAATCATGTAAACCGACTGCTGGTGAACCGAGTCTTTTCCACTCTCTTTTGAACCGACTGCTCATTATGACGCCCAAATGTGTTTGTCATTCAACCAAAACAGGCTTTTCAAAACAACATAACATATTTCTGCTCACATTGAATCATGTGAACTTGATTCTTTTTCGCTCTCTTTTGAACCGACTGCTGGCTAAGAATGAAGGCCAAATGTGTTTATCATTTGAAGGTTATTCCTAATGCTGTGTTTGTAATCTCTCATTTTTTATCCTCACCATAGTGAAACTCTGTGGCAAAAAGGGTAGGCAAATAAAAAAAACCCCAAAAACTGCTGATCAGATTATTTCTTGCACAGCCAGGAACAATAAATTTTATAGCCAGAAACGGGAGAGTTTTTCCTTCGTGCTTGAGTGCGCACATTAATTGAGACACAGGACCCCTCAAACACGGCTGCTGTCAGTCAACGGGACAGAACCACTATATTTACCTGAATATCCGTGCTTATTTTTGAATGAAAAGAGGAAACACTATTGCCCTCCACCAGCTTTTTCAAACACATTAGGGCTATTACAAAACAAGCACTCACCGTCCATGACATCCGCTGCATTAATTGCATTACAAACAACAGACCAGTATTCATGCAATCTATATTTACTAAGCATGTGTGGGGAGGCAGTGGGCAAAGCAAACAGGAATTTTACATTTAGTCCTAAATATAAACAGATAATAAACATGCCAAATCTCCCAGATAACAATCCAGTTTAAACTAGTTTGAAGTGGAGCTGGTTTTGGAACATGAAAGATGATATTTTGATAGTTTTGTCCAAGCCGAACAATGGATTTCATTGACTTTCATTGTATGCTCAAAAAACACACAGGCATATCCAGAATCATATTTTGTTGCATACAGGTTTGGATGGCAGAGTTTTCATTTTTGGCTGAACTACACCCTTGAAAATAAAGATTCTTTATTGGCATCAGTTGTTATGTGGCGAGGTGGGCGAGCGAGAGACGTGGGAGGAGCGAGCGAGACCGGTGCGTGATTGAGTCTAGAGTCCTCTCATGAGGGAGCTCGGAGGCATATAAGGACAATCGACACCAGTGAAGGATGAGAGAGGACCAGGCCTGGACTTTACGTTGTGTTTTGTTTATGTTTTATTATGTGTGTGCGTGGCAGCCGTCCGTGAGGGGCTGCCTGCGTTTTACTTGCATTTTGTGTTTATTTATTGATTAAAGTCGGTTAACGTTCGCCGGTTCCTTCCTTTTTTCTACAAACTTTGCTACATGTTCCATAAAGAACCTTTAACTTTCATGGAACATTTACATTGTACAAAATGTCCTAAGATTATTAAAATATTCTTCACATTAAGAAAAAAAAAATGCTCTCAAAGGATCTTTTGGAAACCAAAAATGGTTCTTCTATTGCGTCGCTGCTAAACCCTCCTCTTAGAACCTTTATTTTTTAAAGGGTTAGTTCACCCAAAAATGAAAATTCTGTCATTAATTACTTACCCTAATGTCGTTCGACACCGTAAGACCTTTGCTCATCTTCGGAACATAAATTACGATAATTTTGTTGAAATCCGATGGCTCAGAAAGGCCTCCATTGGCAGCAATGACATTTTCTCTCTCAAGATCCATAAAAGGTACTAAAGACGTCGTTACAAAGTCCTTCTCAGTGGTTATACAATAACTTTATGAAGCGACGAGAATAGTGGTTATTTAGCAAAGTGGTTATTTAGCAAAAAAGAAAACTAAATAGCCACTTATTTAGTGATGGGCCGATTTCAAAACACTGCTTCATGAAGCTTCGAAGCGCTATTAATCAGTGTATCGAATAATGATTCGGATCGCGTGTCAAACTGCCAAACTGCTGAAATCATGTGCTCCGAACCACTGATTCGATACACTGATTCATAACGCTGTTTTGATATCAGCCATCACTATAGAAGTAGTTATTTAGTTTTTGCGCACAAAAACTAGTTCTCGTCGCTTGATAAAATTATTGTATAACCACTGAGATGGACTTTGACGTCTTTAGTACCTTTTATGGGTCTTGAGAGAGGAAATTACATTGGTGTCAATGGAGGCCTTTCTGAGCCATCGGATTTCAACAAAACTATCGTAATTTGTGTTCAGAAGATGAACGGAGGTCTTACAGTGTAGAACGACATGAGGATAAGTAATTAATGACAGTTTTCATTTTTGGGTGAACTAACCCTTTAAAGAGTGTTTCCCTTAAAAGCGTCCTTTAAGTCCATTGTTCCTGTCCTAAAGCACATCAACATATATTGAACTGAATTTTTTTTTTTTGTCTAATAAAGCTGGTATAAGATTAGCCTTTCGAAAAAAGGTGTCATTCGTGATGTTTTGCAACCCTTGATGGACAGGCGTAAAGAATAACATGATCAAATGGGTGATTGGGGTTTACACAGTGGCTCTATTAGCATGTCTCATTAGCTTCAGTCCACTGCATCCTGATTAAAGAAGAATCTCCATAGAAGAGCAGACAGGGGCTATTTCACAGATGGAGAGTAAAAAGGGACACATGTTGGTCACTGATAATTGGGCCATTTGTTTTAAGGGAATTAAATTGACCTCTGAATATTACCAACACGCCTTGATTAGGGCCTCGTCTGAGCTGGAGTGACTTTAATAACAAGAGTCATCTACCTCATCTGCCACTGATTGGCTATTCAGATGAGCCTAACAAGGAGGGCTAATTACATTATATGGCTCACAACCTGGGAACTAGAATCAGGATCGACAGGTAATTTAAAATAAGACGTTATAATAACAAATATCTGGTTTAGTGTGCTACATTTCGTTATATGCTTTTATAATCTCACCCTTGTCATGTGTTGAATACAAAGAGCCATCATCAAGCTACAAGCTCATTGTGGTCAGTGAAAGATACCTCTACAACCCACCCTTCATTTTTTCTCCCTGCGTAAATGTGGTTACTATGATACGACAACGTGTTGCTATGGGCGCGTGGGCGTGCGAGCAGAGGGGATGGCAATAAAGAGACAATTCCTTCAAAGAAGCAAGCATATTTTTAAATCAGTAAAATATATGAAAAACTGAGCATCCACTGCACTTTCATAATGAGCAAAACCCTTTATTGCTTAATGTATTTCATGCATATATGGCCTAAGGATGCACATATCTTGATTTGAGGCCTAATGCTTCAAATTGAATGTCAGGAGAGGTGAACAATGGCTTTTCGGACTTACTAACGCTGCTCATCTCATTCTCAGTGAATGAGTAATGTGTGAGAGACTGTCACCATGAATGAGCCTGCGGGTGAGAGTCTGACTGCTGAGTGTTAACATAGGGTGTTAAAAAACAGCTTCTGTGGCAAAACTAAATGACGCTTCAGGCAGATTTAACACCATATTGCAAAAATGCAAATCACACTCACATTCCACTGCTCTACCAGATGACTTAATTCTGTTCATTAAGCATAAAGGCATATATAATGCACAACAACTCTTTTCATGCTCCTGCTCTTCATCAAACCCCGTCAGAAAAAAATATTACAAATCAGTCTGTCACTGGGGAAGTGCCCTCAGTGGCATACCTTTGTACCATATCTACCCACAAAGGGCACATTAGTACCTTAATGCACTAATTTGCCCCTTTGCAGAGCCTGATTTCGCCAAGTGCAACCAATCAGATCTGAGGGACATGGTGACTGTTTATGTCAAGCTTATAACCAAGCTTCTACATCAGCATTATTCACCTATCCTTTCCCTCCCTCTGATTTTAGGGATAACTAATGGGTAGGGTTAGGTTTAGGGGTAGAGGTAGGACTACATTTTTGGAGGGAGTTTTCATTAATAACAGACCATATGGCAGCCAATACACATTAAAAACGGATGCATGGGAGAAGACTGGTATTTTATATCATCAATTAGTGACACGTTCAGTGACGTGAACTGCATTTACATGTGGGATAGAAATGGTGGCTAGTGAACAGAAACCATCTAAACAAATGAAGACTATGTGTGTGGAGCAAGTGGTGGTTTGTTGTTGTCTCACTAATTGCGTCATCAGGTTCTGCGCTCTGATCGGTTTTTGATTTGACGGTTGTCGCAGGAGAAGCCACACTACAGGACTGTGTGTCAAATCTTCTGACACTGCCAGAATTTCAAAAATGAATCGCAATGGTCATTGATCGGCTGTCGGTGGAAATGTCAAACTAACGATCACAGACTTTCATATAGGATTCACAAAATTTGCCTCAGACGGCCAAATCATTCAGTGTGAATCTGGTTTAATGTAATTCCAGAATCAGTTAAACATGTTGATCCAGGAACGTCTAACTCAACAAAATTTCTAACTCAACAAAATCTGTACCTTTGAGTGTACTGCTATTTGATTGCATTTGCCTGCTGACATTTAATGTGTGTTAAAGTTCTTTTTGCACCAAATAGTCATAATCTTTTCGTGACCATTTTTCACTCTCTCTGACCCAAATTAATCAGCTAATAGTTACCACAGTGAAGAAATGATTGGGATTGGGAATGGTAATGGATAACACTCTCTGAGTATATTAAACATCCTTGGTTTGTCCAGCGGTGTAAAACGTTGTAAATAAAACAAAGGTTATTGAAGTACGTTTTAAACATTTAATGAATAAATACAATTTCTGTTACAGCTCTTGGAATGTTTGGCATGGTAATGGATATGACATGAGTGAGCTGACATGTTGATATGTTTGGTTTTGGCAGAATAGATCTGCTACGCTGCTGCTATTATTGCTGCTGCTGGACTTGCTACTGCCAAAACATACCCGACACGCTACTATAAGACACACTGCTGCAGTACAATATAGCGTACATGGATTACCTGTAGCAGATCTAGACAGGTGGAGCTGCGGAAGGTGAAGGGTTTCAGCAAATGCTGACCAGTATTTGAAGGTTGACAGCGAGCTCATTGGCTACTGATACAACAGGAACCAATCAGCTGTGCCCTATAGAGAATGATGTGATTGCAAGCAGATTGAGTTAAGGACCCATCAGCCTGGGCTATCTAGAGTTTCATGACATAACTTTTTATTTCAGTCTTTCTACTTCCAAATTTCACATTTAATTCAGTGAGTTTCTTACCTGTTCTGTGTAATTATTTGTGAAACTTGCTAGCAATTTCTGTGTTTTATTGAAGGAGTTTGGAACAAATATTTTTTTGCAACTATTAATAGATTGTCTTTTTTTACTAGGGAGGAAGTTTTGAGTTCTGAAAGCTGTTTCATTCATTAATACAATGAACTCTTATTTCAAAAGATGAAGGAAAATTATGATTCCTTATCACATGACCCTTATAAGTAGCAGTCACCTGTATATGGTGTTCATTCGGCACAAGTGACTCAGAGCATGAGTTGAGGAAAATTGTCAGATAATGGACTCCCCATTCATAAATTCATACCAATGATTCAATGAGCCAAAAAAAGCTTGCTATTGTTCAAATCCAGCCATGGTGAATGACACAGGTCATTCTGCTTTTCTACTGCCAACTGTGCGGAAGTGTTCACGCTGCTAAGATGATCACTAATGATGGGGAAAATATCGGTTCCTATGGGGGAAAACATATTTGCTTGCAAAGAGAGGGAGGCAAGGGGAAATTGAGGATGGATAAAAGCAATAATCGTAACTTTAGCCTGGAGCTAAAAAAAGGCACTGAAGTACCTTTCTATCTCCCTCCCTCTCTGCTTGCGCCTCATTCTCTTCCTCTTTCTAACCATCTCTGCCCACTCTCTTCTCTTCTAATAGTTATGCAATGCTTTATCAAACTTCATGTTCTCTTGTTTTTCCATTGATTTGTCGACCTTGCGTTTGCATGTTTCTATATTCCATATAACAAGTATTTTAAATCAGCATATAACAGCGATTAGGTGAACCAACAAATTAACACAAACATCCCAAATAGAGACCTAGAAATAGTCTACAAGATATTATTCTTATTTAATAATACATTAAAATGTATGCATTTTAGTAATTTATTGTCAATGACAACCACACTACTACCTGGATACTACACATTGCTATAAAGACTGCTTTACACATTGAGAAAATTGCCGTCAGATCGAAATGCACAGAGACGGGCTAGAAGCACACACTGAACACTGATCATTTTCTCACTACTATCAAAGGCGGACCTGAATGGCGAAGAATAATGGATCTCTTATGGTCAGTAAGAGCCGCATTATTTTAAGAGGAGTTGCAGGATGTGCAGATAAAAAGACATCTTTCTTACTTATGTGAGGTTGGTTTAGATCAGAAGCTCATGGAGGTGTTTTGTAATGCAATGCTTTTGGCTTTATATGAAATGAGATGGGAGAACAGAGAGCGAGCGATGGACTGAAAGGGGAAAAAATCTGCTGCTTGAGGTCTGTTTTGATGTCACATCTACATCACGTCACCATGGCAACCTTGCATCAGCAACAACTTACGAAGGGAGAGAGAGAGAGAGGGAACGAAAAAGGAGGGTGAGAGCACAATGTGCTGGCATGTAGCGCTAGAATTGAGCAGCAAGCTTAAACAGTAAGAGCGGGGGAAAGGGCCTTATTGAATTATAGAATGCGTTTTCTGGACTATTTATAGGCTGGTGGAAATTATTCTTAAAATAAAAAAACAGAGAAAGTGTTTTAATGGACAGGATGTTTGCCAAACTAAAGCATGCACCGACGTTTGTCAATGAAGAGTCATGACTTAGTAGTCACCATTCATTACAAAGCACAAGAGAGATAGAAATACTTCAACAAAAGTCCACATTTTCCCACTGTTCTGAGCTCTGGGTCTAAAAATACATTGCACAAGAAAAAAAAGCACCAGGCTGCAGGCTGGGGAAGTATCTCTGACAGAGATGGGGAAGGGAGGGAGTGTGTGGGTGTCTGAGTGTTACATCTGCTCACTCACAGTAGTTTATATGAATCAACCAGCGCACACAGCTGAACAATGCATTTGATAATGTATCACACATAAATCTATGATTTAAATACCATGACAGATGCAACTTCACTGGCCTCTCAGCAGGCTACAGATATCGCAAACATACCGGCACATGATGTGCTGGACCCGCTTGCCTTTAAAATCAACCCCACACCCAACTCTTTACCTTCGTCTCTCTCATCAGTTTCATAGACAGCTTCAATCCTTCCTCTTCCTCTTTTCTCTTTTCTTACTCTGGCTTCAGCGGGAGTGGGAGGTGTTGCTAGGCGACAGGTTAGCTCCTTTCTTTCAAGAGGCAGAGTGAAGACCTTGATTCTCTATGTGTAAAAATAAACAGCAGCGCAGTGAGAAAGAATCTTGAGATAGAGGGCAAGCGTACTTCAACTGCACAAAAGGGCCAATGACATTTTGTTTCTCATTAAAGTTGCAACTCTTCTACTTTCAGCGCAGTTTGATTGCGCTTAAACTCTTTGGTGGAAAAACAGAATTAAACTTGCACAGATGCTTTAGAATGACCTCAGCATGGGTCCAATCATAATACATATGTATTTGAAAGCATGGCACGGGTAATATCATTTGCATTCAATTGCATTATTTTTTACCCGCTTTTTCAAAGTCTCAAAAGGAATTGAAAGGTAAACACTTAAATTGGGTTGAAAAGACTAAAACAAACCTAGAAGCTTCTCCTCTTCCTGCATGGTTATTTTTGTCCACTGTGTGTAAAATCATAGGAGGCTTTGAGTAGTCACAGTCAGCTCACTCATGCACTCTGGGCACAGGCAAAATGACTTGTTCTTGTTCCTGGGGACATACTGCTAACAGTGGGATATCATGCTGGGCATTATCCATTTACTCACTTCCGGCAGTCAAACACCGAATGTTTACCTTCTGCCTTCAAATGTTCACAAAACCCACCAGTACATTTTGAAAAGGCCTAACATGCGTTATAGCCTCACCTTTAACATATCTTTCCTTGATTGTGTGTGTATGATTCTAAACTATGAATGAAATGCGGTTAAAAAAAACATTAATAGACTATGTTCCTAAAACTAAAATGTAATTTAGCGCATGATTTTATTTATTATTTAGCGCATTAAAACTTCTGAGCAATTCTTCTTAATAAGGTCTGTAAAGAAATCAGAAGGATTATTGAACTTATGCACTGGATCCTAACAATAGGTGACCACCCATTTTCCTTATCAGAATTTGCACTCATTGGTGCTATTGGACTGCATTCAGTTTATCAGAAAAGGGCGATCTGGTGTTCCATATTATACTGTCCCTCTTTTGAAGATGCCAAAGAGAGGCTATTCATACAAGCTATACCTTGAGAAAGCCTTGCACGCTTCAGTGTTTCTGAATCACTTTGTGGGCCTGCTGAATAGAAAAACCTACCAACTATTTTAAGAGGTGAAATTTGTTAACGGGTGACCACTGCTAGGGTTTAATCACGGATGGTGCACTGCTTAAGAAAGATAATTAGGGATTGGCTTGATCTATATTCAGCATTAGCTAATGCATGATTCGATCACTGAATTTGAGAGCATCTTATTAAGTCTTAGCATGTAGGCCTACGCGATGCTTTTTCTATCACGACAAAAGGAACTAAATCAAAACTTAGTCAATATTTAATAGTTGCGTACCAAACAAGACACTGACTTTGATAATGAGACGCCAAAAGCACATTAAGGGTCCAACACTCTCTTTTGCTTTCCATGCATCCTCCTGATAAAACCACTATAAACACATTTTCACAAGTGGTTGTTTTTAATGCTGTGTACAATTTCTGTAAATGTGATCAGAGCTTACTGAAAACTCCTTAAACCAATGTAAACAGGTTAGCTGGTGTCCAATCCTGCTCAAGTTGGTCTGTAAATCAGATTCACGCATCCATCTTATTCGACCCTCATTCTTTCACAAAGATCTATTTTTGACCACGCAACACAAATATGTTATTAAAAAGACTAAATGTGTCGCCGAGGACGGTGAATCTCTGAATGCGTTTGTCAGACTCTAGCCGGAGCTATTTTTAGAAAAAGAGAAACGGTCAGCTCACGCGCGCAACAGGTTTCAGAGACGTGCGTGTGCCTATGAGAAGGACTGTTGAAAGACTCACTAACACTTCTAAATTCGGCCTAAAATAGCATTATATTGATAACTGAATAGATAATTCTGTCCAGGTGTATATTTTTAATGACTGCGCCTGGTCATTATCATGAATGAAAATGAAACGTATTGCAACGTTGAACCTCGGCAAGCCACACGGATAACACTGTGACAACTTTCCTAAAAGCACTGGAGTTTTCCGCATGCTGCTAAAAATAGCTCACCTTCACTGAACAGGCTACCTCGCTTCCTCTTCTGAAAACGAATCGACTCGAATGGCAGAACCGCAGCGAGGGCTGGAGTCCCTTTGCACTAGACTTTTGACTGTGCTATTCGTCTCTTCGACATTATGAACAGAACAAACTGTCCAAAGAGAATGCAAGGAGGTGTCAGTAGAGCTTGTGATAAACGAGGAGTCGTTTGACAGGTGTTTTAAGTTCATTAATGATCAGAGACCGAGATTGGTGCAGAGGTGAAATCATTGGTGCAGTAAAAATATAAAATATAAAATGTGGTTTATAATTTGATTTGTGATTATAATGGATATTAGATGACAGAAAATATGATAGTCTATAGATCACATGACAACAGTGAGAGCAATAAGAGTCGTTGACGTTTTATGCATTTCTGTTTTCTTCCAAATGTATTTTTAATTATATGAAATAATGCTTATGTTAAATTAAAATAAAACGGTTATATAACACAGCACTGAGCTATAGCCTGCTTAAATACCTCATATGATACAAAACAAATTGTATAACACTTCCATTTATTTTCTGAGAACCATTTAGTCAGTTATGATGGATAAACCATGTTTAATTCTTAAACTGCGCTCGTCAGGAGCATCACAAGTTCATAATGTGTCCCCTATTACTGTGACTATATATTGCGCTGATAGATTGACTGAGCCAACAATGTCGCCTTACGCACACAACTCATAAGATACAACTCAATACAGCTGCTGTCCTTGTCTATGCTCGCCCCATGTTTCCCTTATAAGGACACAGAGAAAGCATTTATATAATAATAAAGCAGAGATTTCAGTGTTCTCGGTTACACACGAACGTCTGGTTCACTGGGGCAAATGCACTGCTGAATTTAAAGCCATCACAAGCACTGCAGTGCATAGTCCCGCGTGCTGCCAGAGCTACTACAATCTGCCATTTTTTGAATGGAAATCTGTATAAGGGTTCATTCTGTGGTCACACAGCTTGTTAAATGTAAAAAGCAAATAACGCAGCGAGGATTTAACAGCAACAATTTCAGGGACTGCATCCGTGCTTCCATGCAAACCATTTATATATCCATGCAAGGCAAGACATTGTAATACAATATATAAGAATCATTTTCTGAATCATATCTGAACTCGGTCGGTTGGAGGCAATCAGCACCGCCACACAAGAGGATTCGGGTCCTCTGTCTCGTTCGTATGCAGCTCAGAAACAGACCCCATTCTCTCTACACGTCTTTACACTGGAGTGCGGTGACTCCGTCTACGTTTCACTCTCTGTCCCCGCCCATTGCTCGGTTTTGTCCAAATCGGGCTTTTTGCGTCGCCGGAGCTCCCGATTTCAAGCCAACGTCATCAACGGAGAGAGGGATGCTGACGTCGGAGCAGAGTCAGAGCGCAAGGGTTGGGAGGGGTGAGATGAGTGAATTTCAGCATTGCTTACACTGATATGAGACGTATAAATCCCCCGGCCCCCTTTTACTCCACCCCCTCCTCGCGCACTTTTTACGTCGGTGTTGGCGCGTTGGGAGCCCCCCTACACTGGTGGAGTCCCAGCCTATATAAGTTACCGGCTTGCAATGTTTCTCCACCAGATTTACGGACTCCTGATATCTGGGCGAGAGACGGCTTCAGCAACAGCCGACTGACTCAATCTCCGACCCGGAGGAAAGATCCATCCATCCTCCGGTCCGTAACCTGAGCCAGGCGCTGTGGCGGAACCGCAGGGGGAAACCCGGGAGAGGCAGGCGAAAGGAGAAGAGCAGCCGTACTCTGGACATGTGCTGAGATGACACACCTGTGAACACGCCTGAACTCTTTTGGGAAAGAGCCTCACACTTTTCTCAACTTGCACCGTAGTCAACACTTTCAGCGAACCTCAGAAACAGTCCTCCCGTTAGTAACCACAATGTATCGGTCCACTAAAGGAGCTTCGAAAGCCCGAAGAGACCAAATAAACGCGGAGATTAGGAACCTGAAGGACTTGTTGCCCATCTCCGATGCGGACAAGTCTCGGCTCTCCTATCTTCACATCATGTCGCTGGCTTGCATGTACACGAGAAAGTCTGTCTTCTTCAGCCAAGGTAAATATTTGTTTTGCAAATATAAAAAAGCCTTCATAGATTTATGTAGTTCTCAAAGCATGAAATTAGAAGAAGCTTTTTAGAAGGCGATGCTGTATATTACTCTTTTATATTACTGCCGCGAGTTGATGCAACAGGTGCATCTTTAATTTTGTTTAGCAATAGCCGAGCTGCATGTCTGTTTAGCAATACGAATTAAGAAATATCTTTAAATATACAAACATGTTGTGAAAACAGCGCTGTGCAATTTCTCTCCATGGTGCTGAAATACAAACGCTATCCATGGTGCTGAAATACAAATAGCGCTACCTCATTTATGGATTTTCTTTCGTACTAGATGTTTTATATGGGTGAAGTTTAATAGTTTATTCAGACTTGAAATTGCTTCTTTCAGAAACAGCTACAGCTAGCAGTGCTGAAGAAACTACAGGATTCCTCACATTTCATGAACTGAATGAGCTGGTTCAAGTTATGCCAGGTTTTCTCATGCTGTTGACTGGAGAAGGAAAGTTACTGTACCTGTCAGACAGCGTCTCAGAGCACCTCGGACACTCAATGGTGAGTAAAGCAGACATAACAGTTATTCTCATTAAATCTTTATATCCTTCCTCTTCCTTTTATGTCACTTATTTCAGTCTATTTATAAGCTAAATGAATTAAAGAAGACATTCACCTACAGTATATTCTCTTTTGAATATTTAGGTAGATTTGGTCGCTCAGGGGGACAGTGTGTACGACATAATAGACACTGCAGACCACTTTATTATGAGGAGTAACCTGGTGCCTCTAACTTCACCTGACACAGGTAAGACCTTTGAAATTTGACACACAGATAAATAATACATATCAGATGTGTAAGTGCTCATCGTTTTGTGCCTTTCACCCTTAGATCGTCTGTTCCGCTGCAGATTCAACACCTCCAAATCAGTGCGTAGGCAGAGTGCAGGCAATAAGCATGTTTTAATCCGAGCCCACTGCCTGTCAGAAACTCCAGATGAGTCTTCCCCAGGATCCTATTGGACTTCCAACCCAGTGTGGGTATGTTTCTGTACCCCTCTGGAGCCTCACACTTCCCAAGGGGGAACTGCCCCGGAGAGAGAACAATCTTCAGCTCCAACACTAGAGAGCAGCTTCTTTCTGCCATGTTTCCGTTCTCAGCATAGCCGTGACATGAGACTTCAGGAAGCACAAGACAGGTGACTAATGACTAATTTTGTGAAGTAATTAAAAAAAACTTTGAAGTACTACTAATAATGTGTTTTTACAAGAGTAAATGTTTTCTTACCATTTACCTTTTTCTAACTTTCAGTGTGAATGTTCATTTGGGACTAAATGTGGAGATACTACGGTCCAAATCTTGGTACAGCTTCCTGCATCCTCAGGATATTTCACATGCATCAGCTCAGCACTGCAGTCTATGTGAGTCTCACTCCTGAATGAATAAACACACAAATATCCTCAGCCTTATTTGCTTGGTTAGGCCCAGCATGAGCATTATCCTACCTCACACTTGCCTATCAACATTTGACACTCACAGCGAGCAATACAGAGTAATACGCATCTGCAGTGAAAAAGAACTTCTGACCACCCACCAAGACATTACATAAAATCTCACAAGAAGCTGAATATGTTTTGACTTACAAATCTTTTCTTTTCACCACACAGTGAGAGAGGGAGGAGAAGGCAGGGCTGAGATGGTGGTTCGTGTAGAGACTGCAGATCACTCATGGGTCTGGCTTTACATGGTCTTGCAGCTGGAAACAGGGGAAAACCCCATTGTCAGTAACAATTACATCATCAGGTAAGGCTCAGCCTACATTTACCAAGTCAAGACTATAACCTATAACCTGAAGTAGTAATATCACTAATATCACTCTTTTATCACTTCTTTGCCACAGTGAGACCGAGGCTTGGTCAGTCAGGCAGCAGTTGAGCTCTGAACAGACCCAACTCTCCTTGGTGCTGGGTTCAAGCACTTCCCAACAAGAAAGCCTAAGCTTACAGAGTCCAGAAACACTCTCAAGCCCTGACCAAGTGTTCACGCCAGGAAGTAGTGGCCTCTCTGGGCAATCATTTGACTTCAGCACGGCCGCATGCAGCGCAGGATCTACTGAGGAACAAGGTGGCAGCTCCTCAATGGAGCCTGCACAACTGGAGAGTGGCCCACGTTCCAGTCTCTCCTCTATGGAAGAGGAGAGCTTCTTCCAGCACGAGCACAGTGAACCTGTGGCCAGTCCATCTTCTGCATCATCTCCCATTCCAGTCACGGTTGCAACAGTTTCTGACTTGGACTTCCTCACTCAGAATATTCTGCTGCCACCGGCATTCCAGATAGATCCCCCTCTACCAGCCTTGCCCCTTCCACTTCCACCTGTGCCTACCTCCCAGGCCCAACAGACCAAGGAGTTTGTGTGCACACCCCCATACACACCGCAACTAGGGGGAAGCAATTTTCCCTTCGGGGAACCTCATTTCAGCTTTGATCCTACCGGGGCCACCACACCACCTCCTCTTGCTTCAACAGCAACAGTAACAACAACGACGGCTCCATCTCTTTCTCCATCTGCACCATCAAACCCACAAAGCAGCCCACCACCTCCAACGACAACACTCTCATCTCTTTTGCCACTCACTATAACATCTCCAACCACAGAGATCCTCTTCCCAGTGGAGCCTTGCAGTGGGTCACTTTATGAAAAACTCCCTCCTACTCCTGACAGTCCAGGTGATGGCGACTGCACGGTCATGACTTTACCAGAAGTGCGTGGTCCGCTGTATGTTGACGTACCCCACGGACCAGTCCCTTACCCACCAGAAGGTCTCCTCACACCTGAAGCCTCACCTGGAAAACAGCCCAGTTTGTCCTTCTTCTCCTCACTGCGTGAGAGAGAAAAAGAGAGAACAGAGATCTCGCTTTTAGCCCAGCACATCAGTACACTAGCAGAGGGCTTCTACTTAGATCCATTCCTGGCCAAGCTGGTTCCTTCCACCATTTCTGAACGCTCTCAGTCTCCATCTCTGAATTCTGCAGGACTTGATTCAATCCCACTGTTAGGTGAATTCTACACACTCAAGCCCTGGAAAGGCCTGGACCTGCCCATCTTCTCTGATGATGAGTCTCTGTTTGAAGAGAGTATATTAGAGACCCTTCTCCAGGACCTCACATCCTCCCCTCCCCTCTCACCGACTCACTCTTCCTCCTCTCAATCCAGCCCCCCCTCCTCTCCCTCCACTCCTGAGTGCTGGTGCCCACCCTTGCACTTTGACGGGGTCTCTGCTGTGAGTGCTGGTCACTTCTGTAGCGTCCAATCGGCGCACCGTAACAATGAGGCCGGGCGAGGGGCTATGATGTCGCCAGTAAACGCAGGCAACATGGCAGATGGGAAGGCGTCAGGCGAAGTTGCGATGGAGACAGAGGTAGCATCATCGCCGCTGTTCATGGGCATACCAACATCTCCACCACTGCAGCTGACCGCCTCCCCCGCTTCGGTGCCTGTCTCGTCGCCTGTCAGCCCTGCGTCGCCCGGCCAGCTCTGCGCCCAGTCCCTCCTCGAGGAGCTGGCCGCCCTGGAACCCATGTTTGGGGCAGGTGCCTCGATCACCCCCGGCCTGGGGCAACAACCTGAGTTGTATCAACTCCAATGTCATGCACCGCAACAGTGCTTCCGCAAAGGTAAGAGTTGGTCTTTTAGCTGATCACTTTGCTGTGTGGACATTTTTTGCCACACTGACATTATTATTATTGTTAATAACATTACGTCTCCTGTTCCTTCTTTTTGTCTTACAGATGGGAGTGGAAGTGATCCTCCGTTCTAAAATAAGTCTGTGACTTACTTCATTAAGTATGGCATATTGTCATATTTCATGGAGCTACTTTTGCTGAAAAGTGAATATTAATTAATTGTATAAATATATACATAATGTATATAATGCCAAAAAAGACTTGAACTTCCTCAAATCCAATGAGAGTAAACTATCATGTTCACAATTGTTCATCTAATGATCCATTCATTTATGTTAATAATAGTGCAACCCTTCAGTAGCAATGCAATATACTATTCTTTAACAAGTCCTAAGAGGACTACGAGATGTCTTTCTGCTATAATGTAACATGAGCTTAAATGAGTGAGAGTTACAGCTCTGACTTTGTAAGTGTAAACCGACTTACAGACTTGCATTTGTATTCACTTGTAGTGAAAACTCAGTTGTGAACTTTAAGGATATGAAAAAAAGACATTTCATTAAGAAACAACAGATAGCTTATATGATTCAATGCTTGTCATCCAGCACCTCACATACACAAAGCCCAATGTGTGGAAAGAATTCACATATTAGTTCAATATTTGGTAATTTCAAAAGTTAACAGTTTGTAAAAGTATCAACATCAGCATGTTTACCACAGCTGATTGACTAATGTCAGAAATGATCTTATCAATGACAGAATTCAGACTACATTGGGCTTTGAGTTTGTGAATGCAGTTCTTGGTCATATAATTTCAAATGTGTTTCAATGTGATGTACAAATGTGAACAAATTCCACTTTGTGTGCAAGACAAGTCAAGATCTCACATTGTTCTCCTACTGGCCGGTGGACAAAAGCTGCAGCGGAAGCCGCCAGGGAGAGGGACAAATTATTGTGCATGGCTTTGCATGCACGGACATTACTGGACTTATTTCTAGCTACTACTGAGTGACGGAGTAACGAATCCATTCGGCCGGCTACTCTGATGGGCAGAGCTAGAAGGAATTGCACTGGACATTTGCAGCATCAATATTTGTAATGCTTGCAATCTGCAGAAGCTCTTGTGTGCCTGGCACATCAAGAGGTTGCAGACCTAAGAGAAACAGCACCTTTATTTAGTGAATACCACAGTGACATCGTAACTTTGCTGTCTGCGGTGTGGAGTGGTGACAATGACTGTGTGAATGATTGATTCTTCTTTTTTGAGAGGGGTTATAAAAACGAGGCAAAGTTTTGTTTTAAAAAATGAGCAGGAAAATAGGGATGAAGTTCTATTTCTATTCAGTTACTAATCGACACGGGTTGAGAATGGTTCTATTCCCATGGTGTCGACATGCTAACGTAGAGTTGTCTACGGTCAAGTAAAGGATTGATTCCTATGTTCTAGCTATTTACATGCTAAGTTTAAAAAATAAAAAGTATTTTATTGTATGTATGCCGAGTTACAGGGTGCTTGGTGCACATGCCTCTAGCTAGGCATGATGCGGAACGGTTAAAGATTGTAATCATTTGTACATTTGTACAAACAACAGTCTGTACATATCAGAGACATTTCTATCATACGAGATGAAAACATACTTGACATATGCTATTTATGAAGAATGGACATTGTGGATCAGTGTTCTTTTGTGTCGCTGATAAGTGTATTTGGTTGTCAAAACAGAGGCATTTATATTAAAGTGCACTTAAAAGTACTCATGTGTCAGTTTCTAGTTCCTCCTTTCCTTCCCTTTTGCTAACCACTGTCCTTTCCTCGCTCCCATCCCTCCATTCCTCCATCATCATCGTATCCCTTCCTTTAACAGCATTCTCCTCACTCTTTCCCGGAGTGCGGACTGCTCAGCAACACCACTGACGCACGCTCTCGATGAGACGCTATCTGACTCAGACTGACGTACACACTTGACACAGAGGCTCTCGCACAGACCGCCAGCTTCTCGCTTTGACGCACTCACGTACTGAATGCCACACGCACGTAGCCCCCCACCCTCTCTCTCTTTTTCTCTCAGCCCACACTCAATGTACCTGCTATTTTGATGTCGCATGACAGCGTTATCATACTCCATATATGGGCTTTCCTGCTCAGGGGCACCAATTTTAGTCCCCTCCTCCCTTTTCTCACAGCATCCTTCCCAATAAGGAGAGAGAGAGAGAGTGTGTGTGACAGAGAGAGGAGAACTGTGTTGCTATGCTAATGAATTTAACGTAGAAGAGCTAGTCAGCCAATTACAGCAACCAATGTTAAGTCACCAAAAGCTGTGATTCAAAGCCTCCTCCCAATTCTATCTCTTTTATGTAAAGCACAATCTCCTCTAACTCTTTTCTTTCTCTCGCTCTGACCTTCTATTTTTAGACACAATGCACCTTGGGGAGCTTAGAAATAATCAAGCATCATAAGTATAGTAACCATCTGCCATAAAAGAGTAGAACCAAGCTGTGCGTCAGCATGGGAACATTTTGTTCCAGCCTCTCATTGCTCCTCCATTGCAGCTTATTGAGACTAAACAGTGTCACAGAAACCCAGATTGGCTCTCTTACACCATCTGGTGTCAAATATAATTCATCTCTGTAGTAATCCTAAAAATGTAACATTAAAAACTACAATATTAAAGAATCACTGTATGGATGGATCGATGGATGGATGGATAGAGCTTGACCAAGCTGGTATGACTGGTACATAGTTTGTTGGTGGTCCAATATGGTTTACCAGTTTGTATCAGCTAATAAACAGCAAGAAATTGTATTAATAAAAATGATTGAACATGTTACCTAGAAAATATTACTGGGCTTTCTGGGTTGGCAGTACCTGGCTCTGCAGCACTCCTGTAGAAAAATGATGGAAGAGAAAGCATTCAGGAGTCTGTTTATACACACCACACAGAGAAAACAAAAATCATTCTTAGTCTATGAACATATATTGTTAAGAGATTACATAATAAATGATAAAAGATAAAAAATATTATATAAAATAAATTAAAACTGATGCCCCCTTGTGGAAACAAACAAATACACACACATTTGGAAATGGAAGCCAGGGCTCTATACCATGAAGCCAGTTAAGGTGAGAAAGCCTAGCCAGGTATGTTTCAGTTTAGCTTGCAACAACCCTGTGTTTTTAGGCACAATGAAAGTGGCTTGGCTTTTCATCGCCATAGTAACACTCAGTGTTGGGAAGGTTACTTTGCAAATGTAATAGGTTACAGATTACAAGTTACCCTATTTAAAATGTAATAAGTAGTTTAACTATTTCAATTACTTTATTAAAGTAATGTAACTGATTACATTTGCTTACTTTTTTTATTATTATTTCCAGCACTGGAATGCATGGAATGCACGTTGCCATGGTGGCAACTCTCAGACAGATCTTAGCCTAAAGCTTTCAGTGGCAACATGGATTGATATAATTGGCAGAAGTGGTGCACTGTAATTTCAAACAAGAGAACCAATCAAAAGTCTCAGAATAGCATTGCTTTACTAAATTAACTTTAAATGGCAGGAGGCATGGTGCATCAAAACCAGGCAAAGCAACAAATTTATATTATTCAACATATACTAGCTTTTTACAGAAAATATTCAGATGTAATCCCCTTTGTAATTGTTAACATTTTCTTAAGTAACTGTAATTTAATTACACATTTTTTCTCAGTAACTGTAACCAGAGGTGGACAAAGTACACCACTCCATTACTCGAGTAAGAGTAAAAGTAAAAGTACTACTGTTCAAATATTACTCCGTTACAAGTGAAAGTTCTACTTGAGTAAAAGTAGAGAAGTATTTGCTTTTAAAAGTACTTAAGTATCAAAAGTAAATTTCATTTTTTCATGTCAATGTAGTATTTTATTATTGTTGCATTGTTGTATAAATGCTCATGGTGGTTTAAGCCAGTCAGTGATGCTCCATCTGACATGCTATAGCATATGACTACCTTAAGCTCATTTCAATACTTGTATAAAAGTTATAAAGTGCTTTACAAAGCTGCAGTCACTTTAAAGCTGAATGCACGGAGCCTTAAAGTCCCACTGAACAGGAAGTAGCAAGTGAGTTTTCTTCAGTGCTGTGACGTATTTCCAAGTAAAATGGAATATTGAATAGCGGGCAGGGTTTTACTTCAGCGCTCCTCCTCTCCATCTCTCGCTCATTGCAGACTAACGGTTGGAGGGGAGTGATTACGCATTTTCAAACCTAAGCCGTCAAACTGACATCATCTGAGAAGGGACGCCGTTTCCAGACTGGAAGTAACTTTTCAGACTTTGATTAAAGATTACAGCGTCAAACTTTTTTTTCTGTGTATTAACTTGCAAGGATTAATTGTTCACCCTAAGACCTGTAATATGTGATAACAAGGTAAATAGGGTCAATTTTGATTTCATGAGGAATTTAACACTGATACACATCCCATATTCTCCTAACTGTTTACTCGTCTCTTTCTCCCAGATGTTTACATTTTTTTTTAACATTTTATGAGACATGCATCAGTTGTATATCAACTAAACTAATCTTTAATATTTTCAGAAAACTGAAACACACTTTCTAAGTGTGGCCATGGGTGCCAAGGAACCGTATTCTTCCATTTTGCTATAAACCACTCAGTGTTCAAAAAATGTTGGGAAACTTTACATGACAACAGTGATTACTGATAGGCTGTCTGCAAAAAAACTTCTACTTTTAAAGAGGGAAAAAATCATCCCATGACTTTCAAAGCTGCTACAGAAACGACTTTCGACTTTGAGAACCTCGATAGAAATGTAGTGGAGTAAAAAGTACAATATTTATGTTTCAAATGTAGTGAAGTTAAAGTAAAAGTAAAAAAAAATAATACTCAAGTAAAGTACAGATACTCAAAAAGTGTACTTATGTACAGTACTCAGGTAAATGACCGCCTCTGACTGTAAATGATGACAGTTACATTTATTTTGTAATTAGATTATGTAATCTAGTTACATGTAACTAGTTACTCCCCAACACTGGTATCACTCTGGTTAACCTGCTCCAAGGCAGGTTATGTTCTAGCTTCTAGGTAAGAGATCTCACACTGAAACTGGACCAGGTGTGAGAAAAGTGACAGATTTCTGATGCAATTATCACTCTCCCAGTTTCTAGCTCCAAATGAAAGGTTACTACATAAAAAAAGTTAAAAATGAAAGATAAAATCGTCTGGCTTTGGCGATGATGATTATTCATATTAATTATTTTGTGTGACTTGGATTATATCAATCAAAATACTATACTCTTAATCCATTACACATGCACCCCTTCAAATGTTCAACACCATGTACTAACAAAGTCTGATTGGATTGGTTTTGTAGACTCGAAACGAGTTTGTTCAACTACCTCAAGAACTTTGGACTTAATTTACAGACCAATTTCAAAATTAGCCCATCCGTAACGTAAAGGAGAGTGGCATGTCTATCTGGAATGTGACATGAAAACATGAATTAGAGCACTCCAGACGCGGGGTGGCATGATTTTAATGTATTAAACAGATATGTAACCATGACACTCCATTTTGTCTCTTTAAAAGCAAAATAATTCATTAGGCAGAACGAGACTTTTGAAGTCGGTAGAGGCGGCTGACAAAGGTTAGTTCACATCAAAGTAAACTCACAGGGGCTCGAAGACGATCAGTCAGAAACCAAGATCAGAAGAGAAGCGTCTGAGAAATTTGTTTCAGACTTAAGACAAAAGCATCTAGTTACTCGTGATTATAAATTATACGCACAAAGGGACACAGATCTGACTGGTTTCTCAGGCTTCAGATTTAGCCTACATTTAGCTCGCAGTAATAGTACTCCCCAGGATGTAGGGAGTTACTCACCAAAGGATGATCATCTCTGTCTGTGAGCAACCCGCAGCAGTCTTTAAAGATGCAGTGCCACCATGTGGACATCCAAAGAGCCATGTGAAATAAATCGCAATTTTAGAAAAAGTTAACAATTCAATTGGCGCGAAGAAGAATATTTTACAATGAGGATCAATTTATTTATACACTGCAATAACTAACAGTGAAAGATAGCCTGCTTCTAAATCTTCTTCATTTTAACATTTACTAAAACATCATTAAATCAAAGGTTATATCTGTAAATAATTGAATGGACCTGAGCAAACAATAACGAACAACTTCATTTTTATTAACCAAAGCTAACAAAGATAAACGCTGTAAGAAATGTAACCTATTGTTCATCGTTAACCTCAGTTCTTGAATTAACTAACTAATGGAGCCTTCTTGTCAAGTTTGACCAGAAAGCATAATTCATTCTCCAGTGAGAACTCCGTGGAAACAAAGTGCAGCTAAAACATTAAAAACAACATGGAAATTCAGGAATGGAAACCGTTTCCAAGTAATGATTCATATTCATGCTGATATTACAAAAGGGGACCAATAAAAAAACGCTGAGAGAAATGCAATAGGTACAGTAGGGGTGAAGTAACACACGGTTTAAACGTTTCCACATGACTAATAACAGAGAAAAAACATGCGCCAAAATAAAAAAAAGAAAGACAAATATCTATTTAACATTGCAAAAATACATTTCTTACTAAGGTTAGTTATTTTTTAATTATTAAAAAAAACATTATTTTATATGAAAAAGTTAGTTTGTATTATATTGACACAATATTTTAGTTTGTCTTCTATATATTTTTTTTTATCAGATAACATTTTAAGATGTTAAATGGTCATGGTGCAACGGGCTGTCACATTTCTTTTCCATTTTTTAGGCTGAAGAAAGAAACAGGATATACTCTGTAATAATGAAACAAGACCACATATTTGTACTAGACGTGTGAAATTAATATGGAAACAAATATTCTGAACCCCAAGTGGATTTACACAAACTAAGAAAGTCACAAAGTGTTAGGTTGTGGCCCGCTCTCCCCTATATCCACAAGAGGTAAATAGGTATCATAATAGATTCCGATGAGGAAACTTAATCAAATTAAAACAATTTAATTAAAGAAGCAGACAATTTTCTTTCTTTTTTTTCCCTCTCAGCCAAATGAATGTATAGATGTGGTCTGAATTATTGACACCCATGGTAAATATGATCAAAGATGGTTGTAAAAATAAATCTGCATAGTTAATCCTTTTGATCTTTCATTAAAATAAAGTGTGTGTGTCGGGCGTGGGTTTGGTTAATCACAAAATGAAATAAATGCTTTTGCCAAGATAACAGCTCTCTCCAGATCCTTCAGATTCACAGCTCCATGTTGGTGCTTCTTCTCTTAAGTTCAGCCCACTCATTTTCTGTATAGTGTTTAGGTCAGGGGATTGTGACGGCCATGGCAAAAGCTTCATTTTGTGTTCAGAGACACATTTTTGTGTTGATTTTAATGCTTGTTTTGGATAATTATCCTAGATATTGATCAGAAGGATTAACAATGCAGATAATTTTTTTTCAAGCCATCTTTGATCATTTACCAGGGGTGTCAATAATTCTGACCACAACTGTATTCTCAGTTACTGATATAGATGATAGACAGACAGACAGACAGATATATATAATTATGGTAACCCATGCTTGCAATTTTTCCTCTGCATGTAACCTATCCAAGTTAGTGCACACACATTAGGAGCAGTGAGTAGTGAACACACACACTCAGTGCAAACCGTGGACACACACCCAGAGCAGTGAGTAGCCATTTGTTGCTGTGTCCGGGGAGCGTTTGGGGGTTAGGTGCCTTGCTCAAGGGCACTGTCATTCCCTACTGATATTGATATTCTAACCTGTGACCTTCGGGTTACCAGTCTGACCAGTCTAACCGTTATGAAGAATTATGCGTTCAGAATAATCCCAAAATACTTTTTCCAAATTCTGTTTTTTTTTTCAGCCAGAAGGATCTTTGTTAATTTAGGTTTGAATTGTAGCATTCAATTTACATGGAATGCTTTTTCCATGAAGTCTCCACTTGAGTGTAAACATCTTCAAATTGCTGCCCATTTGGATACACTCATTCTCTTCAATGCTTCTTCGAAGGAGAGCAGACATTATCTTTTAGCTCAAATGGCATCTCAGAATTAATTCATCTGATTTTTTTGGAGAACGTTTTTTTGATGTTTGGTTTTTCTATGAAAATTGCAGAATTCAGATTTAAGAGAGATGTACTTACACTTTTGTATTTGCTGTGTCATTCACTGTTACTTTTGCATGGACACAGATACTGTTAATATAAACAAGAGTTGATCTTTTTTTGTTTATGCCTCAGGCCATTCTGGTGTAAAAGATGAGGGCAAATACTGAATTTTTGATTCCTACTAAGTAGGGTTGTTCGGTCTACTTTCTGAAATATTCTGGAGGTAGGGTATATGGAGTTCACTACAGGTGTATGATAATGAAGGGTTGGATTACGTAACAGCAAATCTCATTTGTATAGCAAAAACGCACTGCGGATCTCATATGACCACATGACCGTGTCTGAGAGAGACTCTTGCCTCTAAATCCCTTCAGGGCTCTTGTAAGATTCTGCACTTTGACAAGCTTCATCTAATGCATAAGATATAGATTCTGATCCCTTTTGCCTTTTACAAACACGAAATATAACAGCCATCACGCTATGAGTCTCAAAGGGGGGGGGTAGCCAAGAGTCCACATGTAAAATCACATCCTCTTCATGTTATCGTCTCTCGTCCTTCCGTTCTTGTGAAATTGCACTCAGCGACAGGGAGAACACTGTCACTGAAGCCTAGATAGAGTGCAGACACCACAATCTGGTTCAAATCAAAGAAAGAGAGAGCCAAATGGTCTATTGTGGTATTCACAAATGAAAAAAAAAAATCTCTGCCCTTCATTCACTTTCAACAAGCGTTTGGAAAACAATCACAAATGCACTTGACTTTAAGGAAAGTGATTTGACAGTGCTTTTGAAGTCTCTCACTGTTCAGTGGGTCAGTGCCAGGCTACTCCATTACAGAGCAAATTACCATCCATTACAAATTTTCTATTTGCATTCACAGTCTGGCACTTCCAAGGTTTCTTTCTCAAGCTGTATTCCAATAGTCAAACAAGTCAAATTTATTTATACAGCACTTTTCACAATACACTTTACAAGCAGCTTACAGAAAATAATACTCTTAATATCTTAATGCCTTATGGTAGCATTTAGCAGATTAAAGTTATAGTTTACATTTTGTGATGACACAAGCAATCAAGCGGTTGAGATATGCTATCTCTTTACATGAATGTACAGTATGTGATTTAAGATGGAAATATACACAGATCAGGCATAACATTATGTCCCTTTTGCTGCCAAAACAGCCCTGACCCGTCGGGGCATGGACTCCACTAGACCCCTGAAGGTATGCTGTGGTATCTGGCTCCAAGATTTTAGCCGCAGATCCTTAAAGTCCTGTAAGTTGTGAGGTGGGGCCTCTATGGATCGAACTTGTTAGTTCAGCACATCCCACAGATGCTCGATTGGATTGAGATCTGGGAATTTGTAGGAGAAGTCAACACCTCAAACTCGTTGTGGGCTCCTCAAACCATTCCTGAACCATTTTTGCTTTGTGGCAGGGCACAATATCCTGCTGAAAGAGGCCACAGTCACCAGGGTTTACCGTTCCATGAAAAGTGGTCTGCAGCGATGCTTAGGTAGGTGGTACGTCTCAAAGTAACATCCACATGGATGGCAGGACCCAAGGTTTCCCAGCGGAGCATTGCCCAAAGCATCACACTCCGCCGGCTTGCCTTCTTCCCATAGTGCATCCTGGTGCCATGTGTTCCCCAGGAAAGCCACGCACACGCACCCGGCCATCCACGTGATTTAAAAGAAAACGTGATTCATCAGACCAGGCCACCATCTTCCATTGCTCTGGTCCAGTTCTGATGCTCACATGATCACTGTTGGTGCTTTCGGCGGTGGATGGGGTCAGCATGGGCACCCTGACGGGTCTGCGGCTATTGGCCCTTGTCAAATTCTCTCAAATCCTTATGCTTGCCTATTTTTCCTGCTTCTAACACATTAACATTAACTGAGAACAAAATGTTCACTTGCTGCCAAATATATCCCATCCTGTAACTCATGCCGTGATGAATAGATAATCAGTATTAATCACTTCACCTGTCATAATGTTATGCATGATCGATATATATATATATATATATATATATATATATATATATATATATATATATATATAAAATTAACATTAGTCACATACATACAGGACATTGTATTTTAAAGATGATTGGGCAAAATCCACATAAGATTTAAAGGTCTTTATTGAAAAGGGTTAAAACTATGTTTGTCATGCTTGTTCAATTAATCATAAACAAATATTGGAAAAGTCCTTAAGGTATTAACAAGTTTACAGGCAGTAAAGACAGTGACGGTCAGTTACAATAACTTAATGCAGTAAAGAGACCTTTTTACTGACTCTGAAAAACATCAAGAGAAAGATCCCCAGGGTCTTTGATCACCTGCCTAAACATGCCATAGTCCTGCAGGAGGAGGCATGAGGACTGCAGATGTGCCCTGAGCAACAAACCGCAATGTCTGTAATGTAAGACACCTGAGACAGTGCTACAGAGAGACAAGAAGGACAGCTGGTCGTCCTTGCAGTGCCAAACCATGTGTACCATATGTCCCTCCAGACATGTTTGAGAATATGCAAGTGCCTTGGTGGAAGAGTGGAGTAACATCTTGCCGCAACTGAACTGGCAAATCTGGTTATAGATTTTTTATATAACTTTATATAAAGAGCTGTGCGATAATAGAGTTTGCATTTTGTGACAATATAAACAATCACAGCCGAGATTTGCTCTATATATATATTTACACTTTTTAAAATATTTTTACCCCAACTCCTTTATCACATTGATTCAAATAGGATACTCTCATCCTATTTGAATCAATGTGATACATTTGAGATAAAAATATACAGAGAAAGAACATTTCGAAATGCAGAAAGAATTTTCAGCATCATTACTCCACTCTTCAGTGTCACGTGATCCTTCAGAAATCATTCTATGCTGGTTTGCTGCTCAAGAAACATTTCTTATTATCAATGTTGAAAAAAAGTTTTAAATGCAAAGTCATTAAATCAAAGAATCACAAAAATATTATGTATATATATATGACACCGTGTTGCCAAAGGGCAATCTACTTCAGCACAGATGTCAAAGACACAGCAGTTATAAAAAACCCTGGATTATTATTACCCAGAGATGGGTAAGTCAATGGATGCGAGGGAAAGAATAGGTGAAAGTGGCTCAGAGGCCTAAAAAAAGGCTGTAGGAGGCAAAGAAAATAAAAGAGAGGGGGAGGTAGAGTACACACAGGAGACAAGATAGTCAACAATGAGAGATACAGAGAAAAAAAGAATACACTTCAATGTATTTGTATGCAAAACAGCAGCATTTTATTAGAAAAACACATCCGGAATAGTGGGACGAATACGTTTGAGTGGGTTTTTTTTTATTGATAAATAACTCGCACACAACAGCTCTTCATTTCTTCTTTACTACTGCAGCCTCAGCAGCAGCTGCCTCCGCTTCTGCCTTCAGTCTCTCCTCACGCTCTCGGAGAAACTCCCCGTACTCCGCTGGTGACAGGCTGACAGAGGGATGACAGGAGAGGAGAGGGGGGAGCATCGTGAGAGTGACAGAGGGGGGAACCGACAGAGAAGACGGAGATTAGAGGCATATCAACAGATACATTACATTCGAATTTCAAACATTTCAAGCGATGGATTGAAATGCAAGGCGAGCGTTGCTTTCCCGTCTAGTACAAATGATGGGTCTGAGCATTTGCACCTAGCTGACATTGTTTATTTATTAAAGAGTGTTGGTTAAAGAAAGAGACTAAGCTTTTTTTTTCCCTGTCAAAATGTTGCAATGACATTTGACAGTGCAGAGACTCAGGATAGGAATAGCTCTGGTAGGTGTCAAGAAAACACTTCTCAAATGAATAGTGTCAATAATTAAGCTAGCGGGATCCCTTACAATATCTCAGCGTTATTAAAACATGAATTATACAAAACATGAATTTTATGATTCAATTTTAAAAGCCTGCAAATCAAGCTCAATTCTCAACAGTAAGAAATGGCATAAAATTCCAAATGAGCACAAGAAGTGAAGTCACTGGTGAGAGTGTGAAGTAAGACTTGATTTATTCAGCCATTATTTATTCACATCTCTTATTAAGGTCTTTACTAGGTGGTGGGATGTCTGAAATATTTATACAAGGAAAAGATGGATGTTTAAAACTCACAGTCGAGACCAGACATGCAGAAAACAAATGCTTGGAAAAGGCTTTGTATATAAATTATTATGCCAACATATAAATTTCTTCATAAAACAAAAAATATAATTATATTTTTAAGAGATACACTACCATTCAAAAGTTTGGGACTGGTTTGATTTTTTATGTTTCTGAAAGTCTCTTTGCTGACCAAGGCTGCAATTATGTGAACAGTAAAGACAGTATTATTCATTAATTAATTATATTATTCATTTATTCCTAATGTCAAAGCTGAATTTTCAGCATCATTACAGAAAACACTCTAATATGCTGATTTGCTGCTTGAAAAAAATTGTTGAAAATACTTATGCTTACTATTTTTGTGGAAACCACAATAATAACAATTATTATTATGTCACTTTTGATCAATTTATTTCGTCCTTGATGAATGAAAGCACTAATTTCTTTAAAAAAAACATGTTACTGTCCCCAAACATTTGAACAGTTTATATTTGTTTTAATTTGTTTTTTTTAAATAAGTTTTTGATCATAGCTTTCTATAGCTTTGAAGACATTACTATCATTATAAAATGTGGAAAATGGCAAGAATGAGTTTGTGTACTCAAGCATTTCTCTGCTTTTGAAAGTTGTGAATAATGTGGTAGAATGAAGTTTGAAGGACTCTCACTCATTGACGATTTTGATGCCGAGGGATCTGGCGGAACCGATGATGCTCTTGACAACGTTCTGCATGGAGGTGTCCTGCAGCTTAAAGCTGTCATCCTGAGATTTGACCAGTGCAATCTCATATATGGCCCTCACAGTCACCATTCCTGCGATCTCGTGCCCTGATAGATAGAGGAAAGCGGAGGGACAAGGCGGGAGGAGAAAGAGAGAGGTGATGAAACACAGCAGCGCAGAAAGAGAAACCAGCAGGAGGTGTGGTTGGTCATGATTGAGCAAATCGAATGGAGATGGAGTAAAGGCAAAAGGTAACAGAAAGAGAGGGGAGGGAAACAGTGGGCACATAAGAAAGAATAACTCAGGGGGAGTGGAATGTATGAAAATTAAGCAAATCCATAATTCAACTTTTTTTTTTTTTTTAAATGCCACCCTCACCACAGCGTTCCCGTTATAAATTGCACGGCTCTCTACCAGTGCAGCTCATCATCAATATATCATCAGTCAAAAAAAATTCACTCTGAACCAAAACACACCACAGGGGGAAGTCTGTCCATTACTGAAACATAAGCCAGTGGCAAGATATACAAATAGACTGCTGAGAGATGGAAAGAAGGATGTATGGCCACAGCTGCTCTGCTTGTAATAGGGTTCGCTTACCGGTCTTTCCGGCTCCTTTTTCAATGCCGGCGGCCTGTTTCAAGAAGTAAGACACAGTGGGCTGCCCAATTTTCAGGTCATACGTTCTGTCCGACTGAAGGAAAGAAAAGAGCGGTAAGCTCAGTCAGAAACATCATGCCCATGACTCCGGTTCCTCAACTTCAGAGTAAGATAGATCAAACAACAAAAAAACAAAAGGGGAGTACGATTTTTTTTTAACAAAGGCTCGTATTGCTCACCAAGCCTGCATTTAACATTTTTGTGAAAATCACAATGATTTTTTTCAGGATTCTTTGATGAATAGAAAAGAACAGCATTCATTTGAAATAGTAAAGATATTTATAATTTTATAAAATATTTCTGTCACTATTTGATCAATTTAATGTGTTTTTGCTTAATAAAAGAAAAGAAAAAAAGAACGAAAACGTACTGACCTCAAAATAATGGCCAGAATATTGCTAATTAAGTTTGTCTAAAATGCTGTGACAGAAACTTCCCATTTTAGTCTAAAACAGTCAGTCCCACCGAGTTGTACATGCTGCGGATTGTTTGCTATGGATTTCCATTAAACCTTGCTTAAATTCCCTACCAACATCCTTAGGAATATAAAATGAATTATTAATCAAAATATCAGTACAATTTTAAACCAGACCTTTAAACAAGACTTTATATGTACACTATGATTTATATGCATATGGAAGGAGATGCAATAAAACTGACAGTAGGAAGGAAATAAGACAATACATAAAAATGTATTAAAATAAGGAACAATATTATAATAAATAAATGATCGGATGTTTGTAAATTATATAAATCAAGCAAATAAATAAAATTGCCTGAGAAAATCTCCTGCTTTCTATACAACTAAAATGCATGGTGATCCCTGGCTGTCAAGTTTGCTTGGTATTTGTTTTTGTTTTTTTACGCATATATAATAGAACCACTTAAAGTTATTAAGAAGTGCTGTTACTCAAGCCTGGATTCCAGCTGAATTTAGCCCCGCCTACAACATTTGAGTTCGGGAAATTCGGCTGGAACAGAAGCTGTTTGGACCAATCAAATTGTCAGGGCAGGCTTTATACGATGATGGATAGATGATAACCAGTAACATGCATTCACGTCACCAAACAGCGCTTGAGTTGAATTCATTCTAATCCTAAATGGAGAGCTTGTTCGTATATGCATTCACCTTCACTATTTCTCACAGAAATTATTATCGTGTTGGTATGTACTCTGTGTATCCTTAAATTCTTTTTACAACACCGGCAAAGATCGTTTACACATTATCTTCTACTTCTTCCAGCGTGTGTGCACTTGAGTTCTGTTGACAGCTATGCGTTGCTCCGTTGCTCTAATTGGTTGTAGGTCTATCCAATTGAGGTCTTTCATGGTTCGTTTGAAAAATGCCCCATAATCACAGCCCAATGGAGCAGTATCAGACTCATATTCTGACTATGACGACGTCAGGCAACTGTTACTCCATATTGGTGTCTTGACTTGCACCAAACAAATAAACAAATAAATAAAGGAAAAAGGTGTGCATACCCATACATACATTTATACATACATACGGTACATACAGCACATACATACAAAGAAAAAAAAAATCCTAAAAATAAAATGTGACTTAAACACGTGTGTGAATAGAATCTAAGTGAATTAAAATGTCAGTATCATAAAAAATAAATAAATAAAAAAAAAAAAAAAAAAATCACACAATTAATGATATATAAATAAAGCTTACAATATTTGAGAACACCCTTATCTACTGTAGTTAATCTGATGCATTATGGATGTGTGTGTTGAGTTTATGTTTTTGACGATTATCTATTGAGACTGCAGGAACAAAATGGTATTTTCGCTTTTGGCTTTGTGGGCGTCAAGCTATCGCTCTCAGTCTCTCAGTCTCATTGGTCATAGCGGGTGGTCTCACAAACACTATCCTCTTCGGGACTGAGAAGAGCTAAAATCCTATAGCCTCCAATAGAGTCTCTGGAGCCTGACAGAATCTCATTGGCATCCATAGACTCTGACAGCCTCTCATAAACTCGCAGTCGAGTCGAGTGAAGTCAGGCGCATGCATCCACACCCTCCATTCCCCCAGCACACACCCTCGACTGTCAGGCCTGCCGAAACCGAAGCTTTAAGGCAGGGATTAGTCTGCATACAGAAGCTCAAAAACAATGAGTGTGCAGCAGACAGCTTAATGGGGCAACTGGGACTTCACAGGCAGTCTGACTTGAGGAGAAAGCCTGGCTAAAATGCATTGCAGCCATCCGGTTCAAGCCTAAAGCAAGCATTGTGCTGCAAACTCAACCAGAATTTTCTCCACACCCCCTGCAGCTAAAGATCACGTAGCTCAGGCTAATCTTCAATCCCTGTCGAATGCTCATCAGTATATTGAGAGGACGCTAGCTTTAGGGCCTAATCTGCCTGTAGGACTTGAAGAATGAATCATAAAAAGACATTTGCTCTTTTGTTTGGCAATGGAGTTTTATATTCCGGATGTCTTAAAGGGATAGTTCACCCAATATATAAACATTCTGTCATCATTTACTCAACCTCATGTATTTAGAAATGCATCTGACTTTTGCTTTTGTGGAAGAAAAAAACAATATTTATAGTAGAATGTCCAAATAGTTATTTTCTATACAATAAAAAGCTGCTTGTAATATAGCACTAATAAAGTACGTATTGACTCTTTATCTTGATTTTTTTGTTCCTTTTTGGAGCTTGACTGCCCTTGGTCATCATTTATTTACACTGTATGAAAAATAACAGAATGAACATTTATCAAAATGCCTCAAACATAGAAAGAGTCAAACATGTTTGGAACCACATCGGGGAGAGTAAATGATGACAATTTTCATTTTTGGGGGACCGGTTCCTTTAAGAGTTTTATAAATACTGCAAATAAAAAGAGTACATGAAGTGTCTAATTTCTTTACTACTATTGTATTTCTATATGCACATTTTATATCTGTTGCAGCAAAGTGTCCAAGGGTTAGGTGGGGCACTAAACACACATGCGCACGCACACGCACACGCACAGGTGTTTACTAAGGCAAACATTATAATGCTATTGCTCATAAACAAGTGTTTGAATAAATCACTCACCAACTCAAGTATTTACAATTTGGGTGTGTAACTCAACCAGCTGTACCATTTCATTTATCCTGGATCCTTGTGCCATTTCATTTCTTAACAATCAGACTTAAAATTCCCCCAGATTTGGACTAAAAGAGATGCTAACTAGCAGTGTTGGTATTGTAAATTAAAACTAAAACTATTAAAATGCATTTAAAGCTGAACTAAAATAAAACATGAATATTAGATGAAAATGTTTTAAAACTTGCCTTGGCAAATAACTGAACTAAAATAACGTTAAGTTGAAGTACTAAAATAAAAATAAATAAATAAAACTGAAATAAAAATTAAGGCTAGATAGAAATAAAAACAAATAACAAAATTGACAAAAGCACATAAAAAAAATACTTAAACACATAAATTATGAAAATATAAAAATAATAATAACTGCTATAATAGTATATAAATAATACTAAAAATAACAGGCATCAGAATAAGGGGCATACCACACCGTTTTCAACTAAAGAAGGGAAACTTTCATTTACACGATGAAAATGGCAACTTTGGAAAACGTGTTTCAAAGTGCAAGTTTGTGAAAACAATGCCGTTTGTGTCTCAGTGTAATCTACAATAAATGGTGACGTCATACGTGTTCAGTCTAGGCATATAGTTCTTCTCAATGTGACCTCACCAACTACTGGCCTTAGTGGCCTGGCATGCATAATACAGCATTTTTAATCTTTTATAATTTTAGATGTCAAGGAGACTGAGGATAGGCCAGTAAGCATGAACCCGGAGTGTCAAACCTGAACCCAGTGTGTCAAACCTGGCTCAGTAAAGTGACATTAAGGGCATACAACATGTCGAAATTAACTCAAAAACGAATCTTCTACATCAAAAATGTACAAAAACAACAATCAACATATCCGTAATCAGTCGTGACTGCAAGTGAATAACTGAATATTTGTACGAATATTTGTCTTGATTCGCATCCATGCATTCGTTCTCACAACAGAGCGCTGGTCTGGCAAATTGCCTAAAAACTAAACCAGCAACACAACACAACAACATAACATAACACGGACGACCACCTAGCAACGTGCTTCAAACTGCTCAGAACACCTTAGCAACCATGTAGCAATGCCCCGGCAACCAACCACCACACCTTAGCAATGTAGCAGCAAATACAGCATGAATGAGCACCACAGCACTCAGGTTCTTCAGAATACATAAGCATAGTTATTTATTATTATTGCAAAAAAACCCCCCAAAAATTATGTCAACAAGTCAAAAATCACAGTGGGCTGTTGCATGTGTATTCAAAGAACGAATGATGAATGGCAACAGCACTTCAGTGCACATTTTCCTCTCTCTCCCTCTGAAAAGGTCCTGGAACGAGAGCTGATGTACCTGCAGAGGAGTGCCAACAACAAAGGCTGACAATTCCCACCCTCAGGCAACCACAACTGACACGACAACACAAAGGGATGAGCTAGATGAAGGTGACATTGTTGCCGAAGATGTCTAGTTCTACTTTATGCAACAGAAGCCTCTAGATTCTAACTGTGGCAGAGCTGGACCACGGATACTCACTTAAATCAGCTCAGAAGAAAAGATTATGTGTTTGCAATCTGACTGAGACAGAGCATTAGACATGAGCCAGAGACATTAAAACACCCTAGACTGGGTTGGGTGGCAGTGCCGGAGCATAATACGGCCATATAATTTCCTCACAATGTCTGCACCGTCTGGACTGCCACAGCATCACCCCATTTCGCTTAGACACAGAGGGTTATCGAAACTGGGACTTCCAATTGAAATCACACAAGAGCTTTTCAACAGTTCTGTAATGTAAAAGAGATGGAGACCTGTAATGAGAACTCTCATTTCACGCAGTCCTGCCACTTTAAAATTTGTGATCAATGACCCCTCCATAATAAAAAGCCATTTCTCGCAACCTTCATAATGGGCCTTTGCTCAAATGCCCCTGCGCTCTGTCGCCGACTCGGCAAGCATTACTAACAGCCATCAATCCATCTTTATTTAAGAGACTGAGAATATGAGGAGAAAGTGCTAGACCTCTCATTTTGTTACGGAGGGCGGGTGAAAAATGGGAGAGAATAGATTAGAAGAGACGGAACGATTGTACGAGAGAAACAAAGACTAAAAGGTGTCGAGAAAAAGCTGCTAATGCACACAAGTGAGGGAGCCATCAGACTTTGAGAAACTTTGAGTCGGAGTACATTCACGGTCATTGACTTCAAATACTATGATGGAAAGTGTGTCCTTGACAAAACATAATAATAAACTTGCTGAAGCTCCAAGAGAAGGTAAGCGGGGAGATATACCTAAGCCAGATGAACATTGCATACACCGCATCAGTGACTATTCCTCGTTTACGAGTCACGCTCAGATTGGGAAAGCTCTGTTCTTCTGTTTAATCCACTTCGCTCAATACCTTCATTTGATCATAATGTCAGTAGAAGGCCTAATCCGCGCTTTGGCATTCGAGAAGCATCTAATGCTGTTTGCTAATGCGCCTGGGATGCGAATGTAAACGAGCACCCCCGGGGACTCATAAACTGAGAAAAAAAGCAGCAAAACAAACGAGAACAAGATTGATTGAAAGCAATAAGGTGTATTATGAGGCCCCCCAGGATGTCACATCTGTGACTGATTGGTAAAGTGTCGTTGACGTTGAGAAAACGATAACGGTTTTCCTTATTAGTGGTTACATTACCTTCACATTGATCTTGATGGGAAGAGGGATGCCTTCTTTGAGGTCTTTGGTTTTCTCATTGAAGTCTTTGCAGAAGGCCCCGATGGGAATCCCTTTCTGGAAAAGAAGGCAAAGGAAAAGCATTCAGAAAGGTTTAGACCCACATGCATTTTAGCCTGTTATTCATTTTGGCAGTCTTTTGATGAATACCAATAGCCATTTAGAGTGGCTGCATGGTGTCAATCATTCGATAACTCATTGGTGCACTGTGAATGCCTCGGCATGCTTGGATGCCTGCATGAGTGAGTGAGAAAGCGAACGAGAGAGGCTGGTGGAAGCCTATTTACCCAAGGGTGTGAGTTTATGTGTGTGTGTGTGTGTGTGTGTGTGTGTGTGTGTGTGTATGTCAGAGTATGGCAGTCATCATGCCTCTGAGACTCCAGATAAATTAGATTCTCTTTTCTGGCCCTTGCCAGGCAGAAAGCTAAATGTATAGCTGACATTAAGTCAACATTGGCTGCCATTTCTCCTGAGCAGCTTCACCAGAGCATGAGTGTTTTCTGTAGGTTGACTGCAGAGGCGGCTGCTAATCAGTAATCTTATTACAGTTGTAAAAGTTTTCCTTGCACTTATACTTTCCAAAGGATCCACAGTGACTGTAACACTTGTTTCATCCTGTAGTAGATGTTACAGAGCTTTATTTTACAGTCAGATTAGGAAAGGGCAGCTATTGCCATCATCAGTCTAGTTACAACTAGACACCAAACCCATCAGTTCATCCACTGTCCAGTTGATGCATACTGCCCTAAAAATGCCAAGAACTGCTAAGGGCCTATCAAGTAAAAAAAAATATATATCCATGAACATAATTGTATTATCGGATGTGAGTTTCAGATGTCTGTGAAACAATCTGTACCTATTATTTTTGGATGGACATAAGTCATATTAACATACAGTACCATTCCGGGGTTTGTGGTTAAGATTTTTTGAATGTCTCTTATACTCACCATGACTGCATTTATTTGATCAAAAATATAGTAGAAACAGTAACATTGTGATGTATACATCATGTGAAATATATAATTTAAAATAATTATGATGGCAAAGCTTTTCAGCATCATTACTCCCGTCTTCAGTGTTGCATGATCCTTCAGAAATCATTTTAAGATGCTGATTTGGTGCTCAAAACATATCTTATAATTCACTTTTGGAATCAGTTGTGCTACTTAATAGAAAGTAAATATAAATCTTTTGTAACTTATTTATAAATGCCTTTAATATAACTTTTGATCAGTTTAATGCATGTTAGGTATAAAACAAATCATACTGACCCCAAATTATTAAATGGTGCTGTATTTCACTATTTTTCTGTATATAAAATGTTATCAACCAGGGTTGTGGGGCACTCAGAATATAAACGAATTGAAATTCAAAGAAATTCACATAACTGGAATTGTACACATTTTGCACAACCATGATAATTATTTCAGATAAATAAAGTTGCCTCACACAGCATGTAAAAACTAAATTAATTGAGTTTGGTCACTTTAAATAAGTCAGTCAGACCTTTCCTGTTTAAAGTAGGTGGTTTTTGGCCAAAATAAGCTGCAAAATATAACAGTTACCTCCCATATGTGATATACGGGCAAGATAAACAGCACTTTTTTATAAAGTATATTTGCAAAGAACTTCCTTGGCATTGATGTTTGATCCTAACTTATAAATACTGATGCAATCTTTTCAGATTAGTAAAAGCAAACACTGTCATGCGAGAATAGCAAATATTACCCCACAAATCCAGAGGTATTACTGTTCAGCAATTTCAATTTCAACACTAATGAAATGAAAAATAAAAGCCCTGGATGGCAGGCAGCCTATCTCCCTCCTGACTTGCTTATTAATAGTAATCCCATGTCAACCCCACTAGCATCTCCCCAAGCCCCCCCGACTTCAGCAAGAACAACAGATCTAAGTAAACAAGAAAGGCAGTGGGTGATTCCTAATTAAATATGGATTAATATGAGGTTGTTAGGAGAGCCTCAAAAACCCTTGGGCCAACATGAGATTCCAAACCGCTTCCACTTTGTTTATTTTCAATTCGTTGCTAAATAACACCCTTTAAATAAAAACCTAAATAAAAACTAGTTTTTTGTTCTGAAAAGGAGTTCCAACGAGCAAAGATATGCAGAGGACAGCAGACAGAGGACTGACATCAGACACACAACATTCAAACAAAGACTGGTACAATGGAAGAAACAGTAGTAATTGCGTTTTGTGTAGCGCTTTTAATATCATAAGTGAGGCCATTATAAAAATGGGAATCTGTTGTTGGTTGAAAAGACAAGGCTCGAAGAAGAAGATTGCTCTGGCAGTCTTTACGGAATAAAGCTCCGGATGACCAAGGCGCTTTGCGTTTAATGGCAGATACATTCACTTTCAAGTGCTGGCCAAATTGCCAGTCTAGCTCTCTAAAACCCAAGATCTAATCATCCAGAATTCAAGCGGTCCAATTAAACCTCCTCTTTCTTCAATAGTGTCTGATAAAAGCAAGACTGTGAAGAACAAAATGGCTGCAGTACATCACCTTGATGGAGGCGTGCTACCAACCTTGGACACTGCACGTTATTTATTATATCAGATGAATATTAAAAGTGTTATCATATCAATATTCTCTAGGATAAAGCAGCCATACACAGTAAAGTCCCCAAATGAATTGTGTGAGATATCCAGACACCGAATGCTTTCTAAACAAATATGCTCACAGATTAATTTGTTATGAAATATGTTTGGGGCAACCCTCTAAAAGACTGAACAACATCCAGACTGTATTTGTGATTTACGAAACATCTCTTTTCTTCATTCTTTTCATCAGTTATCCCACTTTGCATTGGTTTCATTATTATAACACAAGCTTTCAGCTTCAGCAATTCTTTTTAACGAGATGGCCGCTGAGATGGATGAATGACAAAAAGAGTGAGAACAGACCAGCAAAGTAACAGCTGTTTCAGATAATTGAAGGGCCACATATACGAGTATGTGTAATAATACTGCAGACGTGTGTACACTTCCAGTGCAGGACAGAGAAGAACAGTGTTATGTTCAAGTCATGTCCCCTATGAGAACAATAATGAAGATCAATACGAACATTCAGGAGGTCCATTTGACAAAAGCGGGTGAAAGGTTTCAGAGGGCTGATGTATGGAGAAGCCATAGGGGACCCACATGAATAAAGAATGTATGTGTGAGGGCTGTGAGCTCATTCCATTAAAGAGAACCAAAAGGAAAAGAAGCACAGTGGTGGGTTCAAGTGGTTCAATCACTTTACAGCAAAGCCTCTAAGGAGAAAGCATTAGAGGACAGTGTGACTTCCAACTAAGTGAAAACCTGTGTAATTAAATGCATGAATAAGAAATTAGGCAAATTAAAATAGTTAACAGTTCATATAAGGAACACAACATTATATGGGTCAGTTCAGAGGATAGAAGCTGTTGGATAAAAGACTTAATTAGGGATGGGGACTGATTATTTATATATATAAAAAACGAGACACTAATAGAGCAAATTTAATTGTATCATAATTTATTCCTTATTCACCCATATGTCGGTCAAAACTTTTGAGACTTTGGTGAAATGTTTGTCTGGCTATCACCAGACCAAGCTCAATCTTTTGAGATTGAACATTGGTCTGGGGAGTCTGCTATGTATTTTCTACTGCACTTCAAATGACTTGTCAAATGACAAAGGACTTGGATAATCCTTCAACCAATCAGACCGCAAGAGGTTTGATCAACGAGCATAATACAAATGACTCTGTAAGCAATTGGATAACTAATCAGACCACAAGAGGCACAATCAACAGGCATCGATTCCTCCTTCTCTATCAGTCATCGTGTTAAACCCGCCAGGTGGATAAGCCAGTCTGTGATTGGTCCTGCAAATGTGTAACACAAAAGCACCATAAAAATCATTAAAGCAGTGTTATTTTAGCATTATTTATACAGGCTACTATTATAGTATTTATTCATATTTTGAATTAGCTTTTATTTATACACTGTAAAAAATGATTCCGCATTTTAGTTCTATCAATGTAATTTTGTATGTTAATACAACTTGTAGTTTCTGAATTTGTTAATTCAACTTAACATGTTAAGTTTTCACTGTCTCAACTAGTCCGTAAATTGACTTAAAGGATTAGTTCACTTTTAAATAAACTTTTGCTGATAATTTACTCACCCCCATGTCATCCAAGATGTCCATGTCTTACTTTCTTCAGTCGAAAACAAATTAAGGTTTTTGATGAAAACATTAAAGGATTTTTCTCCTTATAATAGAATCAATGGACCCCAAACGGTTCAAGGTCCAAATGTCAGTTTCAGTGCAGCTTCAAAGGGCTTTAAACCATACCAGACGATGAATAAGGGTCTTATCTAACGAAACGATCGGTCATTTAAAAAAAAAATTCAAAAGCACAAATGTTCGCCTTGCTCCGTTCTGTGATATGTATGCGTGGCGTCCACGTGTCACGCAATTACGCTGAAAAGGTCACGCTTGTCGTAGGCGGAAGTACCGAGTCGTTTACAAAAAAGGGAGTTAAAAAGGTAAAACGACGATTTCGGACGATTTTGAATCCTCCTTTCGCACATTTGTAAACACTTGGTACTTCCGCCTACGACAAGCATGACCTTTTCAACGTAACTGCGTATTACGTGACATATCACAGACCAGAGAAAGGCGAACATTTGTGCTTATAAAACTTTAAAAAAAAATTTTTTTAAATGACCGATCGTTTCGCTAGATAAGACTGTCTGGTATGGTTTAAAGCCCTTTGAAGCTGCACTGAAACTGTCATTTGGACCTTGAACTGTTTGGGGTCCATTGTCCATAATATGTCCATAATATGAAGACAAATCCTGGAATGTTTTCATCAAAAACCTTAATTTATTTTCGACTGAAGAAAGAAAGACATGAACATCTTGGTTGACATGGGGTGAGTAAATTATCAGCAAAAGTTTATTTAAAAGTGAACTAATCCTTTAACTAGAGTATATGTCGACTCAACTTAAAAACATAAGTAAGTATGCCAAGTAAGGTAAGCATATAAGTTCTCATTATTTATTGCGAGATCACATGAAGCAGGTCTCGTTCATGGGCCATGCAGGAGGGTTTAATCGGCAGATGATTTAATCCTTCCATCATCATCAAATCTGGTAAGTAAATATTTGTTCATATTGGTGTAATAACTTGTAAAATGACATGTATGAAGTAATTATCCATGTATTGTTTACAGTAACAACGTTTCTATATCACATATGACCGTTACTAATCCAGTTTGGCCAGTTAGCCTATAACTATAACTTAGCCTATATCTGGATGTTGAATTTTTCTTTTTTTTTTTTAAATCAATAAACTAGCCAACTATTACTTCTTTTACTTTTATTTATTAAATGTAGGCTATTTCATTAAGTTGCCAAAAGGCAGGTGTCTAGACAAATTTTATATGGAGGATATTTTGATCCTCCCATATATAGTGTTATTTTAGCGTTATTTGTACAGGCTACTATTATAGTATTTATTCATATTTTGAATTAGCTTTTATATTTTCCCTTGGTGTTGTTTTTTCATTAGGCTCAATTATTTTAATTTCAATTTTAGTTTTTACTAAATTTAGTATTTCAACTTATTTATTTCAGTTAATTGCCAAAGAAACAGGTCTAGTTTTCATTTCAGTTTAAGTTCAAGTTTTTCATAACATTTATTTATTATCTGAAATCAACTTAAACTGACATATCTTAAAATATGTTGTCTCAAGATGCACACCAGTAATGTTGTTTTCTTCTAAGCCACATTTATAAAAAGCTACTTAAATGTCCTAATTGAACTATAAGGCCTAATCCTGGCTTAATCAAGCCCTGTCTGTGAAACCAGGCCATATTTAATTTTATTTCAGCTTTTAAACTTATGAAAACATTTCTAGTTTGTTTTTAGTTAACAATTACAGCACTGCATTAAAGCGGTCTGTATAACTTGTGCATTGTATTCAAAATCTTGTGTAGTCTTCCGATAGCTTTATGCGACTAACAGAATACAACTGAACTCATTTCTCCTTTTGTGTTTGATGAAAGAAAGTCATACAGGTTCAGAACAACATGATGGTGCGCAGATGATGACAGAATGATGAATGAATTATTATTTTAGGATGGACTATCCTTTTACATTAGACAATACAGTACAAAACAAAAAGCATATAAAGAGTAACGTGGAGAAAGAGCGAGATGAAGAATGAAAGAAAGTAAGAGAGCGTAACAGTAGTTTCTTTCAAAGGGCTCTTTCAGTATAAGATTTAGAGGACATGGCACTGCATGTTCCTTCATCGTGTGAACTGATATGTTTCGGTGAGGGAAGCAGAAGTGCAAAAAAGGGCGTGTGTACACAAGCATGACAGGGGACGTGGCCTCGGGGCAGCAAGCAGGATTAATTGCCCCTGGCACCCAAGGACGGGCAATTCATTGCCCATGCCAGCGTCCTGAAGGATGGGGGTGAGGTGGGAGGTGTAGACGAGGGGTTAATTAAACTCTGCGGTGTGAGACACTCTAATTAATTACTCCGGTTTCCCTTCCCTAATTTAATGTGCTGAACTCTTCCCATTTTATTACATTCTTCCCCATAAGGGCGTCATACAGCGGATTAGCCTCATACCCTCCAACTGCTCTGGCCTGTCAGGTAGTTGGAGACCTCAGGAGAGAAATGGACAAGGCCTAGTACAGGGAAGGGTCCCATTTGTGGGTGCACCGAGAATTAATAGCCATTTGCTTTAGCCACGAGAGATCGCAGAATGCTTGCATCAGACATTGTGGAACGCTAACATAAAAGTTTGTCAGAATGGCTAATGGCTTTATCTTTGATCATCACAAATTCCCCTGTAACTTCACTCACATTTAAAAACACATATCGCTCTCTCTCCTCTATTTTTTTTTTTTTAAATATATGCAGTGATGATTAATGTGTTCAAAGTGAATGCTACAGGGCGAGACGTGCTACTGGGGACACATTATTTTCAGGTCAATTTTACGGTTTATTTTTACAGCTAATATTGATCGCTATACCTACTTCAGTTGGAAGCAAAAATAACATGTTGCATCTCTAAATGAGTGTGCAGCCTCACTGGTGAACCACTCCGCCCTTGAATATGGCGAGATTTTGCCTTGAAATCAGTTAATTAAAGCAGAACAAACAGATTTATTTACAGATGATAAAATGCAGGGTGAAGGTCTGAGACACAGCATGAGACTCTGCAGCATAGAGAAAGTTTAAAAGGACAATAAATGCTTTGATGGAGCCATATACGTGCCAATAATGTCTGAAGGAAATCAGCGAGTGTTAAAAGATTTCATTAAATGTATTTTATTAAAGGAAAAGAGCGCAATTCCTCAGACCCACTCTTCAGAGAATTACATTGCATCAGAGGTTTTCTTATCTTATCAGAGCTCTGCAACATCCCAGTCGGTTAATCAGGAAGACTGATAATTAAGCAAGTATCATTATCAGTTCGCCAGGGTTTGGTTTAATAGTAAGATTTATAGATATTTTAAGCTCCAGACATAAAAGGCAGGAAGTTAAGGTGTGGATTTATGATCAAAAACAGTACATCATGCTGTGCGCTCATTGCAAGAATCTTCCAGTCAGTAAGACAGATCGGTTTTGCTGTGGCTGGAGCATGTGTGGTGTCAGCTAAGTGCTCTAATGCGTAGCAGATGGGTGCAGTGAGGAATGTCTTGGGACAAGCTTCTGCCAGTGCACACCTGGGGCACTAATCAGGCCCGCAACATTCCCAAAAGGCATTTTTTTAAGTCTTTACCAACTTTATGGGGGCAAAAGTGTTGACTGTGCACTGCTGGACTTTAGTTGTTTCGTTTTCTCCGCCTTTCTCCCTCCCTCCATTCTGAAATCTAGCCAGATCAGAGTGACCTTCAACCACTTCAGCCCCGGGAACTGAAAGGGAAAGAGCGAGTGAGAGAGGAGGCGATAGAGATGGAGAGATAGAGTGGAGTAGTGGGTGGAGCTAACAAAGGCGAAAAAATATTGAAGGCAAGGAATGGAAAATGTCTGGAAACCAGTGGTGCGCATAGCGGACTATGACAAGAAAGATGACTTTGCCTTCTATGCCTTTCTTTCCCATCTGGCTGATTAAAACTCCAAGATGACCCCTCACCATAAATAGATGAGGTGAACGTTGTAAAGAAAAGATACAACCTTTGATTTCAATAACGAGAATGGAAACGGGGCCTGTCAGAGCAGTTGTGGGAGAAATTTAACAGATAATGAGATTCAGCTCAATGCTGGTGCTCTGATCATGCAAGAGCAGTTCCTAGCACAAACTTATTAATACGTTTCCTCTTCAAATTTTCCTCATTATACATAAATTAAAATAGACTGATGATTAGTTTTTTCTCTAATGCATGTCAAATCAGACAGGGCTGTTGTTATAGCAAACATTATGTTCACATGCTTGTTTAATTAAAGCTTTTCATATTTTTTTCAGACCTCATTCAGACATTATTTCAACAAATGTCTTATTTATTTACGCAGTTAACATTGTAAATACAGTGCATCTCCTATGTCATCATCACATCCTTTTAAAACATATATTGATGTCTTTATACCATTTCTGGATCTTGAAAGTGTTCATTAATATCTGCAGGTCTACAAAATTTTGCAAATTTTACAGGGACTAAAGTGACTAACAACGTACCTGGCACGAATTTAGGTCTTTACGGGACCCGTTAAAAAAATAATAATAATAAATAAATAAATGTTAATTTAGCCTATCAGCTTTTACGTTGACATGCCAGGACTCTCTCTCTCTCTCTCTCTCTCTCTCTCTCTCTCTCTCTCTCTCTCTCTCTCTCTCTCTCTCTCTCTCTCTCTCTCTCTCTCTCTCTCTCTCTCTCTCTCTCTCTCTCTCTCTCTCTCTCTCTCTCTCTCTCTCTCTCTCTCTCTCTCTCTCTCTCTCTCTCTCTCTCTCTCTCTCTCTCTCTCTCTCTCTCTCTCTCTCTCTCTCTCTCTCTCTCTCTCTCTCTCTCTCTCTCTCTCTCTCTCTCTCTCTCTCTCTCTCTCTCTCTCTCTCTCTCTCTCTCTCTCTCTCTCTCTCTCTCTCTCATAATGTATAAATTGTAGCCTACATAATATTTAAAAAAAAGTGCACCTTTAAATTAATTTGAAAAACAAACTGTCCCTGCAATTAGCTGTTTAGTTTGTTAAATGACAAATAACCAATCTGAAAGCACCTTTTAGTTCATCTCACCACACAATCATTCGTCACTGACTAACAGCAAGGACATCGGGGGTGTTGTTTTCTCCAGCCTAAAACAATGTTATTATCATAGCAATGATTGCACCAGCAGCAGTAATTAGCAGCACGGATCCAACCGTACGGTGACTCGCAATATGCACGAGGCCATTCAAATATCCCCGCCTGCTATCTGAAGTGAAATCCAAGAGGCTTAAGAGAGAAGCAACTAAGCGTTGGAGTTGGAGAGCGAGAGGAGGGAGGGGTACAAGTGCACGTAAGCTGCCTACAAATGACACACTGCAATCATAAACTGTCTCGCGACGCGTTCTCTCGCTTCTTTTGCGCCCTTTCGTTAGTGAAGTATGAAGACGACGTCGAGGTACTTCGGGAAAACGGCTTCCGTTACAGATTCAGCAGATAAAGCACTTCTGTCCGACTTCTACTCCTCAGCCCGCAAGCTCCATCGCAGCCGCCTGAGAGTCTGGATGGACCGGGAATGAGCCTGCTCGAGCTCGGGTCGAGATAACGGAATAAACCCCATGCCGATTATATAAGGGTTTTGCGACAAAGAAAGTCTGGAGACAGAAAGGCTCGCTTTCTCATCACTTCGCCCGAATAAACTACACATCAGGGGTTATATTATGGACAATGTAGCCTTTGAGCTAGACTTCTCTGGATTATTTTCCACGTTTAGTTTGGTTGAGAAGCAGTACGGCGTCATTACTGGACGAACGGCGTGATTTCGGACAGTGGACTCAGATAATATCGTCTTGATGCCTGCAGGCTTGCGCTGGTCTTTAGATTGAGACTGCTCTGTGAAGTCTTCATGCTGTGGGGTAAATACACTCTCTACTTCATCCATTCCTGCTTAGATGAAGTTGAGCTGGCTTGCAACTTGATATTCAATTATTCATGCAGCCTTCAAGTCCAAAAAGTTCAAATATTGTAGACCGTTTCGCCGCTGACGAGTCAATTCTTGACACCTGCCAATTCGGATGTGTATAATGCAATGACACCTGTCGCAATATGGTGATCTATTGAAGTGGCTGCAGTAACAGCAGCAGCACGACACTTACAAGCATCAAGACAGATGATGCCATTTATTCTCGAACACTGATGAACACTCTCATTGTGATGATCTTCTCTGTGTGGGAATGATTCAATGGCACATTACCGGCGGACATTTTCCTCGTAAATGAGGGCATGTGGCTTGAGTCCAGCAGAGAGCATCTCCAAGAATGAGAGGTAGACGTGATTATGGGCACTTGCACACAGCAATTAAACATTTACAATATTCATCACACTATATTTAACCTAGACCAGTAATAATGACCCTCACTTTAGGGTGTTAATTATGGGAAGCTTTTACATTGTTGTACATTACATTATGTTATTGCATTACTTATTATCTCATATAAAACATTACAGACATAGTTCAAAATGCTGTCATCATTAATTCACCCTCATGTCAAACTGTAGGGCTTTTCTTTTTTTCATGGAACATCAGAAAATATTTTGGTTTTCTTACTAACATTTAAAAAAAAATGATAATAGATAATTACTCTTGCAAATATTAATAATCAATAGGTTATTTTTATTTTAAATTTAAAGGGCACAATAACAAATATGGAGAAAATATTCTGCTTTTAGACACTATAACACAATATAACATTGAATATTATTAATTGACCAATATAAAAGTCAAATTTATTATCTCTAGTTATAAAATGCAATAATGTAGTGCATCACACATCTTTTGCTAAATAAAAGCACAGACCAAAGCCCACATTTGTACAAAGCAAAACTGCATTAACTTATGCGCTGCAACCTGTGGCCTTAAGCAATCACTTATAGTTACGGATGCATTGGCTGTCAGTACTGAAGTCTACTCATTATTGATGTGCTTGGAGAAAACAACACACTATCATCCAAGTGACTTGATAACCTGATGAATTATGTGCTGACAGTGAAGTCAAAAAATAAGCTCTGCACCTGCAGGCAAGCCTTCTGGGTTTCAATTCTTTTTTTGTCCTAAAATAACTATCTTCTATCATTTTTCTTCTGATTGAAAAGGAAAGATGTGTCCTGTGCTGAAGTATTTTTTTCTCCAGGAGCATGTGGCTCCTAAGTTCAACAGACACTGTCTGAGATTATTGGATTCAATTGAATTCCAAAGCAGAAAATCAGTAACAGAGACAAAAATAAAGTCTAAAACCAGATATTAGTGACGCACACTCCCTTTTCATTCCACAGAGCTCACAGAAGATTAATCATTCTAGGTCATTTACCAACATACTCCCTTCATTTCCTGCACACTTCGTATTAATGTGTATAATTTCTACAGTTCCCACGTTATGAATATATTTCCATTCCCATTCTCATCAACAGTTCTCCAACACATCATCTCCTTTTTGCCAGAGCAGGTCGCCTGTGCTTTTTGTGTTATACTCATCACTCTTTCCTTCTTCATTTCGCTCAGCTTATTTATGAACTATTACCATCATGCTGTAACACTTTATTAGGTCTGTAAAAAGCCAAGGGAATGAATCACCATCTTACTCTCTCCATCCTTCTCTCACCACATTCAATTTCCATTTCGCCTCACGAGTTAACACCTTTCCCCCATGTATCCACACATATACCTAATGAATGAGTCTTTAAAAGTTGCATGAGTTGTGATGGGATAGATCACCCAAAATAATTCTGTCATCATTTACTCTTCCTCTTGCCATTCCAAACCATTTTTGTGTAAACAATTTTTAACATTTAAGATGAAAAATCCAATCAAACCAATGTTGAAACCCTGTATTTCCAAAACCCTGTATGTCCTCAACAGTAATGACTTCCATATTAAAAAAGTAATCTATCTGAGGTGTTAACATTCACAAATGGTCAGTAGATGGCTACAGTGCACCGGACATTGAGTTCATCCGGCTGAGAAGGCCTGCATTCGATTTCACCATAAAGCCCACAATCATTTCTCTACATTAAATCAATACCACAGTTTTACACTGTCTGTTGCTGAAATATGGCTCGAGGAAACATGAATAAAATCAACATCAGTATGCAGTGTTATGACAACACCTCTCGGACAGTATTAAGATTGAGTGTCGCCATTTCGCAGGTGGGCAAATGCACTTGAAAGGCAAGACAAAATGAGTCAGAGACTCAGATTTGATCATGTCATGTTTCATACTGAAACCAAAGACAATTAAATACCGCAATGTGACAGAAAACCAGCATGGAAGGCAAGCCACAAGAAAAAGAGGCTTAGAAAGTGTGCCTTGGTTCCCTTCGATATAATTAATTAATAAGGGAACAAGAGTTGACATGAATGCTATATACTATGCAGAATACGTGGGACACTTGCAAAGATGAAAGGACTTAAAGTTTCATGAGTTAAGAAATCATATTTAGAAAGATACAGAGAGAGAGAGAGAGAGAGAGAGAGAGAGAGAGAGAGAGAGAGAGAGAGAGAGAGAGAGAGAGAGATTCTTGCATTTTCTATTATATATTTGAGGCATCAATTGGGAAAAACAAAAAGCAGAAAGATATGCTTGTTTTGGAAGTAATGAAAAATGACCCTAACCACCCTAAAGCCCTGTCTACAACAAGCAAATGCTTATACTCAGCACTGCCACACACCTCATCTTATTAATCCCGTCGATGTCACCAGCTTTGTAAACTAAACAAGCCTTTGAAATGCCATGAATCGCAAAAATCTACAAACTACATTTGTCAAGAAAGACCTTCAGTACAGACATTCAGCAACTACCTTTGATATTAAGGTTGAAAAAGAAAAAACTCTCCCATTTAAACGTTGCCAAATAATGAAGATGTAACAAGGGAGAGTATTAATAGTCTATTTTTGACCTGCACATTGTAAAAAATCATGCAATTTGCTCAGTCGAAAAGAATGTGTTACTGCCTTAAATAGTATTGCAAACATGTACATCAAAGGCTTTGAACATTTATGGCTAATTCACTCTGAAATTGCACATTTCTCTGTATATTCCAGGCCTTGTAATAGCACATAATCATGCAGGTCATGTCCTTATCAGGAAATGAAGGATATAACCTCAAAAACCATCCTCATCTCTTTCCTTAATAAGCCATCAGAGTCTGACTATGTCCTTGTTTCTCCTTCTACTTCAAGCATGTTGCCCTCGCCCCAGGTGTGCGTGTCTACTCTGGTGACAGTGAGCACGATGGCTGTGGTCGACCTCTACCTGCTGGAGCAGAGCATGCTGGGACCTCGAAGCGGAGCCCGTCCCGCAGTATGGCCATGTGTTGCCGTCGCGCTCGGTGACTTGTGTTTCCTGCTGGCGCTGCGCTTTGTTTCTGCCGGTGTGGTTTCGGAGGCTCGCTCTCCCCGTCGGGGCTTCGCCAATGCTCTCTGGTTCCTTTTCCTCTCGCTGCTGCAGCTGAAGCTGTTCTTTGTGTGTCAGAATTACAGACAGGAGAGACGACCCCCGGATCCTCTCGCCCGCAAGACTCTGACTCTTTTACTATCAGTGTGCCTGCCCTCGCTGTTCCTCATCCTGACAGGAGCCGATTACATGACTCCTCTCCGTAGGAAGCAAGAGGTGCGTAGCCGACTTCTGTGGGTGGTGGTCGACTTGCTTGATGTGTTGGATCTGCAAGCTGGGCTGTGGGAGGTGCAGGGCAGCGTAGGGGTTCCTCTTTGGGTTGAGGGTATAGTGTTCTTTTACTGTTACGTGCTGTTGCTGTTGCTGCCATGCGTGTCACTCACTGAGCTGGGTGCCACTGCGCTGCCTGGGCTGCAGGCGGCACGGAAGGAGGCTATCTATCCGTGGCTCAGCCTGGTGACCATTAACGTGTTCACGCTCGTGCCCAGAGGGGTCGGGATGCTGTGGTACAGGGACCCACGGGTGTCCACGGTGTTCCTGGGGAAAAACCTGCTGGCTCTTGCAGTAAAGCTGAGCTCCGCCTGGGAGAGGAACAGAAAGGGCAGCGGAGGGATGCAGGGAGCAGGAGCCGCCACAGGAACTGGAACCCAAACCCGAGATGTGGCCTTGGAACAAGCCACGGCACAGGAGCAAGAGTGCACATCTCCAGTGCCGTCCTCCACGCGCTACCACACACTTTCACGCACTCACGGACACAGCCATTCGCTCTCTCATGTCAGCCTGGACCCCACTGAGACCTCCCTGGGACCGGCTTACATTTCCCACGAGCTCTAGAGGTCATGGAAAAGCCCTGAAACTGCCAGCATCTGGAATTTGTGGGCACACAACCATCCCTGGAGTCTCTGTGCTTTTCACAAGATTAGCAGAGATAACTTATCGTATTAGCACACTTTGTAGTTTGTACAACTGATGATTTGTAAAGCCAAACATGAGCAGCCAACTGTGGTGTGAAGCTCCCAGACAAAATGATAATGAGGCTGGAGCGGTTTTAATTAAGTGCCTTCTTTAAAGAGCAACAATTAATATTGTTACTCTTGTTCATTTTGGTGTTCATCAAGGACTTGAATTAAACCATGTACTATGAAGCATGACCACTGTTAATATTCCACTCTGTAATAAAAATGTTTAACAGACACCTGCCTCTGCCATTGTTACCCAGACACAGCCAGACCCATAATCTGTTGGTCTGATATGCGAAACAGAAGCAGCTCCACAGTAAATTTGTGGAGACCTGTCAAACATAATGACAACATAATATATATATGGAACAGAACTTGATTTAAAAATTATAAATGTTATGATTGGTCATCACAAACAAATTAATTGATTCCTCCATCAACTAAATTGACCTTTCATGCTTGAGCAAACACAATAACAAAAAGTATCTGTCAATCATTTTCAACAGTAAAACTTTCCCCACAATGAATTACAGTGGAGTCCAAATGTCTGAGACTACTAGTGAAAAATGCTTCTATTTTGCATCTTCTACTATTTTTTTCATTACAAATTACAGGGATGCAAACGCATCAGGGGTTGCAAACATTTCACGTTTTTAAATTCCTTACACTTCTCATTTTCCTTAAATTAAATATCTTAATAGAATAAATAATGTATTCGCTTCTGCATGTGCTAACGGGTGATATTGTTTCTAATAATGAAACAGGTTTGTGTTGCCTGCTTTGGCATATACAGGTCCTTTTAAAAAAATTAGCATATTGTGATAAAAGTTCATTATTTTCCATAATGTAATGATAAAAATTAAACTTTCATATGTTTTAGATTCATTGAAGGTCAGGCACTTCTGCCGCTGTTTCTGGTTAAAAGTGGCTTGATCTGGGGAATGGCACCTGTAGCCCATTTCCTGCACACGCCTGTGCACGGTGGCACTGGATGTTTCTACTCCAGACTCAGTCCACTGCTTCCGCAGGTCCCCCAAGGTCTGGAATCGGTCCTTCTCCACAATCTTCCTCAGGGTCCGGTCACCTCTTCTCGTTGTGCAGCAATTTTTGCCACACTTTTTCCTTCCCACTGAGGTGCCTTGATACAGAACTCTGGGAACAGCCTATTCGTTCAGAAATTTCTTTCTGTGTCTTACCCTCTCGCTTGAGGGTGTCAATGATGGCCTTCTGGACAGCAGTCAGGTCAGCAGTCTTACCCATGATTGCGGTTTTGAGGAATGAACCAGACTGGGAGTTTTTAAAAGCCTCAGGAATCTTTTGCAGGTGTTTAGAGTTAATTAGTTGATTCAGATGATTAGGTTAATAGCTTGTTTAGAGAACCTTTTCATGATATGCTAATTTTTTTAGATAGGAATTTGGGTTTTTCATGAGCTGTATGCCAAAATCATCAGTATTAAAACAATAAAAGACCTGAAATATTTCAGTTGGTGTGCAATGAATCTAAAATATATGAAAGTTTAATTTTTATCATTACATTATGGAAAATAATGAACTTTTATCACAATATGCACATTTTTTGAGAAGGACCTGTATCTTCAGCACAGTTTGCAGTGCAATATTACAGGTTTTGTCTCTTAGAAATTTGACAGTGAGTTGAAAGAATTACTAGTAGCTTGAGTTAGGAGGATGCGGATGTAAATTTATATTCATTAACAAAAACACACAGTGGCGCCGCTCCCACCACGCGCATCACGCTGTTAACCGCCGCGTGACCGACCGATCAGAGTAAATGGATCATCTACCGCTGCAGTCGTTTAGACTTTGACCCGAGCGGATAAAAGTGGCACGGTTCAAATGAGTAACTGAATTCGTGCTAGCTTTTATCAACAACTTCATCATCTTTTGATGATAACGCAAGGTTAGTTTCACTTTCAATTTAATGTTCGACAAATTTTTTTGCCAGTAGAGAGTGTAAGTTAGTGTAAGTTGACATGCAAGCTATAAGCTGCACGCAGACTGGTTGTTGTCACGTTTATTTCTGTTGTGTGATTGGTTATTACATTAATCCATATCGAGTAAAAATGTCCAGAGCTCATCATCCTTATAGACATGAATTGTATCGCGATTCGATATGATATCGTTTATCCCAGCCCTAGGTGGCATGTCGATCTTATTCATAGAACCTCGGTTACCCAATCCAGAGTTTTTGAATAAATCTCTACAAAATACATTTGAACAGTCACTGGTCGCCATCTTATTTGAAGCATATGATTAGTTTCAATGGTAAATTTTAATCAGCACAGTGTTTATATCTGACCAGGATCTGCTAAAATTGTCAGATGTGCTTCTTTGTTGCTGGGTTACACCACATTACTATGTTTAATGGGTCTGCGCTATTCCTTTCAAAGCATACAAACCAGCGCACATTTATTTGTTGCTTAGTGACGGTTGTGTTAAAGTAAGCTAGAAAGGTTGTTTTTTTTATTCTCATGATTTCATTCACGTGACCCTGTCCAAAGACTGACCCCACCCCACCCCCACTGACTTGAAAACATCACATTCATTTTAAGTATTTGTTGTATCCTTTTGCTTTAGTGAACTCCAGTATTTTGTGTAAAAGCAGCACATTTTTCCAGCACAGAATGAAATGTCACAGATTTTTCAAAATCCTAAAACTTTGTTTATTTTCAGACTCAAATTAGATCTTGAATCCCAATCTCAATGTTGACTCAGACTTTTAGACCCTTCTGTGGGCAGCACCAGACATTTGTACACTGGACAGTGAGAGCTCACAAATCTCCACCTTTAAATGCATCATAGTTACCACAGCATGAACTGAAGCGTCTTTCCAATTGTGGCTACCAATGACAGATCTGTACACATCAGAGTATGATGTTAGGGAAAGACTTTCTGGCGTGGGAACAGAGAATGAATCCTGGTGCAGATTATAAAGTGGGGTGGGGGTTTGGGAATTATTCACTCTCCATCAGCAGCCTCTACAATTCCCCCCACCCTTGCTCTGATAAACCATTATTACTCATATTAATTGAAATGGGACTCATTTTTCAAAGAGCTAAGAGCTTATACTGCACTTCATTCATGATTTACATGGAATATTTACCAAACGTAAAAGAGGACAAACTTGCATGACAAATGCTAAAAATAAGCCTAGCTATAAATTAATTGAATTACTGAGAGCAGTTCCACTTGAAGCTGATTTAGCTTCAGAGGTATATCAGACATATGAGCCAGACCAGAATGCCATTTCTCAGCCTTTCATCTCTCTCTCTCTCTTCATTTTAAATGCATACCCTCTATGCTATGTTCACTGTAACTGTTCAGCTTGCCAGTAATGAAGAGAAATCAGTGAAAAGAACAGAACTAGCAGGTCAGACACATGCACAATGTTCATTATTTGAGTAAAATGGAGTCTTGTTTCACCCCAAAATCTAAAGAAACAAATAAGTAGGTTTTATTTCCCCATTTTGAATTGTGACATTAATTGTAGGACAATTAAGCACATCACAACCCTCTCTAAATTCTATATTGCAAAAAAAAAGCTAAAAGCAATACAACAATTGTGAAATACAATTATAAAATATTACAACTTAAAATAACGTTTTTTATTTCATGTGATTCTAATATGCTGGTTTAGTGTTCAAGAAACATTTATTTTTTATTAGCATGGAAAACAGTTTTTTAGGATACTTTAATAAATAGAAAGTTCAAAAGAACAGCATTTATTTGAAATTTCTAGTGGTGGGCCGTTATCTGCGACGTGCTGCGTTAACGTGAGACTCTTATCGGGCGATAAAAAAAATATCGCCGTTAATCTATTCTCAAAGTTTGGTTGGGTCTATACTACGCAAGCTATGATGACTTTCACAGTGATAGTTTAGCGCGGATGTATTAGCTACCTAGCCGAATTGCACTGTAGGGAGCGAGAACAAGTCTTCGAGCCTGCGTGTATGCTGTAAAATTACCACATCAAGCGTGAACGCTGTCTTCCGAACTCGGGCGCGCACCCGCGAACCGTTCTCGAGTCCTGATGAGCGTGACTGACATAGCCCAGCAAGCAATTTTGCGTCTAAAAGACGTCTAATAGCCGTTAAAACATAGCCCAGACGTCTAGGCTAAAACAAGGCTAAATTTGGGCTGTCAGTGAAAATCTAATAGACGTCTAATCATAGCCCAAGAATAGACGTCCAATCATAGCCCAAGATTAGACGGCTATTGAACGACTACATATATACGTCTAATAGACAGCAAATATGGGTCTAGGCTAAAACAAGGCTGAATTTAGGCTGTCAGTGAAAATCTAATAGACGTCTAATCATAGCCCAAGAATAGACAGTCATCAAATAGACGGCTAACAAATGACTATTCTTATATATATATATATATATATATATACACATAACAGATAACAAAATAGCCAAAGAATTATTTCCACTCAAATATAACAGGTTCTCAATAATAACAATCCATCCAAACAAATTAAATATAAAGGTTTTATTTTTTAAAAAAGAACATTGACAACATAGACAACTTAAGATAATACAAAAAGATCAAAACATAAAAATTAACAAACAAAATGTTAAAAATACAATTAAATATCAAATTGGGATAAGAAATATGGAATATTAACAACGTAAAATAAAAATAAAAATATATAAAGAATGACAAAATAAAGACCTAACCCTTTTGTTGGTTTTTAAAACATTGTTGGCTTTATTGCATTCCTTAACTCAAACTCTTTTGCCGCTGGGAAGTCGGTCATCACAGCATCTGCCAAATAAGAAACAAAACATTACACAAGAAAAGCATTGTTGACATTATTTTTACTTTATTTACAGTTATTGTGACAAAGTCATTCTCTTTTGCTTGTATGCACACTAGAGCTGGGCAATAAAAGGTTAAGATACGTGTATGTGACATGTTTAAAGAGATAGTCATCATTTACTCACCCTCAAGTTGTTCCAAAGCCTGTATGGGTTTTTTCTTCTGTTGAACATACAAAATATATATTTTGAAGAATGTTGATAACCAGACATTTGATAGCCATTGACTTTCATTGTAGGAAAATAAATACGATGGAAGTCAGTGGGGTCCATAAACCATTTGATTACACAGATTCTTCAAAATATCTTATTTTGTGTTCAACAGACGAAAGAAACAACTTGAGGGTGAGTAAATGATGACAGATTATCATTTTTGGGTTTAAAATATGTTTTAGCCACCATTTTGCATTAGAACGAGATAGACAATTAGGAAAGGTGATTTTATTCCTCTGTGTGTGCACTGTGCAATGTGCATGTGTGTGTTCTGTTCTGTTCTGTATATTCATTATTGTGCTGTGTTGACTGATTGCTGGATAATTTCCAGTCAACCTAATGTCTTAAAATCCAAGAAAGTGGATCACGGCACTCCAGTTCTGAGTTTTTTTACACTGGCTTCCTGTCTGTCAAAGAATTTATTTCAAAATACCACTGCTGGCTTTTAAAGCATGGAATGGTTAAGGGCCAAAGTAAATTTCTGCTCTTCTGCTGCATTATGAACCATCCTCTCAGGTCATTTGGGACAGGTCTGCTTTCTGTCCCCAGAGTCAAAACTAAACATGGAGAAGCAGAATTCTGTTTTTATGTACAATATATCTGGAACAAACTCACAGAAAAACTGCAGTTCTGCTGCAACTCTTAATTCTTTTAAATCAAGTTTAAAGACATTACTGTTTGCCGCTGCCTTTTATTAAATGGGAAGGAATACTGATTTATACTTTTACTCTCCTGTTTTATCATGTTTTTATTTTCTATTGAGCAATTTTAAAGTGTTTTTTAAATGTCTTCTTTTTACATTACCCAATGTTGTTTTTATGTGTTATGTAAAGCACTTATGGCTTTTTGAAATGTGCTATACAACTTTGCCTTGCCAAGTCAAAGACTCATATTTTCATATAATGATCCAAAGAGTAAAAGCATATTTGTGGCTTTCATAACAAATTATGATATATGCACATGCTTCTTGTTTATCGACTTGAAGGTAGGCTACAGATACATGTAGCATGTTAAGCTAACCACAACATGGCTTATTCTATAATGTTACTAGCTAAAATATCAGGGTTCCTACACAATAACAAATAATATAATGAATACATGTATAAACGAAAACACAGATACTTACAAGGCCAAAGAATGTCATTTAACGTTTGCTGTTGCCCGTTGTTGTTCTCCTCCTCTTGTGTAAAAAAAATCACTCAAAACAGAAAAGTTTATCATGAGATCTGGCGTTGCCAGTAGTCCAGGCTACAGTTGCCATCTAGCGGTTGAGAGTTGTAATCGCATTTTTATATGTAACTTAAAATGGAAGAGAGACAAATAATATATACGATCTACAATATTATTTGACTGTCTTACATTTTAAGTGAATGTTAAATATAATACTAATTAATATGTTTACAAATGCGGGTGGGCTAAAAGCAGACTACACGTAGCCCAGATAGACCTTGTCATGAAACATGACCATGACACATCTTGCAGATATTACTGACATTGCGAACATTATGGGATATCAACCATATCATTGCGCTACATGCCAAAAACAATTAATCAGTTTTGAATTTTGGCTACAAGTGGGCTGCAAACTAGCCGGTCTATATAGGAGCTAAATTGTGGCTATGCACAGCCTATACGCATAAAACATGAAAGAAATGAAACCAAACACCTTGTAATCACTCTTCACTTTTCTTACATGATGGAATATCATACGTATCACAAATTATTTGGGCAAAAATGACTTGTAACAAATTCAAGGTTATTTTGGCTAAAAGTGGGTTACTCATAGCCGGGCTATATCGGGTCTATAGTTAACCTAGACGGTGAAATGACGGCTATTGCTTGCTGGGAGGCTACTGCAAGCAGAGAGCTGTAAATATAATTTCTGCTCATCTTCAGCGTTCTTTACAGTATTTGCAGTACATCCGCGGCAGATAGACGCAAGTGCCATTACGTAGGCTACTGAAGCTTTGGTAACAAAACTAACGGTTCAAAAACAAAAATATAAAAGTTAGGTGAATAACGCTATTCATTCTGCCACCTTCTCGGTCGACGTCGTCACCAAGTAACTGGGTAAAAAGCTGCTGCTTTGATGACGCAAACGCACCCCGGTTTCGGACCCAAAAATATAATATGATCACGAGCCAGGGAGCAATCGAACTCGGGTTCGGTCCAGGCAATCGAACCAAGTGTGAAAGCACCAGTCATTATTTGAGGAGCACACATATTCTGAATGCCTTCGGCAGAATTGAAATGAGCCATTTTAATCTAGATTAATTTCAAAATCACAGTGAGATTAATCTAGATTAAAAAAATTAATCTATGCCCACCCCTAGAAATTTCTTTGATAACTTTTAAAATATCTTTACTGTTTTGTTCATGTTGGAGATAAATAATATATATTAAGGCTGTCAATGATAAAATGTTTTAACCGTGATTAATCGCACTTTGTTGTTCTCATTAAACACGCTAATTTTGTCATAATTTGCTAAATCCAAAAGTAAACAATCAGATTGAAGGGTGATTCTCACAAAACTGTATTTTCTGCAAGCTTTCAAGGATCATTGGAGACTCCAAAATGACACCAAATAACCAAATATAAGGAGTCCATATAATTTTATTATATAATACATTTATACACACCTAAGCACCCATGAATAGTGTATACCCACTATACACAGGGTACAGAGCAACAACAATGAATGAGAGGTTTTCATTTTAGAAGAGTCAAGCCTAAATCAACTGCTTTGACTGCAAAAACCTACAATTACTAATCACAATGTACACGGGACAAATTAAACATTATCCTTCCGAGAATATACTATGTTTGTACATGAATGCAGCGTGCGATCTGTGATCTAGAGCGCGCACACTCACAGTTTATTGTTTGTGCATCAATATAGCAGACTCTCACGTGCTTACTGTACGACTCCGGTACGTCACCGAAATTGCGCTCTTTAGAAACAATCGCAGAATACGACAGAGCTCGTGTTTTAAAGCAAATGTAATAATTCACTAAAAACGCAACGTGAGTCTCTATTCCCTCTGATATGCATGATGTAATCAGCCTGGCCTTCTTTACATTAGCTCTGTTTTGGACAGTTTGAGTGATTTCGATTACTTGATCTCTGGAAACTTTCCCAGAGTTTAACGGCTTAAAATGGCCTGATCACAAACAGAGAAGCAGAATTGAGTTGAAGAGTTCGAGAATGGATATTTCCTCCTACCAGGGTTACAGGTGCTGTAGATGCTCAGGGTGATTGTGATAAACTCCCAAATTCTAACATGATCTAACTGCGTGACGAAAATTACGTTAATGACGCATCTTCACGTACTTCTGTAATTTATTTGCGTTAATTGTGTTAAATGATTTTAACGCGCAAAGGACTTTAAAGCTGCAGTCTGTAGTTTTTCCTCTTTGTTGCCAATCTCTGTTCGAAATTTGCAGTTGCAGTTATTCACAGAATTATCAACTTTACGTGAATTATGCCTCGGCACAGCACAGCGCAGATGAATCCAATGTTTTGAGGAGAATTTTTAATTATTTTTAATTATTTTGGATAATTTTTAACCGAAAAAAGTTACAGACTGCAGCTTTAAATTAACGCATGCGTTAACGCGTTAATGTGATCAGCCCTAATTTATTCAGACACCTTCAACATTCTCTCAAATTATCACAGTTTATTTGCTATAGTTTAAAATATGGTAATAAAACATGACAAGAAATGATCAGTTCATCTTGATAATGTCAGATAACTTTGATAGAATGATATGTAATGGATTACTATCAACCAATCAGCTGTCAGCTGTTAAATTTAAGTTAATAATTAGATAATACCAATTTAGGTCAACCAATTACCAAGCATTGCTTAATTTTGTTCAGCCTGTGGTGTAAAAGGTTGCATTAGCATTTAAACAAAAAAAACTTGGTCAGGTCAAAGTGTCTAAATAATTTTGGTCCCAAATGTTTATAAATGTTATTGGTAGTCCACTATACAAAGAATTTTGGGGTATAATATGTCGCAGTTGACTTTATTACTTTACACCCACTAGTAAAAAATTATATCTGGAGACTGAATAATGTTTGTACGCATGCATGTATGTGTGTGCGCATGTGCGGTAATGAGATTAAGTGTGTTTAATAAATAAGTGTGTGTGTAGTAATGAGAATAAATAACTATTCCTCTAATTTTCATGAAAGAAAAAAAAAGTGTCTCAATGCAAAGTATTGCAGGGTACATAAATATAAAGATGTCCTTTTGATTTTGGGGTGAAATATGATGTGGACGTGTTTCACCCATTTCCCTCACAGTGTTGGTATGCTTGGTCTTGACGTAAACACGAGAACTATTTTCCTGTACGCCCCTCTTTTATTCTGTCCTCTGTTTCTCTCCTCCATCCGGCTGAGTTAATTTCTCTCTGGACTGTAATTACTCTCCTCCACAGAAGCTGTCAGTTTCCCCCTCTCCTCCACAGCTCCCTCTTTTATTTCTCTCGTTTGTTTAAATTTGCCCCACGGCCGACAGGCAGCCTACCTCTATGCGCTTACCCTGTCAGGGATGGTTAGGCAGACGAGAGAAAAAAACTAAGAAGGGAGAGAGCGGGAAGATTAAAGGGCCAGAGCTGTAAGCTGAAGGCCTGCTGGCTGCAATTTATTTACAGTTTAACGCACATAAAAGTTGAGCCAAAGATGGAAGAACTCAAACAGAGCTGACAAGAGCATGGTCGGCTAGACACATGCACAAACACATGACTGTGAGTGTTTCACGGACATATGGTGCTGCTTTGCTTGACTGATGCTCATTACACCTCATATTTAGTTCACAACAGCTTTCTACAGCAAGTAAGCTCACTCTAGAGGCCAGGTTGACTTACGCTGGCAGAAGAAAATGTGTCTCATTTATTATCATCATGATGGGCAAGGGACTGTAATGACATTGTTACAGCTGTAATTAGCTTGTTGGTTATAATGTGTAGCTACATATGAGAGTAGAGCTAAGCCTGTGTGAACTTTTGGCTAAACAGGTTCCTATGAAAGTCACTGGTGGAGAAAAATACATAACCTTTAGAGAAAAAAAAGATGTAGTCAAATACATAAAGTCAGATTTTTGTTCAGAACATTCCACTCCTGCAAAGGATGTCAGAACTTGACATGGTCAAAGCTATGGAGCAGAATATAGCACTGCAGTGATGATGTATTTTTGTAGGCCAACCCGGAAGTTAGCATCCCCCTTGTTCCCTCAATAAAAACACAATAATATTTTGGATTATTGCAGAAAATAAGCTCTGTGACCAGCAACAGGTTATGATTCTTAAAGGGTTTTCTTCACAAATGAACACAACTTTTATGAATTTTGAAGTTTAAATACATTTGCCAGAAGTGAAAAGCTAAACGTAGGTTATAAATTAACTATACCATTGACACGTCTTCAACATCACTACCATTAAGCTACGACAATTTTTTTAGTAAATGCCTTTTTTTGAGTAAATGTTTTAAAAACATCACAAGAGTATTTCTGGTGTATTTGATGTCGTAGAACAATGAATGAAACTATCTTGAGCTTGTGTTAACTACATACCTATTTCAGGCATTTTAAAAGTATTATGCTAATTTAAAGTTTCCTAATTTAGTATTGGAGGTCTGAGGTCAAAGGTCAAAGGTTTCATTTTCTCATAATATAGTATATACTGCACATCACGATTCATTGATTTTCAAAAGAATCAGTCTCTCTAAATTCCATGAGTCTACTCTGCTCTGGTTGGTCAGATGGCCACTGTTGTGATTGGTCTACGGTGTACAGCGCGGAAACAAATGCATATTACCACAACTGAACTCATGCACCATCCGGAGACTTTCTAAAACTCAGCGATTGTACACACTGTAAAGACAGTAACAATGACGTTGATTTAACACCAATCCCAGTGTGAGTCAGAATCAATGATGAAACATTGGAAGAACTAATTATTCAACCCAATTCTCAGTGATGCTACTCAGTTTGAGGTACATTACGAGATGTTTCAACTGTTTACCATCAGCATTAACAAGTGTGCGTCCATCAACAAACCTGTTTGTTTGTGTGTGTGTGTGTGTGTGTGTGTGTGTGTGTCTAATTTTTTGTGGTGCACATGTGGGAACTGTCTCAATAACAGCTTATATGTTAGCCGAGCTCTAACGTGAATGACTAATGTAACATTAAAGCTTGCAATACAAATCTTGCTCCACCCTTTATTTGTACTCAAAGTATTAAGAAATACAGACAATCTGCATTAATAGACACAGTTTTAAGTAATACTGCAGCCCAGTACTACAGTAGTATTTCAGTAAGACAGTACTAACGTGGGTTAGCCAGAAACTTACACAATAAACACATTGTAGAGCACAGCGTCTGGAATGGTTCAAATTACTCACGGTTCAGACCAAAATGCCTGAAATGCCTCAATACAATGAAACCAGACATGCTAAAAAGATGCAAAATCCCACTCTTTTTAACAAATAATTTTGCATGTCTTTGTGCAGTTTTTCATGATTTACTGGATAAAGATTAAAGGGATGGTTTGCACAAAAACAAAAATTCTGTCATTCTTTACATTTTTTAAACACAGATGATGATATTTTGAAGAATGTTGGTAACCAAACAGTTGATATGCCCCATTGACAGACATCATTTTTTCCATACTATGGAAATCAATGGCTATCCTCAACTGTTTGATTACCAGCATTCTTCAAAATATCATCTTCTGTGCTAAACAGATGAAAGAAACACACACAACTTGAGTTTGTCTGTTTGTTGTTTAACGCCATGTTAGCATCAGGGCTTTTTACATGGCAAACACAAGGTCAATATCACAATCCATAAACTTTAAATTATTATATAAAACTTTATATTAAATTATATTAAACTTGATATAAGATAGGAAGCAACAGAATATGAGTGTGAGGGTGAGCTCAATTTCTACTGGATAAAATACAGGGAGTGCAGAATTATTAGGCAAATGAGTATTTTGACCACATCATCCTCGTTATGCATGTTGTCTTACTCCAAGCTGTATAGGCTGGAAAGTCTACTACCAATTAAGCATATTAGGTGATGTGCATCTCTGTAATGAGAAGGGGTGTGGTCTAATGACATCAACACCCTATATCAGGTGTGCATAATTATTAGGCAACTTCCTTTCCTTTGGCAAAATGGGTCAAAAGAAGGACTTGACAGGCTCAGAAAAGTCAAAAATAGTGAGATATATTGCAGAGGGATGCAGCAGTCTTAAAATAGCCAAGCTTCTGAAGCGTGATCATCGAACAATCAAGCGTTTCATTCAAAATAGTCAACAGGGTCGCAAGAAGCGTGTGGAAAAACCAAGGCGCAAAATAACTGCCCGTGAACTGAGAAAAGTCAAGCGTGCAGCTGCCAAGATGCCACTTGCCACCAGTTTGGCCATATTTCAGAGCTGCAACATCACTGGAGTGCCCAAAAGCACAAGGTGTGCAATACTCAGAGACATGGCCAAGGTAAGAAAGGCAGAAAGTCGACCACCACTGAACAAGACACACAAGCTGAAACGTCAAGACTGGGCCAAGAAATATCTCAAGACTGATTTTTCTAAGGTTTGATGGACTGATGAAATGAGAGTGAGTGTTGAAGGGCCAGATGGATGGGCCCGTGGCTGGATTGGTAAAGGGCAGAGAGCTCCAGTCCGACTCAGACGCAATGCAAGGTGGAGGTGGAGTACTGGTTTGGGCTGGTATCATCAAAGATGAGCTTGTGGGGCCTTTTCGGGTTGAGGATGGAGTCAAGCTCAACTCCCAGTCCTACTGCCAGTTTCTGGAAGACACCTTCTTCACGCAGTGGTACAGGAAGAAGTCTGCATCCTTCAAGAAAAACATGATTTTCATGCAGGACAATGCTCCATCACACGCGTCCAAGTACTCCACAGCGTGGCTGGCAAGAAAGGGTATAAAAGAAGAAAATCTAATGATATGGCCTCCTTGTTCACCTGACCTGAACCCCATTGAGAACCTGTGGTCCATCATCAAATGTGCGATTTACAAGGAGGGAAAACAGTACACCTCTCTGAACAGTGTCTGGGAGGCTGTGGTTGCTGCTGCACGCAATGTTGATGGTGAACAGATCAAAACACTGACAGAATCCATGGATGGCAGGCTTTTGAGTGTCCTTGCAAAGAAAGGTGGCTATATTGGTCACTGATTTGTTTTTGTTTGGTTTTTGAATGTCAGAAATGTATATTTGTGAATGTTGAGATGTTATATTGGTTTCACTGGTAAAAATAAATAATTGAAATGGGTATAAATTAGTTTTTTGTTAAGTTGCCTAATAATCATGCACAGTAATAGTCACCTGCACACACAGATATCCCCCTAAAATAGCTAAAACTAAAAACTACTTCCTAATAAACTACAAAAATAGTCAGCTTTGATATTAATGAGTTTTTTGTGTTCATTGAGAACATGGTTGTTGTTCAATAATAAAATTAATCCTCAAAAATACAACTTGCCTAATAATTCTGCACTCCCTGTATATTAGAGATTGACAGAACTACAAAAATATATATTCATTATTTTAAAAAATGCCATGGTTGTTCAAAGGGAGTTGTTGGGAAAACTGTTGCTGATATCTTGATTTTTATTTGCTTTAGATGATTTTATTGCTTGCTATTTTTTAGGTGCCCTAAAGTGGGTCTCGACCCCCAGTTGAGAATCACTGCATTTCAAAGGCCATAAACATGATAAAAATAAAATAATGAAGTGAAAATTAAATGTTGAAATGAAATTGACAGTGAAAACGAGAGGTCTAAAAGCTTACCTGTCCCAGGATGGGGCCCAAGGGAGGCCCAGGAGCTGCCTGTCCAGACCTTACAATCGCTCTGATCACGCCTCCAGTATCCAACTTTTTCACCGCCTTGGCCGCTTTAGATATCTTAGACATATTGTCTATGTGTCTGGCCTGCCACACGTGTCCGTCCCCTCTGCCTGTTGGGAAAAGTAATTATTGAGGTCTCCTTAATTCATTAAAAATTCAACACAAAAAAATCAATACATGTCCAGAGGTTGAAAAGTGAGTTACACAAAAGCTCTCCGATCCATAAAAGCTCTCCCAGGAGTGCACAGCAGTCTTATCTCGAGAAGCTGTAAGCGAAGACAGTTGTGAGGCAAAGTGCTATGAAACCTCAGTACCTTCAAAGATAAGGGGAAAAAAAAGCACATGTGCGTAGTGCACTCGAGGAGCTTCTGTGCTTGGCTGCTTTCAACGATTCCCTGCACTCTGCTGATCCATTTCAGTTAGCTAGCGCTCTATGGGTCTACATCAGGAAAGGTCGATGGAGCAGATTGGATGGCAGCCACCAAGCTCCAAAACCAAAAGGCACAGATTTAGCACCACTCGCAAAGGGCGAAAGGATAATACCTGTTTTTTCCATTCAAGACTAAATAAAATTACATGATTCAATCAATCAGTTGAGAGGTAGAAATGGCCTGAAATGGAAGCATGACTCATAAAAGCCACGCCCAATAATCTGATATAGACCAAATGCAATAAAAGAGCGCCATTCACCAGACCAGAGCGTAGGCAATTACAAATATGACGAACCTGACTCAGAAGTCAGAACCTGACTCATTTTGTGACTGTTCAACCCAGGTGAAAACAATATCTCTAAATTATTCACAGCGCTCTGTTCCAGGTTAACTTCACTATTTACATATTCATAAATGCAAGGGAGATGAGGACAGAGGTGAAATAAACACACCTCGCTAGCCACACGTTGGAACGCGCCATTGGTTTTAATGCCAAGTTAATCCTCGCATCTGTGCGTGCAAGGAGACAAGCGGAGAGAGAATTTCACAAGCACTGAAACGTCTTGGATCTCAGAATACACAGGCTATCTAAAGGGAACAGAACCAGCCGATATAGGCTCAGCAATCACCAGCTGTGTGAATGCATTGCGTAAAAAAAAATATTTCTGGGTTTTCTTTAAAATGCCAATCACATGCTGCCCTTCATTTTGCCGTTCTATTTCATGCTGTTCTCCAAACATATTTTGCTGTTTGAAAAGCATGTTGAATCAATTTAAGAGACAGTAAGGGAAGTTTGGGCTGCTGGAATATTAACATTTTAACATATTCAAAAGCAAAAGAGGACAATCAACAATCCCGAGTTGAGTTGAATTGAAGTGATTTATTTGGAACTTTGTATTTGGAGGCAGTTGATTTTTTGGGGGGAGGGGGTACTTGGAGACGACAATAACAGTGTTTCTGACTGAAACGTGTAACATTTCTTTAGCATTTTAAAGCAGCTCTGTTGACGTGCTGGGTATATAAAATATATGATGAACGAACAAAAAATGAGGATGAGTGAATATGGACTGCAGGCATGTTCAGTCAAACCTCACCGTGCTTGCTGCGTTTACTGCTTTGAAGCACTCATCAGCTTTCTAAATTAGATTAAATTGCTTGAGAATGATATTTGATATTCTCAGGAAAAAACATGCTTTGTTTGAAACATTAAAATTATGAAATAGAAGCACCAGGAATACACAACCTTTGGGGTTGGTAAAATTTAAATGCTTTTGAAAGAAGTCTCTTATGCTCAAGTCTGCAAAAAAAGCACAGCAAAGCAAATTAAAGGGGAATTTCTATTCTTTGAGGAATAGAAAGTTCAAAAGAACAGCATTTATTTGGAATAGAAAGCTTTTGTACTTTTTACTGTCACTTTAGATTAATTTAATGCACCCTTCTTAAAAAAATTAAAAAAAGGTTTGATGACCTAAGAAGCAAACTTTGGATAATTGCAAACACAACACTTTTTTTGGTAACACTTTAGTATAGGGAACACATATTCAGTCTTAACTACGACTTTTGCCTCAATAAACTCCTTATTTACTTCTTATTAATAGTTAGTAAGGTAGTTTTTGTAGCATTTAAGTTTAGGTATTGGGTAGGATTAAGGGATGTAGAATAAGGTCATGAAGAATAAAGCATTAACATGCATTATGCATGCTAATAAGCAACTAGTTAATAACTGATCCCTAAAATAAAGTGTTACTTTTTTTTTTTTTAAGTGTTTGATTATAAGAGAAAAATAAAGTTAATTGATTTTCCCTATTTTCTTTTGACTGTGATATTTTGATAAAAGATTTTCATGTGTATAAAATAATTAATCAAATCATCTTAAAAATATATTGACTAATAAACACATTATGGGGTCATGATAATGTACTGCATAGAAGGAATGACCCAGCTGCTATAAAGGGAAAGTTCACCCAAAAATTAAAAATCTGTCATTAATTACTCACCCTCATGACGTTTCAAATCCGTAAGACCTTAGTTCATCTTCGGAACACAAATTAAGATTTTTTTGATATAAGCGGAGAGCTCTTTGAACCATTCATATGCAGCAACGTCATTGCAACTTTCAAGGCCCAGAAATGTAGTAAATGCATTGTTATAATGTTATAAAGCATCAAGAATACTTTTTGTGCACCAAATATACATACATAATAATTAAAGTCACCTTTATTTACTGTATTTAGTGTTTTTAACAAGCCCAATTGTTTCAAAGCAGCTTCACAGTGTTAACGGGAAAATAACGCAACATAATTTGTACAGCCCCTCTGGTGAAAACACTGATGTTATCCAGCTATTTTCAATTATCCTATAGTGTCAATGCGGGCAGATCGGTAATATAGTTGAAATTTAGGTGTCCCCAACTGAGCAAGCCAAAAGCCAACGTTATACCAAATTATACACAGTACATACACGTATGAATGCATGTTTGATATTTTAATTGAACTATAGGACTTAAGATATTGTTGGTCATTCACCGTTTCTGTAAAAAAATATATAATAGTAATAGATCATATTAATTATTAATAAGATTCTACTACTACTAATTCTACTATTAATAATAATATACAATACACTATAAAGACTGATGAGCTGCTGGGTTCATGAATATTAAATCACATTGTCAGTGTTGCTCAAACTGATTTGCTGATGACTCAAACTTCTTCTTAAAAGCTGAATAATCCAAATTAACTCCATTGTTTTGACAGGAAAATATAACAAAGATTATTGTTTACATGTAACGCGTCGATTCTGAGTGGTATCAGAGCCATTGAAAAACAGAGTTACGACACTCCCATAGACTTCCATAGGAACTGAGGAATGCAGAAGTAAAGCGTCTCACGGAGCGACCATAGACAGTAAAAGAAATGAGCACAGCGATCCCATAGACTTCAACGGAGATATGTGAAGTCAATGTGAAGCACTCATTGCCTCAGACTGAGCTTGACGATTGTAGATGTGATGTGAGCAACCTGTCTGACAGTTGCAAGTCTTCTAGAAGTTGTGCAAAGTGAAATCTGAATCACGTTGTTTTTACAAAAACAGCTTTTACGGGGCGATAGTATAAGATACAGGGTAATGGAGCCTTTTATACATTGTCGTGTTTCATGATGCTTCGAAGCTTCGGGACGGGAAGCAGTGTTTTGAAATCGGCCATCTCTTTATAAGTGGTTATTAAGGTTCTCGTTGCTTCATAAAATTATTGTAGAACCACTGTAGTGAGATGGACTTTGTAACAGCGTCTTTAGTGCCCTTTATGGGTCTTGTGAGTGCAAATTACATTGCCAATGGAGGCCTTTCTGAGCCATCGGATTTCAACAAATATATCATTTGTGTTCTGAAGATGAACAAAGGTCTTACGGGTGTCGAATGACATGAGGGTAAGTAATTAAAGGTCCTGTTCTTCGTGATCCCATCTTTCAAACTTTAGTTAGTGTGTAATGTTGCTGTTAGAGCATAAATAATACCTGTAAAATTATAAGTTCAATGCCAAGCGAGATATTTTATTTAACAGAAGTTCCCTTTCAAAGCCTACAGCGAACTGTCAGTTTGTACTACATCCCTGCACTTCCTGCTTTAAGGACGTCAATAGAACAGTTTGTTACCTCCGCCCACTAACCTCCACCCACAAGAATATGCAAAAAAGCGGTCGTGGTCTTGTTGCTCTCCCACGTGGAGAAGAGGAAGTGTTGCGTTTGTAGAGTGTGTTTGTCGCCATGTCTACAATAACATTGAGCGCATGCATCTCCCGTTATGGTAAGAGGCGTGACCTTTCCGGGCAACGTGCGCTAAGCTGCTGTCGAATCACAACACGGGAACCGCTGGCACAATCAGAACTCGTACGTATTTCTCAAGGAGGGACTTCATAGAACAAGGAAATCATCAGGCCGTTTTTTCATCAGTGAAAAAATGCGTGTTTTTTACACGCAAAACATGAACAGAAGTTGTATTGCACACTGTCAACACAATCAAAGCTTCAAAAACACATGAAAAACAGAACCTTTAATGACAATTTTCATTTTTGAGTGAATTAACCCTTTAACATGCACTTGTTTTAAAGGTGCACTATGTAACTTTTCCATCCACTAGAGGCGCATATTCAAAACAAAGGCGTCGTTTGATGATACCAAGTTTGATGGCAGAATCTTGGGACATGTGGTCTTCACCTCACAGCCGGTGGAAAAGAATCGGGACAGGACTCATGTTCATGCATGGTCGTCAGAGCAATTGTAAACATGGGACAAGACCCACCCACTTTTTACTACCAATGATATTGGCACCACTCACTTTTATTGTCTCTAATTCATGTCTGTTCACCTACCCCTAACCGATTAACACTTATTATTAAATACGTTAGATGCTTTATTTCCACTTGTCTAATATTCTCTTTATTTTTATTGAAAATAAATGCCTTCCCAATCTGATATGTGATGGGAAAAGGCAGGAGAGCGAGTTCGACAAAAGGCGGATTGAACCTCGGGTAGAGGTGCGTCAAAACTTGTTCTGAGAGAGGACCCTCCCAAATTTTTTTGCTTCCGACGCCCATGTGTTCAAGGATGCGATTATTAACGTTACTGTAGTATGAAACAGAGCAGGACAGAGTGTTGAGGGAGCTGAGCAAGGCCACTGGAGTGATAGTTACTCAATACTGCCTGCAATTATGACTTTTACACAGTCACCGGCGCCATTTCCGCTGTTCCGGTCATGAGTATGAGGTAACACAGCTCTGTTTATCATATTAGATACATCTGAGTGTGTTGAAAATGATGTTATGACGTTACTCTGTGTGTTCGCTCGGCGGCTGCTGTGACACTTGTTGCCCACTGCAGTAAGAGTAAAGCACTTCTGCTAAATAAAACCGGAAACCAAGGGTAACGCAGATATGATGCAATTGACAGGCGACTCCCCTACATGCATAGCTCACCCGTCCCGGTTCCTTGGTTAAAATAGCAATTTTCTCATGATTTAAAAATAGTTGGAAACATTTGGGATATTGTAACTACTCAACTCAACAAAATATCTAACACTGGCCTGGTGGTTTTTGGATATTTTACTGAGAAGATCCTACATAGTGCACAATTTTAATACAATTTGTATAATTATTTTAAAAAGTACTTAAAATAAAAAAAAAAGATTTTAAGTTTTAATAATAAAATTAATTAATAAGAAAAAAGTTAAAGAATTGTTTTGGAATTGGATTGTGAGGTGCCTAAAGAGTCCCACCATTACTAGACAATGATTTATTTCTCATCTCCCAAAATGGTTCAGCCCTAGTTCACGTGAGCACCATGACGCACGCATGTGTTGCTGACCCAGGAGCTGGTCAGTAATGAGGCAGTGCCATAGAACCTGGAAACACTGTACTGTTTTTACTATGTGAAAAGAGTAGGAGAATGATGTTGAAGAGAAGAGATTGTTGATTTATTTATGGGGTTTTTGGTGCACAAAGTATTCTGGCCACTTCATAAAATTAAGGTTGAACCACTGTATTCACATGGACTATTTTAACGATGCCTTTACTACCTTTCTGGACCTTGAAAGTTGCAATGACGTTACTGCCAATAAAGATGGTTCAGAGTGCGCTTTGATTTCATCAAAAAATCTTAATTTGTGTTCTGAAGATGAGCAAAGGTCTTACGGGTTTGGAATGACATGAGGGTGAGGAATTAATGACAGAATTTTCATTTAGGGTGAACTAACCCTTTAAGTTCTGCAATTCAGTATGTGAAAATAAATCTTTGTTTGCCTTTTATGATGCATAGTACATTCATTTGTTTACTACACATTAATCTTTAGCCAAAGTGCTATTTATTGTTTTTTTTCTGCATTGTTCCAACAAAGAATAATGAAGTAGGTGTACAAACAATTGGTGCCTGAAAATGAATTGTTGCAATGTTTTACACTTAATTATCTTGGCCGTAGCAATAAGAAATGCCAAGTTCTGGGATTTTAAATTGCAATGGGAAAATGGGTCTGTATACCATTAGAAATTAATAAATGTGGCTTAGGTTTGTTAATTTATTTTTTGGAGCATTTTGTCCATTGGCAAAAAAAAATAAAAAAATTCCCTAGACTTGGTAAAGTGAATTAATATCTTATTGCAAATTCAGAGAAAGCCACAGTACAAGAAAACCTCATACCTAATGCTGTTCTGTTCAACAGGATAAAACCAGGTTTAAGGAAAATGAAACACTCAAGGGAGTCAATGGAATTAGCAAGGCTACATCATTCCTGATTTAAGATGACAAACAGAGACAGGACTCTCTTTATGAAGTGATTTAAGAACCTCAAAATCATTCCCTCTGCAGTTTCACATTTACATATATAGATTTACAGCCCGACTTTTGAAAGCCAGCCAGTTCATTTGGATTCTAACTCTCTTGATATATCTGGTTTTGGTTTGAGACAAATTGAACTTGCAGACATGGGAAAACATGTTTGTTGAGGCAAGAATAGCCATTTTAAATACTGCTGAACAAGCAATTGTTGTTTTTCGCAAAGTAGACAAAAGCTGGAAAATAAATGAGGAGGAAAGTACATAAAACATTTATGCATAACAGAAATGACTAGTAAAATGATTTAGTTTCTTCTACCAGCTTGCGTTTTCAACAAAATGGGAAGATATGGGAAAATTGCCTTTCGCAAAAGGAGGCGAGTTGCTGTTTTTAAATGGAAGGTGATTGTGTACAACAATGAATGAAAACATTTGCTTACTATACGCAATTAAATGATTTGAGAACAAGCATAGATACAAAACTCATTCTCTACTCAATAAACAATCGTGCAACAAACGTTGCAATTCAGTGAGCAGGCTGGTGTTTCAGAATTCTGCTCAATTCCTCTGATACCCTCCAGGTGCATATTGATTTTTGACAACACCACAGAGTGCAATTTGTGATAACCTCAGCAAAGAGCTAAACTACCATCTAATTTACAACAGCAAACTAGAAAAAGGTGGGAATACTTAAATGACAATGAAGTATCACTGTGTCAAATATAATGACATTATCACACTCATCAATACTAGATTCAACGAAACCTTTTTAAAACAAGATTATGAACACGTGGGAATGATATGGTTTAAATTAGCACAAAATTCTGAGTGTATTTTAGGTCAGGTATCTGATTAGCATTGTCATTTGTCCTGTTTTTCCCCTGAGGTCAACTTGTTATTGAATGTTATTGTTCTAAAAATAGTTTTGAATGACCATATTATATCTCTCTCTGGCCATAAAGGGTTTATTTATTTACCTCATTTTGATGTCCCTTTCAACACATTCTGTTGACTATAAGTAACGTTGCACTTACATATCTATAAGTATTAGTAGACTGGTAGGGTTAACGAGAGTTAGTTGACATGTAGTTGCAAAGTTACATTATATAGTCAATATAGGATGTTCCAAAGGGAACATCAAAATAAAGTGTTAATAAAGCAATATTTTACTGAATAATGCAATTATCATAATTTTTTTTTTTTTTTTGCTGTGCCTTTAAGAAATGCACCTCTTGGCGTGTAAAATGTTTGTTATAAAGTTTATCATGTTTGTTATACTTTGTCAAAATCTAGTCTTTTACAACAACCAGAAATGTACCAAAATGTGTGAAAACTGTTAAGATCAGACTTAATTGATTCTAAATAAATTTCAGGCTCTTTTATTCAAACAGATCTTTCAGAAGAATATTGAGAACTGCAGTACGAGATTCTCTTTTTACCCTTTCGTTTAGTTCTTGGTGACAGGAAAAATAGCATCTAATGTGGGGACACGGGCTTATAATGACACCAGTTAGAAGCTGTTCAGTTCCTGTGTGATGTCATGCCATCTATGAACTTTACCTACAGCAAAGATCCTTAAATTCATCATGAAATCAAAGTTGACCATTCTTATTATTTGTATGGAACATTGCAGTATTTATTACAAATAATTTATCTTTGCACTTTATAACTTTTTTTTATCATGTGCCCTTGTAATCTTTAATCAAAATAACTTCTGACATCTCTTTTCTTCTACGATGATGCGTTTACTGACGTGAGGGGGGACAATCTGTCACTCAAATGACAATTACAGAAATAGCAAACTCGGACAAATGCCAGAATAAGAAATGACAACTTACGTTTCATGGTGACTATTATGCTACCAAAACAATGTCATTCTGACTCACCTAAAAAAATGTATCTACATAATAATTTGACTTTAAAGATTTAAGTATTCTTGAGTAATATACATTATTATGACACATAAGTATACTATCATAAACACTAACATAAAAAACACACCCAACTTGCAGTTGTGTCTGGATTCAAACTACTACTAAAAAGTGAAACTGCATGAAACTCAGCTCTGGTGTTACTGGATAATGGAAAGGTTTCAGTTCATTATAACAATAATCAATTTAATCCAACCAGTAACATTTGTCACCAAAATTTACTTTGAATGGTCCAAAAGCGAGTTTCTACTATAAATTAAAGTGCAGAGTAACTTGATTTCATGTTTACGTTTTTACATGACTGGTGTAGGGCTACATTGTTACATGACAAGAGCGGTTTAATTTAGTGAATAGTGCGAATTAGTGACAGACATTATAAAACAGTAGAATTCAAGCATTGCTGTGTTTTGTAGTTTCCCACCGGCTAGTTGTGAACAGAAATAAAATAATAAAAGATTTTTTAAATAAGAAAATAAAGTTATAATAATAAAAAAACTTATAATAATACAGCATAAGAATAATAATAGATAATAAGAATAATAATACATCAACATGCAGGGCATGACACTATTTTAATCTAAAGACGGTTAATACGCAGCTTTGTGTACTTAAAACAAACGATACATTTGATTGTGATACAAAGTAATGAAACTGACATTACCTGCTAGAGGGATAATATGTGTTGTACACGCGAAAAAGACCTTCACGTTTGTATTTGAACCATGCGCGCTGCCATATTGCCTTTACTGTCACTTCAAATGGTTTGACTAAAGCAGATACACTGCCCCTATATGGACAGGAGGGGAATACATACATTTATACTGGTGGAATCTAGATTTATCATGAGATTACTTATATTGACCACTACTTGTAATATATTGTTAAGTCAATGAGGGGAAACTATGATTTCTTGATTATTGGACATTTCAAGAGGTTTATTTGAAGGGGCGAAAGGAAAAACCGAATAGTATTTGTATTATTGCGCTTCATTTCAACACTAGATGGCGAAGTGAAACTGTCAGAACCCCCACATGAGAAACATTGCGTCATTTCCCCTGCGCCCCAGACTGCATGATCCGTGTGCCGCCGAGTGCTTTTGTTGTAAGATATCTATTTTTGTTATCAGTTATCCATCTAAAAAGTGATCCGAAATTACAATAACTGGTGTGATGGCTGAAGTTATTCAGAAGAAATTACAGTCTGAGTTGGAGAAGTATCAACATCTGCAAAAAGGTATACATCACAACGCTAGCTATCCATGTTAGCAATCCTTTCAACACTCGCTGCATGTGCATACTAACAACATTCACTTTCATAAAATTATATATGTTATGTGTTTTACAACGCACTGAGGCGTGTCTGTATGTCACAGTCAGTTTCTCAAGTTGGACTTGATGTAGCTAGTCAGCACCTGTCCAGAGCTGTCATAATGATATGCGTTCTCATAAAAAAGCATTTTCATATGTGTGTGTGTGTGTGTGTGTGTGTGTGTGTGTGTGTGTGTGTGTGTGAGAGAGAGAGAGAGAGAGAGAGAGAGAGAGAGAGAACGTGTTTAGATTCAAGTAGTGCACAATTTAAATGTGTTTGGGTTGCATTTTTTTTTCTTCCATATTTTCTTTAATATATTTATTGTGAATATAGAGACTATTAACTCTATTTTCACAGATGTCAGCAAAAGTATGTCAGCACGACAGAAACTGGAGGCACAGTTGACTGAAAATAACATTGTTAAGGAGGTAAGGATACAAGTATCTTCTTCATTTGCATGTTAATTTACAACATATTTAGGTATGCTTCTATATATTTATTAGTTTTTTATGTTTGTCATGTTTTACAGCATATTTCTCATCCCTCTGTAGGAACTTGCCTTGTTGGATAGCCAAAATACAGTTTACAAACTAATTGGACCAGTTCTGGTCAAACAAGATCTAGATGAAGCCAAAGCAACAGTGGGCAAGAGATTGGAATACATCAATGGAGAAATGTATGTATGAATAGTGACAACTCGTTTTGATTCTGTTATAGGCAATTGGCAAACCTCTAACTGATCTTCTTTTCATCTCAGTCAGCGCTATGAAACTTTACTGAAGGAGATGGAGAAGAAGTCGGAGCAGCATCGGGAAGTTCTGTCCAGCCTACAGCAGGAGTACCAGCGGGCTCAGGGTCAAGCTGTTGGGAAAGCCTAAATGGATTACAATTCACATCAAAGGCTGGGACTCTAGTCTTATCCAGCGGAACTCTGAGACTCAATGTACCTACTGATAACACGTGCTTGCTCACATGTATATTAACAGAATTCTGTAGGTTTTTTGGTTTGGTTTGATGCTATTAGGCTATCAATAAATTTTGTTTATTTATGTTCCGGCTCCTCTTTTTGACATCAATGCTTCTTTAAGAAAGAGATAATTTCCCATGTTGATTTGAGTTTTGATCAGTCTGCTGTCTACTGAAGTTTTTAAAGTCAGACATTTTGGGCTTGGGGTGATACAGGGCTGAGCTGAATACGTGACATAATTTCCTTAGCTTTTGATTAAGATTACAATTCACACTATTTAAGAATGTGAATTGATGACATGAAAACAGGATTGCACAAACTAAATTACATCACTGCAAACTGTATTTCATACTACAAACGAAATAACACTTCAAAAATACATGATCTTTTATGGCATTTTATACGTTGAACATAAAATTATGACTTAGAAATGAGGAGGACAACAAGTGATTCATCATAAGGAGGTGATAAAATGAAAAGTGCTAGCAATACAAAGTTTCAAACATTGGTCATAATAGTACAAGCACAAATGGGGGATGAAGAAATAGTGAGAGCATAGAATGAGATTTTTTTTTTCATAAGGATGCTGTTAAGTGCTCATAGAAGAGATTAGTTTTGATGCTTTTGGGAAAATGGCAAGATTAAATAAACAATATAACATCCCCTGTATGTACATACAACTAAAAATTAAACAACAGCAAAAATTTGAGTAGGTTTTTAATTTACTGTAAAATAATGGGGAAAACAGTTACAAAAAAAAGTCAAATCACATTTATTCTCCCTCACTATTTTGTTTATTATTCTGGGTAGGCCTGGATAATCTTGCTTGTTTCTTGCCAATGATATAAGTAGCATGGGAACATGATAGTTCTTGGTTTGTCTTATGTACGTTAGACAAACCAGCTCAGTTTAAAGCTTATTTTCCCTTATACCTTCCATGACATGCTCATCTAACCCCCAGCACAGATCTGATACTTTTTTTTTTTTAAAAACCCTCAAGTTCAGGATGTGATAAAACAAATGCTAGTGTGTTCTACATAAGCATGCAGTAAAAAGTGCTAATTTATGTTATGAAAGATATGATGGAATGATTTGATATACCATTTTACTTTTTTATGCAATATGTGGGTAAAATGGCCATACATGGGTTTTCCATTCAATGCAATGTATCTATACACTGGACCTAATTGACATATCAATGTGTTCTTGGAGCAACATGTAATGAAAAAATAAGTGTAATAATGGGAGTAACAGTTGGCAACATATTCATAATAATATCTAATATTTTATAGGAATATTGTTGTTTCACTTGTGTCTCCTAAAATACCTGATAAACATGATTTAAATCCCGGTGTCTTCTACAGTGCACATGCATGCAATCAATGTTTTCGTTAAAAAAAAGAAGTCATATTTTGCTTAGAAGCCCCATTACATTTTTTTTCTGAGATGTTGATTTATAACAAAAAAATTGAAAAGTAGACAGATTTAAAGGATCATTACAAAATATTATCATTTTTCCATAAGAGTGCTAAATTTGATCAGTCATTTTTAAAGACCAAGGAGAAGTCGTTGTCCTTTTGAAACAAATGGTATCTCTGAAAAGCCCTGAATGTGTTCTTAACAGGACATCTACACTATTAAAACTGTGACGTATGTTGTCAGCGAAATTCACTAAAATATACACCCAGGAGGTGAAAGCCTGTACAAAGTAAAAATTTATAACATATGCCTCTACCTTCCACATTTCAAAAAGCACAAGACCTTGGTCAGGTAATACCTCACAGTGACTGCGCATCACCATTTATCAAGGCCTTGAGAGTTGACCAGTGAGGCGACTCGTTTTCTAATTAAAGGGGCTGGCGAGTGGTGCATACGGCCAGATGTTGCTCAGGGTAATGTCATTGAAGCGCTCGGTCAACAGGGTGTGTATCCGCCCCTGCGCAACAGGCCATCAGACGCGCAATGGAGAAGCGCTGAAGCACAGACGTCCGCATTGTGGATGCTTACCTCCAATTAATATCCCGTAGAGGGGACCTGTCCCCCTTCATTTCCCACCCGCCGGGGATTAACGCACATGAATAAAGGGCATTAAAAGAACGGTGCTACTTGTAAGGGAGCTGTATGCGCTTTAAAAGCAGGTTGCCAACACACCCGCATTAAGTCTAAATAGTAAACTGTGGCGAAAAGCTTCTAAAGGGATTAGCTATTTATTGAAGAAAATACTATGCAAAGCTAATTAAACAGACAGACTTTGAGGTATTATTCGCCCTTTTGAAGCAGACTTTTCTGGACTGGGTAAGGTAAATTATGCAAAATTGGGACGGTTTTGGGTAGATTAACGTTTTTTTTACTGCCATGGTCTCCAAAATGTAAATATTAAAATCAGTAATCTAATTTATGTGATAGTGATAGACTGTTGAAAGCAGAATACACTGCTTTTCACTTAAACTGTTGTTTGAAGTAAGAGTGACAGTTATTTCACGTTTATAGCAAATAGTCCTCTTGGTGCGCGCTTCGTCACCTGAACACGCTCCAGGCTGCGCGTGCTTGCTTTGTTTTTATAACCAGGTCAGGACACCACTCGTGTCGGCTTTTTACAATTTAACAGTTTTTGACAAATGTCCAGAAAGACCACATGTTGTACTAGCGAAGTGAGCTGATGGCGTTGCTATAAAAGTTGGTTGTTCCCAAGAGTGAGGTGACAGTCAGAATGTCAGCACCTCGCGCTCGTGCGTAATTTGACAACAGCTGACAACAGGCTGTGTCGACAGCGAGACCTGTCACAATATGGAGCAAAAAATAACCATATATAGGCCTACCACTTGTTTTGAAGAGAACATTGACCAGATTTACAGACACATCTCGTATAGTGTGGTAGATGTTTAAACATTCCACCACGAGCGAGTTAGTGGAAAATGTCTAGCAAGGGAGTAAGGCGAAGCGTGTCCCTCTGAAAGCAAACTGACGCGTGTTGGCTACACACCTCCTGACAAAACAATATATGCCACATCCAAAGGTGTAAAATACATAAACTTAACTATATCCTATATGGACACTAAACGTAAAATGTTAATTTTCAAATGAGATATGGCCAATCAAATTTATTGAAATGAAAGTAAGTTTAGACAAATATTGCCATAGCCTGTAGGCCCAATTTAAAAGTAGAAGTTATGAGTCAATAAGTGCCAAAACAGATGCACAAACTATTTACGATCCTAATTTTTTCTAAAGTTGTAAATGTCTAGGAAATAGTTGATTGTTAAACAAATAAACTGCATGGTTAAGTATAATACGAGTGAAATTGACGAGAACATCTTTCTTTAAGGCCTGCAAAATGTACTTTGGAGGTCTAAATTGTTTTGAATGGATTTTCTATTTAAAATATTAATTAAATAGAGTGCAAGTATTTGGTTTCACTAGATGTATACAGCTCACGTAAAGTGAAAAATAATGTTCGTATTGTAATGAAGTATAATAACCCCTTAGAATTAGAATATTAATTACCCTTAAAACGGGTAACAAAATGAAATCGGTCAACACAAATATAACCTAATACGAACTAATGTTATCATGACATAGATATGAATATTCATAATCAAAAAGAAGCCATATAGAAAGGTTAATTTACATCTACTTTTTTAATTATTGTTGCAACTTTATACTTGGCTGCGTGCATTGCTCTTTGTAGATCAGAACAGACAAAAGCACACATCCGGTCTGGATAATCTATTTACACCTTTTGTGTTGAATGGCATTTGGGAGACTTATCTGTCTGTAATAACCGGTTCAGGCATCCGTCGGTGCATGGCATCTCTCAAAGGTCTAATCTCATTTCAGCTCGAACTCGTTTATCTAAGAGCTTATCCGGAGCGACAAAGCGAAACAAAGCTGCACATGAAGGTTGATTTAAGAAATGGCATAAGCGTTAAGTAGAACTAAGCCATTCTATCTAGTGGTAAATCTACTTGCAGGTCATATTGTTTTGTGCCAACTTTTAGCCTCTAAATATTTGTAGGATTTCCATTTGATAATGTAGATGAGGTATTATTAGACTTACTTTAACTTTTACCATGTCAAAGTAACCTACTATAAAGTAATCGAAAATTGATTTGGTGACGCAGTCCAAGTTCCCAAAACATTTGCGCGCATACATTCATTTTAACATCCTGACATGACCTATTGTTGCACCCAAAAAAACTGTTTGGACAAATTAGGCTATAACAAACTTTTTTTATAACAAATACGTATTTAAATGCATAACAACATATAGCATTTAAGTTAACTTAAATGCTATATGTTGTTATGCATTTAAATTTGTATACAAATGTTCTGCTGTTGGGGTTATTTTTGGGTGAATTCATGTTAACTGGGACAATTTTCCAAGTCATCTCAATTTCAAAAAGTTTCCCAATCGCCCTGAATTCAGCCCCATTTAATCTATAATAAATAAAATAAACCATATAGCCTAGGCTAACCAAATATTACTTGAAGTAACTTTTTTTCAAACTCAAATATGCATTCAAACGTTGCTAAAACTTTTTGAACTTTCTGTTGTCATGAATACCATTTTGCATCAAGTCCAAATTACTATAGATTTTTTTTTACGCGGGGTGACATCCAGAAATACACAAAGTAGCCTACTGTTAAATTCCAACATGTGGGTGTTTTTACAAAAGCCCGCGTAAAGACCGCACATGCGTTCATATAACTACTAGCAGAAGAGCGGTTGAGCAATCTGCACCTCAATACTTTATATCTTCCATAGATTAAGTGCGACATCATTGAGATGACCAAATGATTGCCCAATGAAAATCTGCAAATGCCAGGCCTGTTATCAAGTTTTCAACTGCTATCACATTGGAGCGCTGAACATTCACACCGAAGAACAATGCTGTTCAGTGCTGAATATCAGGAAATGAATTAAAGACATGCAAATATCAGGAACTGGAGCTTACCAAATATAAAAGAATAGAGAGGTTTAATTCTTTGTTCAAAGCAAAAACTTTACGAATGGTATTTCACATTCTAGAGAAATTCAAGAAAAGACAGAATCTCTTACCTACTCATGAAATGAACATTTGCAACGGTTCATAGAAGAACACAAATATATGGCAATTACCACAAAAGGAAAAATTAAAAATAAAAAACTTTAACTTGTGCTCTAAAGAGTTTCCACAAGTTTACAACAGTTTCTTGGTTCTAAAGTTCACAAAAGAACAAAACTCTTGAAACAGTCACCTCATTAAGTACAAAATTGCTCCATCAAAAATGTTCATAAAAGTTTTGAAAGAAAATTCAGTTGATATAAAAGTATTAAAAGGCATCAACGCTTCAGAAATATATACATCTCAACACAAGTGAGTATCTTGTTTGCTTGGGTGTAAGATCACCAAACACACTATACAGGCACAGATCTGTCAATGCCTTTTTATAACAAAATAAATCTTAAGCATCTACTGTACAAAATCCACATATTTACACATGCTGAAAATTTACACAATTCAGTCCCCCGGTTGTTCCTACAATGCTGAATCATCAGAGATCAATCGCTCTAGACAGAGCTGGTCTTTCCAGTCTTTAGGGAGCTATGCAGGGACTAAGGACATGATCTTCTACCAAGGTCTCCAGACAGAGTCACAGAGCATAACAGGCTGCTTAGGACTTGAAGTCGTGGTGGGAGCAGACAGGACAGTTCTCGGTGCAAGCTTTGCACAGCCAGATGGCGTACAAGAATTGCTCAGTTGGAGATGCTGCTGTGCTGGATCCTCAAAGAGATGCACCTGAGTTTCTCTGTGAGGTGGTGCAGAAGGTAGCATTGGATGTGATTTGTGAAGGTTTCCACATGTTTTTTCCACTCCCTGTCCGTACTCATGGCTCTTGCTAGCAATGAAATGGCTGACTCGTAGGAGACATGTCCTCATTCCATCTCTGTAGCTCTGACGTTTGCGAGGCGAGCTCAGATTCTCATCATACTCCTCTGTGCGTGCCCTTTTCCCTCTAGGGTTTTGAAAAGAATCATTATCTGATCCTTGTTCAGCTCTTAGGAAGTGCACAACACTTTCCAGGATTTCAGCCTTTTCCACTTTTGGGTTTTTTAGTTTCTATTAAAAAGAAGAGGAAGCATGGTCAGATAAAGACATGATGGCAGGCTACATTAAATAGAGCCTTTAAAAACACAAAATAACTTACCTCATTGTGTGTATTCTCAAGTAATAGCATTCTCAGAGTTTCTAGGCTTGTATTAATACGATCTCTCCTTCTTTTCTCCATGAGAGGTTTTGGGACCTGTAACATTCAAAGTAGTATAAATATTATGGTAAAACTTCATTCTTAGTAGTCTTAACATGAACAAGTCATATCAAACAATATATTTTGTCATATTGCACACAAAACAGAAACAGAATAGATCAACTTGAATGTAATGCATATGTGAATTAGCTGATTACATTTCAGAGGTCTGAAACATATGCTACCTGCTAAAACAAAAATAAGTTTTTACCCGTCTCGAGGCTCTTTGTTCCGGTATGTCAACAGCTTGTTTGCTCATTTTCCCAAATTCCCTGTAAACTGAGATTATGAGCATCATTTTGGACTCAACATCACTTATGGTACAACCAGTGCTACACGCCTACTCTCCTCATAATGAATAACAAAAGAAGACGGACCAATCGCGTGCGTCCTTGACTCCCCCACCCCCTCATTAATATTCACATGGGTAGGCCTACTGGATGAAAGAGACAATGCCCGTAGATAATGTCGATTGTGAAGTAAGAGCCAATAATGACCCATTTAGCCCCCCACTGGGATGTTTAAACGGTGGCTATTCAGTTAAGGTATTGCCAAGGTTTGAACCATTCATATGCGTTATATTTAAAAGAACCACTGAAAGACGATTATTACCTGTTGGAATTTCAAATAGTAGTCGGACTGGTTATCGATAGAAAATAAATAAGTACACAGTTTAGCCATTTGGAAAGTAGGCCTATAATAGGCTACTGCACATTTTTACTGTCTCTACGGCTTTTATGCTACTTTTTATTGATAGGCTTATTGCCTTACTTTTAATAATGGAAATTAAAAAATGAAGTAGGAGTAGACCTTAATCACGTATTTGTGCCGGTTTACTATCAGGCTGCTTTTTCATTGGTGTATCGGAATTTCTTTTTTGCAAAACAATCTGAAAGATGTTCCCTTTGAGCTGATACACAGGTTTTACCCTGTTAAGAAATTTAATACAGAGTTTAGAGCTGAAATTGAGTTAACATGCTCTTTTTGATAGAACTCTATTAGCCTACATTTTGGTAACGTCACTATTTTGACCCAACAAAGGGAAAATCTGTTACTATTTTTGTTTTTTGATTTTTTGTGCAACTTTTCAAACTGTTAACCTATTTTCTCTTTCTTTTTAGAAGACAGACTTGTATTTTCAAAAACGTTAAATGTGATCTCAGTTATCTGCTAATACGAAAGATGAGAGGGTTAGCTCTGCTTTTGGGCTCTTCATGTGGTCATTAATTTTAATGTGATATAATTGCGCAGTTTTCCCCCTTTTTTCTTTTCGTTTTGTTCGTTTTTTGCTGTTGTCTCCTATTTTATTGTTGTTGTTGTTGTTGAGGTGATATTTTGTTTTTGTGTGCGTATTGTATTTTTCTGTATTTGTTCCCGTTCTCAGGAAAATTCACCGATCTCTCTATACATGGATAACAAAGGGAGACGTGGTTTTAGCTTGGCTGGGTTCTTTTGATGCGTGTGAGGTCTTCTCGTGTGTGCTCAAATAATTCCACTGCTTAACAAATGAAAGCTAATTTCATTTGGAAATGACTGTGTTATCAAATAAAATTAAAGGCTAACTGTTGTTCTGGACGTACCAATTACCAAGTTAAAAATTAAACAAATAAATAAATAAAACCATAACAACAAAATAACAATCAAATATCCATTGTATTCTCTGACATTAGGCCGTTACATAAATCTCAGAAAGTTTCAAAAACCAACCCTTAATGTAGGCTATAGTGCTTACGCAGTTGGTGATCCACCATTCTAAAGTACGCGTGGGACAATAATAGTTGGCCTAATCGCTCACACTTCTATCAAAACACTCCCCTGCAACACACTTAACAGATTTGCTCTAAAAGCCCGGCTATCACACCGATTCACATCCCCCATTTCAACATGAAGCAGGATGCGCGTGTACATTTTACTGATGGCCACGAGCTAATCTCGCTTTTGGCGCGCGACTCCAAAAAGCAATCATATTTTCTCATTTTTGAGAATTTAGACATCCTTTAAACGGGATTTTTGAATGTGGAGAAGCTTAAAAATGAATATTTTTACATTTAATTTTTTTTTCTCCAGTTAATTTTTCAACAATTATGTACTTTGTGTAGGCCTTTCAGAGATTCAACTCAACAAAACAAAACAAAAAAACCCGAATTAAAAAAAAAAAAGTTTAAATAAGTGCTTTTTCCACTGCAGGTTGTCCCCTATTTTGCCAAGCCTATTGGTATAGATTCACCTTAAGTTTTCAATATTAGCATACTGCATTTTTGTTATGCTTTAATCACCAAAATGTCAGGGGCCAGGACAGATGCCATTTGTCCATTTGTGTTATCCTTTAGCAGTTTACCTCAAGCATTGACCTCACCAACTTATTCAAAACCATTTGCTGATATTTGCATACTGCAGCAGAGAATGGAATTGCAAACACTTCTTCTTTTTTTTTACCACAACAAATTAAGCCATCAAAATGTGGAGAGTTGTACTTTTTAAATATGTGTCAGTATAAATCTTCAATTTATTTAATGACTGTTTTAAATACACTAAAAAAAACTATATTTAGCTCCATTCAATTGAGTTTTGCAGCTTTGCCATAACACCTCTATTTACAGACTGTTTAGCTAAGGCAAGGTTTAATTGAATGATGGGTGGAAAGTTCACGCGGCCTACGTCACGGCCTCCTCTCCACCAATCAAATGCCATTCCATAGGCTTAAAATTCCCGTTTGGTTAGATTTCAGGAGTTTCCCCATCCACGTATGAGCGCGTGAACAACAGACGGTTTAACTCTCAACATGGCGAAGACAGAAGGCGTCAAAAGAGTAAGCTCTTTAAAACAAACCCTTTCTTTCTCAGAACATTTACTTTTCAAAACTGTTCCATTTTATCTGCAGTTATAGCCTATATGTTTAAGGACAGAACTGGGAAAACACTAACAATTTTTCTATTTACTTTCAAGACGTTAAAACCTGTAATAGAGAAGAAGAGAAGAGATCGAATCAACCATAATCTGGACGCGTTAAAAGATCTGCTTTTCAAGAACACCGCAGACACGGTGAGTAACTCGGATTAACTCCGTTTATGACGAATTGCCTCACATTATTTCCTTGACAAAACGTTAAAATGCCTCTCGACTTTCCGCTCTCCCTACGTTCCATCCTTCCACAGCGTTTACAAAATCCTAAACTGGAAAAAGCTGAGATTTTAGACCTTGCAGTTCAATACATCAAAAAGACCACACGAAAGACTGAGACAAAAGGTAAGTTGTTACTGTTTTTACTTCACCCCTCTGAATGTAGTATTAAAGGTGCACTATGTAAAATTTCCTGTTCAAAATTAACAAAGTTAATTCACAATTCTTGTTTTACCATGATTTACTATGTCACTATGCCTGTTATTAGCGTTTTAGAGCTGTGCTTCTCAAACCTGTCCCGGGGGCCCCCACCACAGCAATTTTTGGATGTCTCTCTAATCTAACACGCATTAGTACAGAGTGCAGGACCTGAATTGGCTGTGACTGATGAGGGAGACATCCATGTGCAGTGGGTGGAGCTCCTCAAGACAGGTTTGAGAAAACACGATCTCATGACAATGCGTATAAATAGTACGAGTGTGCAATCTCGTAGAATGTATACGCCAAAATGTGTTTTGGCGTGCAAATGGTACGCCGTTTTTGGCGTGCATATGATACGCACTTTATGGCGTGTATATGACACGCTTTTGGGTAGGGTGAGGGTGGGGGTGTGGGGGGTTCGTACATATAATACGCCATAAAGTGCGTATCATATGCACGCCAAAAACGGCGTACCATGTGCACGCCAAAATGAGTTTTGGCGTATACATTCTACGAGATTGCACACTCGTACTATTGATACGCATTTTCGTGAGATCGGGCTCTTGAGAAACACTGAATGTTTTATGAGCACTTGGATAATCTTTGTTTTTAGTTATGAGGAACCATATAAATTCATACAAAGAGCCGAAGTAAAACAAAAATAATGTTCTTCTGCAAAATGCATGCAGTTTTGATTTTTAGTAACTTTTTTAATATCTATCATTTATTGTAGTAATATTTAGCCTAATTTGTGGCTATTTTTTTTCTTTTTTTTGTGCAGTGACATCGAAACAAATGGATTATAAGGCCACTCAGAATCCGTCTGATAGGCCTATATCTGTTTCTACAGACCCCATCCATGCCAGTGACATTTACGGGAGGTTTAAATCATCTAAGCAGACGGAGGTTCTTCTGAAACTGGGGATCAGTGTTGATGATAACCAAACTGGTGCTTCCAAAGCAGGAAATGAACCAGTGGCCCAGACAGGCTTCCTTCCATCACCATCAGGCCAGAACTACCTCCAGGAACTTCTTTTACACCCTGAACCGTCTTTGTATGGCTCTAAACTTTTGTGTCAGTCGAATTCTCCCTCCAGTTCTTCATTACAATATAGTTCCCCACCATCATCTCCCACTTTTGCCAGCGTGTCCTCCTCTGCCAGTAATTCCCCTTCACATCCTTTCACATCTTGTTCTCTACCTCCTCCTCCTGACCCATTGTCTCCTCTCATAACACCACTTTCACTCCACAGGCCTGTTATTGTGCCTCAGCCCATTCTGCCCCACACGACTAGAGATTTTACCCCACCGCAGTCACCTGTCCTGGCTCTTAGACAGGAACTGTTTCCTCTTCCAACCCAGTCTGCATGGAGACCATGGAGCTGAACTCTTACCACTTTGGTGGGTTTCCCTTTATTTAGGCACTGCTCCAATGGAGAAACGATCATCTCAGAGGGACCTAATGGACCTTTGGTGTGGCTTGTGCACTGGATTGTCAGTTGTCACAGGCCTCCAGTTACTTTTGTCAGGTTTTCAATGATGTATTGTGTACTTTAACTTGACTATTTATTGTTTTATCCAATATTTGTCTTCATTGGTACCTGTAGTTCTAGCAGTAAAATAAATTAATTTCATCAGTTCTTGTTGTATTATGATTGTTTATTTAAATATAGGAATATATATTTTCTAAATGTTTATAGTACAGTCCTTTAACACTAAAGTCAACATGAATCCATATGGTTTAGGAGGAGCTACTGCAGCCAAACCATTTGGATCCTCAATGAAGATGCAGCGGCAGTAATAACAACAACCCATTAATTAGAAAGTAAAAAAATGAATGTTACATTAATTTAAACCTTAAACAGGCAATGTACACCACAAGATACATACTCTTTAGTCTCGTGTAGGAGGGATAAGAAAGCTTGTTTTCACCTAAAACTGTTATTAATTTTGTTATCATAGTAAAGTATGTGGGTCACATACATTTTCTGTGCTCCTTTTGTCAGCCTGACCTAAATCCAACTTGTTGCTCACGGTGCTGGACATTCTGACATTTTGCGACACTAATCAAACACAGCAAAACCTGAGTCTTCAGATTGACTTAGAAATTACAGGCATGTGTGTTTGATTAGGATTTGAGCTAAACTCTGCAAGACTGTAGCCCTCAAGCCAGAGTTGGTCAGCCCTTGAAGATAAGTGTAAGAAATGTATATGCCTCAATTTTAGGACACTTATGACATGTAATACATGCTGTAAATTTAGCATATTACATTTTGTTTTGCGTCACAAAACAGAAATATTGACGAAAGCTCACCAAATGAAAATTCTGTCATTTAACCTCAAGTTGTTTCCTGTATGACTTTCTTCTGCTGAACACAAAATAAATCATCTGGCATGGTTAGGGGCCTTTCACACAGAACCCGTTTTTGTGTTTTAAAGAAGAGAGGCAGGACAATGAAATAACGGGGGAAGCAAAGTCTAGAGACTTTTTAACTTGAGTGCCGTGTTTTTAGAACGCCATGTGACTCCACAGGAGACGCAAGCGTCCGTAAACACGTCAGTAGTGCAGTGTTTACATAGAAAACAATAAAAAAGCATGATGCTCCGAAACTAATCAGGATTAGCACGTAAGACATTCATTGGAACGAGCCACATGAAGGATCATCTATAAAGGTAAAAGTTTCCAGACTTTACTGACATAGTTAGTAGACATAATAATATATTGATATCCGCTGGCTAGCGTGGCTGGGACCACCATATTGTACTAATTTTGTACTAATGGAACCGTTTGGTCCGATGGTAGAAATAATAACCACATATTGTCTTGGCTCATTTGAACCTGTAAACTTTACATCAGTCAATAAGCATAAATCTCTATAAGACTCAGACAGTTCTATCATAACGATAGAAAAAACAAATAAATGCGCCATTATTATTGAACAATCCGTTTTTTAGCACAAAAACTTACTCCAATTTTAAGTACTCTGCTGCCATCTTGTGGCGTCGTCAATGACTGCAAGAATATATTTTCTTGCAGGATTGTCAGCATAACCAAAAATACTGCATTTTTATAAGGCATCCAAAAAGTTTATGCTGGTTACATTTAATGTTGAGATATAAATTATATATATTTTATGTATATATAAAATTATTAGACGATTACGCTTTAGCTTAAACACAAACAACATATTTGATCAATTTCATTGTCTTGCTAAACATATTCATTGTGTTGAAATTCCATAGTCTCTTTTATAATAGTGTACAGAGACATGTGACATACAAGATCTACCATGTTCGACCCAATACTGACAAAAATATGAGGTGGATTTACATGGGCAAGTGTCTCCAAAGATTTGTAAAGAGTTGCACTGATTCAGCCTAATGGTCAGTAGAGGGCAACATAAGATAGTACTAACAGATTCAGTCCATAATTGAGCTCTGCCTTGTAGACACGGAGAGCCTGGCGTTGTTACCCGTGTGGGCGGTAAGCCGAGGATGCATGACTTCTCTCTCTCATAAATGTCAGAATTTTTCTCTCACTTCTTCAGTCTTGGATAAATCCATAACCTCTTCCCTATCTGCCGTTCACATCTCTATTACAAAGCCTGAATTTTTTCTTAGCAAGGCACCAAGATTTTTGGCTGGAGAAAACAGAGTTTCTGACATGATAGAACATGTCTTTGGATAATGGTTATTTTTTTCTCTCTGTCTCTGCGTCTGCTGTCTTTACGTTCAGAAGCTTCTCTCTGTACCAGTGCCATTACCTATGAGATAGCCATTGTTCATTGTGAGGTAAAAGAATCAAGCACATAATGGCCATTTGGTTTCTACACGTTTTGATCATTACTACGGCCGGCAATAAAGGACTGAAGTGCAAATTAAAGAGGATGTTCTACCTGGTGGAGGAATGCTGCCTCAATATTCATAATTGAATGTGGTTGGGAAGAAATCACAGGACAAAAGCCTGAAATCCCCTCACAAGCTCTCTCAGGTCACACTGATTAGAGCTGATCCTGTTACCTGTGTAGTCTCTTGTTAATAGTGAATGCAACACATGCATTCCTGATCTGACACAAAGCGGGGAGGGAGAAAGAAAACATTGACAAGGATCCAGCACAGAGATGTCACTGCTCTTGCCACGGTTTATTGGACTCAGAGTTAAATACATTTGTGTTGGCACACCTCAAAAGCAATTTGTTGAGGCAGGGCTGCTGTCAAACACTTTCATCACACGTGCACACACTTGTACATGCCCCGTCATTCAAAGCACAGGCATCCTCATCGGCACGCACACACAAATGCTGTGGTTTCATTGAAAACGGATCCCTACTTTTGTGCAAAATGTCTCTGTATAAGTCTTTGTGTTAGTGATATCAAGTGAGTGACGTCCCATGAGTGTTATTTTAGTCAGAATCCACTGTTCTAAATTGGAAAAAGAGATTATTTCATTTCTAAACCCTTACGTCATAGTCTGCATGTGTTCAATCTTAATGTTTAGCTGTAAGGTCAATGAGTCTTCATTAATGATTTCAACTTCCTTGTAATGTTGACAGGTTTGGTTAATAGGGCAAAGGGGTCTATTTCATTTCCTCATTCCACAGATCGAGACAAACCTTTTGTTAGATTATGTCAGAGCTGAGGAGAATTATGTTTATAATTTCTTGTGGTGTTAGAGAAGCGACTCAACAGATTAACAAAAAATAAGTCAATTGTGCCTTCAAGCCATGATCACAGCCCTCTGTCTTTTTAAAAACATTTAGGTGGACAGTTAAGTAGAGGTTTAAACATGTTAATATTGTTATATTAATAGTTGCAAAAACGTTTTTTAAAAGAAAAATTATGGAGTTGAACAATGAAGATAACAACTGCCCTCATATAGTAAGATAGACATTAAAAGGTACACTATGTAACTTTTCCGTCCGCTAGAGGGCGCCTTTTCAAAACAAAGGCGTAGTTTGATGACGCCAAGTTTGAGAGCAGAATCTTGGGACAAATGGTCTTCACCTCACAGCCGGGGGAAAAGAATCGGGATAGGACTCGGGCAGAAACCATGTACTGTAGTATGAAGCAGAGCAGGGCCGAGTGTTGTGGAGCTGAGCAAGGCCGCTGGTGCGATTGTTAATAAGATAAATGCAACACGCCCCGCGAGCAGAGGCACTTTTATTATGCAACAGCTCTGTTTATCATATTAGATACATTTGAGTGTTGAAGATTATGTTATGACGTTACTCTGTGCATTCGCTCGTCAGCTGCTATGACACTTGTTGCCCACTGCAGTAAGAGTAAAGCGTTTCTGCAAAATAAACCGAGAGTAACGCAGTTAGGACGCAATTGACAGGCGTCCCGGTTCATTGGTTAAAATAGCAATTTTCTCACGATTTACAAATAGTTGGAAACATTTGGGTTATTGTAAATACTCAATTGAACAAAAAATATAACACTGGCCTAGTGGTTTTTGGATATTTTACTGAAAAAATTGAACATAGTGCACTTTTAAAAGGCCTGGTTTCACAGACAGGTCTTAGATTATGACAGGATTAAGTCAATTAGGAAAGTATATTTTTTGTAGATGTTCCTTAGAAAAAACATTACTGTGTGCATCTTGAGACAAAACAATGGGACTGAAATATTTTGAGTTCTAAAATTCTATTTTCAATTCTAGTTGCTTTCAGTTAAAATAGCTCAAACATACATTTTATTGTGGGACTAAACCAGGGCTGTGAAACCGGGGGAAAATGTTGTGATTTGTCCAGTGATTTATTTTTGTGTCAGTTTGTAAACCTGTCCATGAAAAAGAAATGTCATGTGGTAGAATGTCAAGGATTATAAGAAATTATATAATTTTTTTCTCCAGATAATTGGTTCCAGAAAAAAATGATTAAGTTATTAATGATATTTATGAAGAGCAGTTGCACCACAATTCATTTAATTACCTGAAAAAACTTACCTTAATTGTTATCTTGCATTCTGTTATATTGTTATCTTCAATTCAACAGTTCAACTCCACAATTAAATTCGTATTTTTTATGGAATATTGCAGTACACTTATAATAGCCGATTTGAACTCAAGACAGCGTAATTTTATCATCGTAATTTCACCTGTAATTTTACCATAACAACGCAGCGTGGTGTGCAACACCCCACATTAGCTGTTCTTACAAGAGGAATGTCTTATTATTGCTGCATGTTAATATATGTATTGTTGCAGATAAATATACATTTATAATTACATTCTTTAAAATATGCGTTATATATTTGTGTTTAAGTATATTCCCTTTCTGCTCTCCACTTTAAAACTTTCCATCTCTTCTTTATTTCAATGGTCCCCTTTATTTTACTAACTGTAAGTAACTTTGCAACTACATGTCAAATAGAAGTCATTAGAGTATTAGTAGACTGTCTGCTTAATACCTGCTAACACTTTATTTTGATGTTCCCCAACAGCTATTCTACTTATCTATCTAATTAACTTTGCAACTACATGTAAACTTATTCTACTTGCACAAACCCTACAGTCTACTAATACCATAATAATACCAGAGTTAGTTGACATGTAGTTTGCACAGTTACTCATAGTTAGTAGAACGTCTAAAAGAAGGCTATAGATAATCGAAATAAAGTGTAACCTCACATTTCATATCTCCTATTAAACACATTTCAAACTCATGAAATGTATTTAAACTTCATATGAAATGTATGGAAAACGTGTGTAATAATACAAACAAAACAAAACTTCTTGAATTATTCTGTTTATATGTTTACTCGAACTCGCACCATCCAGCTTTAAAATGAATCATGAGGATTCAGTTACATGACCATACAATAAAATTACTTCCTCGAAGTGACCATTGCATGTAGCCTACCCTTTGCTACCGGACTTGTTCAAGTGCCTTTTGTGAAGGGATTCCGTTATTCACTTTCATTAAAAAAATTAGGTCCCCTTCCCAAAGTGCCCTTCAAGGGTGCAAAAATTCAGTTTAGAATTCACCCATACACCTGTTCATCTGCTTGTTAAAGCAAATATCTTATCAGCCAATCACATGGCTGCAACAGCTTAATGCGTTTTGGCATGTCGACATGGTCAAGACGATCTGCTGAAGTTCAAACTGAGCATCAGAATGGGGGAAAATTGTGATGGCATGGTTTTTGGTGCCAGACTGGCTGGTCTGAGAAACTGATGATCTACTTGGATTTTCACATTTAACCTTCTCTAGGGTTTACAGAGAATGATTCAGAAAAAGTGAAATATCCAATAAGTGATCAGTTCTGTGGTCAAAAATGCCTTATTGATGGCAGAGGTCAGAGGAGAATGGCCAGACAACCAAGGTATGCAGAAGAGCATCTCTGAACGCACAACACATTGACCCTTGATGCAGATAGGCCACAGCAGCAGAAGACACACCGGGTGCCACTCCTGTCAGTTAAGATCAGGAAACAAGATCAGGAAGCAAGTTACAATTCGCACAGGCTAACCAAAAATAAACAATAAAAGATTGGAAAACCGTTGCCTGGTCTGATGAGTCTCAATTTCTACTGCAGCATTGTTGGGTCATCCTGCCTTGTATTAATGGATCAGGCTGCTGGTGGTGTAATGGTGTGGAGGATATTTTGTTGGCTCACTTTGGGCTTCTTAGCACCAGCTGAACATTGTTTAAACCCCACATCCCTGATTGTAGCTGACCATGTCCATCCCTTTATGACCCATCTTCTGATGGCAACATCCAGCAGGATAACGTGCCATGTCACAAAGCTCAAATAATCTCAAACTGGTTCCTTGACCATGATAATGAGTTTTCTATACTCAAATGGCCTCCACAGTCAACAGATCTCAATCCAAAAGAGCGCCTTTGGTTTGTGGTAGAACGGGAGATTTGCATTTATGGATGTGCAGCTGACAAATCTGCAGCAACTGAGTGATGCTATCAGATCAATATGGACCAAAATCTCTGAGGAATGTTTCCAGCACCTTTTTGAATCTTGGCCAAGAAGAATTAAAGGGTTAGTTCACCCAAAAATGAAAATTAGCCCATGATTTACTCACCCTCAAGTCATCCTAGGTGTATATGACGTTCTTCTTTTGGACGAATATAAAAAAAGTCCTGGCTCTTCCAAGCTTTATAATGGCAGTGAATGGCTGATCCGTTCCATAAAAGTGCATCTATACATCATATAATTGCTCCAAATGGCTCCGGGGTTTAATAAAGGCCTTCTGAAGTGAAGTGGCACGTTTGTGTAAGAAAAATACCCATATTTAAAACTTAAAGACTAAAATAACTAACTTCCGGCGAATCGCCGTATGTAAAGAGTAACCCTTGACCCTTGAACCCTTGACGTATGGGTTTCATGGGTTAATTTTCATTTTTGGGTGAACTATCCTTTTAAAGCTACACTGTGTGATATTTTCCCCTATCTAGCGGTGAAAAGGTATATGACCATCCAGTGAATATTAGTTTCTGTTCCTCTCAATTCCAATTTCTTTTTAACTCCTACGGTGGCCGATTTATAGTCCAAGATTTATATGGCTTCCAGTTTGATCAAGTGATGAGGTTACTTTAGAAAATGATTATAATTTGCAGTTATTTAATTTGTCAGTTAACATGTAGGTTATGACATCTATGTAAAATGAATAATAGTTTTACCTTTTCGTTATTTTTTACCATTTCATTGCTAACATCAGCGATCAGGTTCCCAGACGAATGCAAGCTAATCTTAATAAGGTAACTTTTATCGGTGCTATCGTTATTCTGTATATTGTACGACATCACTAGCGTAAGGCAAAGTTTACATTGTAGGCTATATTAGTCTCAAGCAATCCCCCTCTTCACATTCGACACAGTGCCATCGAGTGTTAAAACGCGAAAGGCGAAGCTTGAATTTACAGGCATGTCCCTCTTTGGCTAATGTACTTTCAAGATGGAGGGGCAACATGGCGACGCGCATTCGAACCCCTCACCCGTATGTATTTTCAGTGGCATTTTATACACTTACGAGAATACTTTATTACTTGAAAGAAGTAAATATACATTAATGAGCACATATATTTTTGAAAGAACTAAGTGTTTTTAGCTAAGAATAAACTAAAAAAGTTACACAGTGTAGCTTTAAGGGAGTTCTGAGGGCAAAAGGGGTCCAACCTGGTACTAGCAAGATGTACCTAATAAAGTGGCCAGTAAAGACTATCGCAACCTTCTCTTCATGCAGATTTTAAAGGATTTATTGACAATGATACAGTCATAAGGGTCTGCAGGTTCCCTTACTATGATATCATTTTCTGTTTTATGCTTTTTTTTCTGCATGTGGATGGACCACAAGACTTAGATTTTGTGGACAAAAGTTATTCAAATGTTAATAACATTTGTTTTGTTGAAATAGTGTATATATTTTAAGAAATAATAATAGAAGATTATACAAACTATATAGTTAAAGAATTTTCCAAAAATGTAATTCTTTTAATTAAGCAATTTATCTTTATTATGGCATTGTGACGTTTTACATGTTTAATGTATGTTTCAATTATTGAAATGGGATATAATAATAAAATAAAAAAAACGTATCATCATTATCCTTATAGGTTTAAAGTTTCATTATAACTGATCATTTGGCTAGGTGTACCTGGGGGAAGATACTTCTTCTCGAGTCCATCCCGGTCCTCAAGAATTCAATCTTTCGATACTCACAACTAAATACCATTTTCCCCTCTTTCATTTGTCTGTTTTCCTTTCACAGGAGCTTTTGAAGTTACCAGAGAAAGGAGCACTGACTGTAGCAAATTACCTGGGCTGAAACATTTTTGACATAAGTCCTAAGATGCGAGTGAGCCACTTCTCCTGGAGGCCCCATCGGGAGCGTTTAATCTTGGGCCATGAGAGGCAGCATTGCTGACAGAGTGACAGGATAGCTGGACACTCTTCCAGGCGGCAGTCACGGGTACACCAGTCATCGGAGCAGGGCCCGTGCATTACCATATAGGTACGCACCGGACAGGGTGTGGAGACCAAGACTAATGCAGCAGTGATCACACCAGATATTGTTTTGTTTCAGCATCTTGCAGTTAAAATTATGGTTTATGGTTTATATTTACTCCATTTAGAAAGCTCTATGTCATGGCAGCCTCCTAAGAACTTATACTTCAGTGCCGAATTCGTGCAACAGAGGCCTATTTAGCCATTGTTCATTATCATATGTCAGCCAGGAAGTCTTGCTGAATATTGTTCTTATCACAGATCCCAAGTCCTTAATAGCTGTTCTGTGGGCAAAAACTGTTTTTATAAGCCACTGTAGTGCAGAGCACCGCCCGATTCTGTAACAGAGAGTAAATAGATGCGATATACTCCTCTATTTCCAGATAGTCAAAACAAAAACGCGTTAACAATAGCTTTGGAGACTAGCAATTGTGCAGCTGAGACACTATTTGACATTTTCATTCTGGTGAATAATGGCTTTCATTGGGGAGCCATACAAATGCTCTATTAATTTAGAGAGTCAATTGTTGTATAATTTGTCTCTGAATGCCTAAAAAATAAACTCTTTCACAATGTTCAGCACAATTAGTCCCTCGTACTGTATAAATAGCTCTTTTGAAACCAACAATGTGTAATTGTGTCCACTTTGAGCGATGAACTCACAAATATGGAGCTCTTTTCATGTTTATCGCTTCAAGCTGCATTGTTAAAGCATTTGGCATGAACAGAAGTTGTGGTAGACGTTGAGTTTATCGTGCCCTGAGGTTGTGTGTTAACTGAGGAGTCTCTCTGGTGGCTGGCTCCTCTGACCTGGCACCCCCTGCAGTGGGTGGGCCGTGACCCAGGTAGCCTAAAGCCATGCTGGGTAACAGCTTCTGCTCTGGAGCTCTTGTAATCCGTCAGGATGTACTTCAGCTCAATAAGGAGGGTAGCACTCTTCTACCTCCACTAACACCCTTTTTAAAAACCAGGAACAACTTAACAGTTCAAAGGTCAGCGCTGGAAAAAGCTGGCGGCAGTTAAAAATAGTATGCAATTTCTATTTTGGCTAAAAATACTGAGAGATGGTTTTGATCAGGCCTGAAAAAGCAATGTGAGGTGAAGTAGATAAATGAATTGAAAAATGTCTCATAATGGGATTTAAATATGCTATAGTTTTTTTCTTGTCATCTTGCAAGTGTGTTTGAAGTCATCTCCCAGTGTTCCAACAGGAAATGGTCAAATGTACAATTTTTAACCACTTTTTACAAAGTTAAATCACATTATTATTATGCTGTGTGCAAACTTGTGTTTGTCATCCACGGAAACGCAGTAGAAACTGGTATTTAAAAACAATCAGTTAACACCTGGCATCTTTGCTGCGCAGTGTATACTTTGAGAAAACAACATTTGGCCTGGATGCGGGGTTTCCCGAAGCAGCACTTGTGAATCCAATCTGGAAAGTGCCATAGTTACATTTGGAAAGTACAGGCTGGCTTTGAGCCAAAATCCAATGCCTTTTATTGTATTGTAAGTGCAAACAGCAAACATCATAACCACATTACAACTTAAATCGCAAAGATTCTGCTGCTATATGGGGAATGGTTGTAGAAGCATTCTCTCTCTCTCTCTCTCTCTCTCTCTCTCTCTCTCTCTCTCTCTCTCTCTCTCTCTCTCTCTCTCTTTTATAGAGGAGCAGTTCACCCAAAAATAAAAATTCTGTCATCATTTATTCACACACTTTCTGTCTTCTGAGATGTTATGAAGAATGTTGGTAACCAAACTATTTTGGTGACCATTGACTTCCTTTGTATGGAACCTCCCCAGACATTCTACAAAACATCTTCTTTTTTGTTCCCTAGAAAGTCTTACAGATTTGGTATGGCATTCAGTTAATGAAGTATACATTTTAAGAAACAAAAAAAACATGGAAAATGTTCAATAATGATAGGGATACACTTTTTACTTCTGATCTTTAGAACATGGCCTATTAGTTGTATTGTCAATCAGATGCAGGGAGACAATTCTAAGAAATTCATTATTTAAAGATATCGGGGGGTGTTAAGCTGGGCAAAACATGTCACTGTTAAAAGTTCAGTTTTTGACAGATGTTGTTCATGTTCAGAAAATGCAAAATAAAATGAGAGTTATTTATTTCAAATATTGGACGTTGTCATGGCTTCAGAATGCAGAGTGATTTGTTTTTTTCTCCTTACACTTCATTTGAAGAGAGCTTTACATATGAACTTGAAACAACACCTCCAGGCAGATCCACATTAAAACTGACAGGAAAGCACCTTCTAAGAGGGGCTTTTAAACTCATGGGGGGTTTTGTGATCCATCAGTCACCTTGATCTTGCCCTCTGTGTTTACGATACACATCTTTTAACAGCCCGCAGAGATCAATGGTCAATGGAGGATGATTGTGCTTCGGAGAAAGCTTTACAGACATGGATACCTGTCCGTGAGTAAGAGCCACAACTATTTTAAAGCCTGTTTAACAATATAAAATCATCCTCCAGGTGGTCCAGGTGGAACACACTAAGATTGCTAGTCATGAGACTGAAGGTGCGGCTGGGTCTTAAGAGTGTGAATGGAGCTTCACTCGTCTTTTGAAACGGCTCATGTCCACTGTTTTTGCTGTCCTGTCTCCTTTGATGTTTGAGGTTGAGATGCTACACCAAAGAAAAGCTTTGTGGGTAGTTTTCCATGTGCTGGTATGTCAGCTGAAATAATGGCTGTTTTGACATGACTGGTGCAGAAACTTTAATCTTGGCATCATTCATGTGTCATTCACTGGAATGAAAAAATGATGAAATTGCATTTCATGTCAATTCACAAAAACCAAAAAAAAGCACATGCCGGGCGCTCCGTTGTTCTACGCCCGCATTTCTGTGACATTGTATGTACTGATGAAACATAGGCCTATATTGTCCAATCTTGAAACCAACACCACAATGTATCCATCAGCGACATAAAAGTAGCGTGCAAGTGTGTGTGTCTCTGAAGTTCTGCGGCAAGACTTTGTTCTAATTTGTTAAACCAAGGTTAAAACACCAAGATATCTCTTTGGGATAAAGACAAGCATCATCATGCGGCATTCAGGCTAGATGTGTGGACCACCAGGTGGAGATCCTCACATACAGGAATAATGGTACTGTGATATGAGCCTAACTCCTTATGCTGAGAGTGATTACGCTCTGATTTGTGGTAGAGGGACTGGTGGTGCTTTGTCTAGCTCATCTAGATTTTAGATAGAATGCAATGATAAGTGTCATGAAAGGAGCTTGTCATCAGTTTTTTGTGTTATTTTTTCCCACAGCAACATGATGATGGCAGTAGGGGGCAGCTGAAAGGGCTTGGAGTTGGCAGAGATGCAGCATGGGCTGACAGGCAGGCACTCGCTGGTGACAGAGAACCGGAGCTTCTGTCTCTTTGAAGTGTGTTTTCTGTGAGCATTTCTATTCCTAACTCATGGCTTTTTTTCAGTTACACTACCTTTCAAAATAATAATTTTATATATATATATATATATATATATACAGTAAAGACATTTGTAATGTTACAAAATATTTCTATTTCAAATAAACGCTGTTCTTTTGAACTTTAATCAAAGAATCCAGAAAAAAATTGATCATGGTTTCCTCAACAATATTAAGCAGCACAACTGTTTTCAACATTTATAATAATAATAAATGTTTCTTGAGCAGTAAATCAGCATATTGTAATGATTTCTGTAGGATCATGTGACTGAAGTAATAATGATTGCCATCACATATTCAAATAGAAATAATTTATTTTAAATTGTAATAATGTTTCACAATATTACTGTTTTTTTATTATCAAATAGTGAGTTTGGTGAGCAGAAAATACTTTTTTTAAAAGCATTAAAAAAATTATTATTATTACCAACCCCAAAATTTTGATCATTAGTGTATATAATCTTTGTCATGAGCTGTGTAGAAAATCACATACTTCCTTACTATACAAAAAAGAAAGTACAAAAAAAGAGTACAAGTGCTGGTCATATAATTAGAATATCATCAAAAAGTTGATTTATTTCACTAATTCCAATCAAAAAGTGAAACTTGTATATTATATTCATTCATTACATACAGACTGATATATTTCAAATGTCTATTTCTTTTAATTTTGATTATAACTGACAACTAAGGAAAATCCCAAATTCAGTATCTCAGAAAATTGTAATATTGAGAAAAGGTTCAATATTGAAGACATGGTGCCACAATATTGAAGACCTGGTGCCACACTCTAATCCGCTAATTAACTCAAAACACCTGCAAAGGCCTTTAAATGGTTGTCCAAAAGTTGTCCAAAAGACGACCATTGACACCTTGCAAAAGGAGGGCAAGACACAAAAGGTCATTGCAAAAGAGGCTGGCTGTTCACAGAGCTCTCAGTCCAAGCACATTAATAGAGAGGTGAAGGGAAGGAAAATATGTGGTAGAAAAAATTGTACAAGCAATAGGGATAACCGACACTGGAGAGTATTGTGAAACAAAACCCATTCAAAAATGTGAGGGAGATTCACAAAGAGTGGACTGCAGCTGGAGTCAGTGCTTCAAGAACCACTACGCACAGATGTATGCAAGACATGTGTTTCAGCTGTCGCATTCCTTGTGTCAAGCCCCTCTTGATCAACCAACAGTGTCAGAAGCATCTCGCCTGGGCTAAAGACAAAAAGGACTGGACTGCTGCTGAGTGGTCCAAAGTGATGTTCTCTTATGAAAGTAAATTTTGCATTTCCTTTGGAAATCAGGGTCCCAGAGTCTGGAGGAAGAGAGGAGAGGCACACAATCTACGTTGCTTGAGGTCCAGTGTAAATTTTCCACAGTCAGTGATGGTTTGGGGTACCATGTCATCTGCTGGTGTTGGTCCACTGTGTTTTCTGTGGTCTAAGGTCAACGCAGCCGTATACCAGGACATTTTAGAGCACTTCATTCTTCCTGCTGCTGACCAACTTTATGCAGATGCAGATTTCATTTTCCAACAGGACTTGGAACTTGCACACAGTGCCAAAGCAACCAGTACCTGGTTTAAGGACCATGGTATCCCTGTTCTTAATTGGCCAGCAAACTCGCCTGAGCTTAACCCCATAGAAAATGTATGTGGTATTGTGAAGAGGAAGATGCCAGACCCAACAATGCAGAAGAGCTGAAGGCCACTATCAGAGCAACCTGGGCTCTCATAACACCTGAGCAGTGCCACAGACTAATCGACTCCATGCCACTCCGCATTGCTGCAGTAATTCAGGCAAAAGGAGCCCCATCTAAGTATTGAGTGCTGTACATGCTCATACTTTTCTTGTTCATACCTTTCAGTTGGCCAAGATTTCTAAAAATCCTTTCTTTGTATTGGTCTTAAGTAATATTCAAATTTTCTGAGATACTGAATTTGGGATTTTCCTTAGTTGTCAGTTATAATCATCACCTACACCTTCCACCAAAGAAATCCTTAAAAATAGGGCACAATGCACTTTATTAAGTACACTGAACTTCATTGTGTTGTGGTTTATAGGGTTAACGGAAATGTCCATAAAATTACTGGATAATGTCCAGGTAATAAGCTGCCAGTATGTTTTCGGTTTTTTAACAGATTTATTTTTTACAGTGTACTTCCGCAGAGATTCTGAAGTGTGCATTCGATGGACACTTTACTATCCCACGAGGCAACGGGAGAGGATTTATGAATGGCAGTGAACCAACACAACTGACGCTGGTAGGTCACGTGATAGTAACAACAGGGTGTATGTAGTACGTCCCATATTTTTTACACTACCCATATTCATACTATATAGAACATACCTTTTTAACAGTTGTGAATTAAGTTAAAATTCAAATGTAGTACCTACTCAGACTGTAAGCGATTTCAGACGTACCCATGATGTACAGTGAGGTCCAAAAGCCTAAGACCGCTAGTGAAAATGATTTTCATTTAAAAAAACAATTAGCAAAACAATTTAAGTAAAAAGTTGAACTGAGAAATGAACATTAATTTTAGAATGTTTTGTTCACCTTTAATGACAAAAATAATATAGGGTTGCTAAAGACCCGAATTTGTAATAATGATTGGCGAAACATCCATGCATTTAAGGGTTAAAACTAAATAAAAAATTTAAAAATAATACTATAGCACACTTATATTGTTGTAATCAACCTTTAAAATGTGCACTTTTAAAAATAAAGGTTCTGCCATTGATGGTTCATTAAGAAACTTTCCATTGCACAAAAGGTTCTTTACAGTGGAAAAAGGTTCACAGTAAAAATGGTTCTTTTAAGAACTGTTCGCTAAAAGGTTTTGTGGAACCCACTGCACCCACTGAACCTTTATTGGTGCATTCAGGTCCCCTTTAATGGTCTAAACTAAAGTAACCAATTGGAGTGTACACTTTCACAAAATAAGATGTTTGCTGGTCTTCTTCTTATCTACGCTGCATAGCACAGCATTAATGCCATCTAATGTTTCCTCCATATATTCCACAACACACACTAACCCTATGTTATCAGTTCTGCATGTCAATGTCAAGCTTAAAAAGGCTATTTCCTCTTACCTAGAATGTTACCTGTATGTACGGAGGCCAATATTATAGCTGTCATCTCTGCCCAGTGCTTCCTGCATAAAAGAATCTTTTGTTCCAGTTGTAATTTAGACATTATTCAGCTCTCAGGTGCACACAGCAGACTGCAAGGTGGAACACTATATCTGCTCTTGAACATGGTGTAACTGTTTCTTGTTGACAGAGTGGGATTTCTCAGCAAGACATCACTACATGTTTAATTCCATGCTTGTTTTTCTTGTAAACGCTTCATGGTCACATACACAGAACTGCACACACATGACTAATGCTGGTAGGGAATGTATCTCCATGATCAGCAATGCTTTCAGAGAACATTTACAGGAAGTAGAAATTCTCACTGCTTTCTTTTTTGACAAGTGCTCAAGAATGTAAGCAGAAACACTAAGAAGAAAAACATATGATGTCTTGAAAGTGACAACATAAACCTTACTGTTTCTTGCCCCAGGCAATGGATTGTGTAAACTGTTGTGATTGGTCACCATGGCTGAAGCTCATCTTGGAGCTCACACCCCTTTTTCTAGGGAGAGAGATGCTTTTGTTTGATGGTGACAGGGGGAATGTCAGACTAAGCAGCGCTTCAGCTCTTCAAAACCTCTGAAAATCCTTAATGTGCACACAGATCTACTTTGATCTGCTGATTCTTACACATCTGCAACAAGCTTGGAATACATCTGAAGAGCTGCCACTCTTCTTCATGTTAGTGTGGCCCATGTGAAGTCAGAGCCCTAGATTTTCTGGAATTATTAGCTGTGAGATAGAACATTCCTGCAGTCTAGCTGCTTTTTGGACTGATAAAAGAGTTTTTTTCTTTGAGACGGCTCAAAATCAGCATCGTTTGGTACTATTTATGGCACCAAGCAATCTCTCGGGACTAGTGCTCGTCATATGTATATTTTTTATTTTGTTGATCCTACACAAATTACCAGCTTTTTTGTTTAAAATATGGTGGCGTATTTGAAGTAACCCAATCCCTGGATCTAATTTTAGGAATGTAGTTGTCAGACCTTTATTTATTTTTTATTCCAAGCAAAGATAGTTCTGTCTATCTTGCTAAAACTTTTGTATTGCAGACTTGCGACAGTGGAATTTTGCATTAAAATGTAAAATTCATGCATTAAAACTCATGTTCATTTTTTCACACACCTGAGCTGAAAATACAATAAGTGAATTTAATAACACAGCTATAAAAATATATTTTGGAGAGCTTGGATTATTAATTTGCCTTTTTGTTTCTACATTCACACACAAAGTTTTTTTTTTTTTTGACAGGGAATGGCAGGGCAGAGGGCAGAGGGGGTGTGCATATATTACTGTTGGATAATTAACATCTAAAGCACTGGGTCATTCTGAGCCCTGCTGTGTAAGGAAACGCTGGCACATGCATTCTTCAGCTGCTCACTCGTCTTTAATCAATCGCGATATCGCCACTGGATCTATTTAGGAAGGGTATTAAAAGATTAACTGAAACTTAACCAGTATAATGACTTTTGTTTTAAAATCTCTATTTGGAGGAAGAGGATGTCATTTTATCGCTTATCTATTACACGGGGACCACTGGTGGGAACTCCATCTATACCTGTCTGCCTAACAATTTCCCCTCCAGATAATTACGGCTGGGGTCAGATTGGTCTCAGGAGCCAAACTTCAATTCAGATGACAGGAAGTTTTTCTAAGCACTTCACAGAAATAACATTTTAACCCCCAATTAAAGCAATCCAGTTCAAAGGAAGAAAAGCACAACAAATTAAATAATCTTTTTTTTGGGATAATTGGGTACAAATCTCTACCTATTTATTTTATTGTTAGTGTTAGTGAGCTTTTAGAGCTGCCTACCACATAATACACTACTGCTCAAAAGTTTTTTAATTTTTTAATGATTTTTGAAAGAGGTCTTATATGCTTACCCATGCATTTGCATTTATTTGATCAAAATATTGCAATATTGTGAAGTAGTATTACAATTTAAAATGACTGCTTTCTATTTTAATATATTTTAAATGTAATGTATTCCTGTGATGGAAAAGCTGAGTTTTCAGCATCATTACTCCAGTCTTCAGTGTAACATGATTTGTCAGAAATCTGTCATGTTATACAAGGGACAAACAGGTGCGAGGACTCAAGTGCAGAAAATAGGATTTAATTATAAAACACAAAACAAAACCCACGAGGGGGAAAAACTAGAAATAAACTAGAAATACATAAACTCAACATACCAACTGGGGAACGGGAGACGTAGACATAACAACGATCCGACAAGGACTGACAAACACCAGGAGTATATAAAGGGGAGAAATCAAGCTGGGAATGAGGGAACACAGGTGGGGCAAATTAAACCAATAACGAGATAACAAGGGGGTGGGATCTGACAATGACAGAGCACATGGCCTAACATGACAAAACACCACATGTGCAACACGAGACAGGACAGGCATGTGACGAAATCATTCTAATATAATGATTTGCTGGTCAAGAAACATTATTATTATTATCAATGATGAAAATATGGAAGCTTGTTTCCGCCACAGAATAAAACATTTTAAAAGATAATTGCAGTTGCTTGATATAAAGTCAGAGTTGCGTGATGTAAAGTCAGAGTTGCATGATGTAAAGTCAGAGTTGCATGATATAAAGTCAGAATTGCATGATATAAAGTCAGAGTTGAGTGATATAAATTCAGAGTTGAGTGATATAAAGTCAGAATTGCATGATATAAAGTCAGAATTGCATGATATAAAGTCAGAGTTGAGTGATATAAAGTCAGAGTTGAGTGATATAAAGTCAGAGTTGAGTGATATAAAGTCAGAGTTGAGTGATATAAAGTCAGAGTTGTATGATATAAAGTGAGAATTGCATGATATAAAGTCAGAGTTGCATGATATAAAGTCAGAGTTGCATGATATAAAGTCAGAGTTGAGTGATATAAAGTCAGAATTGCATGATATAAAGTCAGAGTTGAGTGATATAAAGTCAGAGTTGAGTGATATAAAGTCAGAGTTGAGTGATATAAAGTCAGAGTTGCATGATATAAAGTCAGAGTTGCATGATATAAAGTCAGAGTTGCATGATATAAAGTCAGAGTTGCATGATATAAAGTCAGAGTTGCGTGATGTAAAGTCAGAGTTGCATGATATAAAGTCAGAATTGCATGATATAAAGTCAGAGTTGAGTGATATAAATTCAGAGTTGAGTGATATAAAGTCAGAATTGCATGATATAAAGTCAGAATTGCATGATATAAAGTCAGAGTTGGATGATATAAAGTCAGAATTGCATGATATAAAGTCAGAATTGCATGATATAAAGTCAGAATTGCATGATATAAAGTCAGAATTGCATGATATAAAGTCAGAATTGCATGATATAAAGTCAGAGTTGGATGATATAAAGTCAGAATTGCATGATATAAAGTCAGAATTGCATGATATAAAGTCAGAGTTGAGTGATATAAAGTCAGAGTTGAGTGATATAAAGTCAGAGTTGAGTGATATAAAGTCAGAGTTGTATGATATAAAGTGAGAATTGCATGATATAAAGTCAGAGTTGCATGATATAAAGTCAGAGTTGAGTGATATAAAGTCAGAATTGCATGATATAAAGTCAGAGTTGAGTGATATAAAGTCAGAGTTGAGTGATATAAATTCAGAGTTGAGTGATATAAAGTCAGAGTTGCATGATATAAAGTCAGAGTTGCATGATATAAAGTCAGAGTTGCATGATATAAAGTCAGAGTTGCATGATATAAAGTCAGAGTTGCATGACATAAAGTCAGAGTTGTATGACATAAAGTCAGAGTTGCATGATATAAAGTCAGAATTGCATGATATAAAGTCAGAGTTGCATGATATAAAGTCAGAGTTGCATGATATAAAGTCAGAGTTGCATGATATAAAGTCAGAGTTGCATGATATAAAGTCAGAGTTGTATGATATAGTCAGAATTGAGTGAATTGTATGATATAAGGTCAGAATTGCATGATATAAAGTCATAATTGCATGATATAAAGTCAGAATTGCATGATATAAAGTCAGAATTGCATGATATAAAGTCAGAGTTGCATGATATAAAGTCCGAATTGCATGATATAAAGTCATAATTGCATGATATAAAGTCAGAGTTGTATGATATAAATTTAGAATTGCATGATATAAAGTCAGAATTCAGTGATATAAAGTCAGAGTTGCATGATATAAAGTCAGAGTTGCATGATATAAAGTCAGAGTTGTATGATATAAAGTCAGAATTGCATGATATAAAGTCAGAATTGCATGATATAAAGTCAGAGTTGTATGATATAAAGTCAGAGTTGTATGATATAAAGTCAGAGTTGCATGATATAAAGTCAGAGTTGCATGATATAAAGTCAGAATTGCATGATATAAAGTCAGAGTTGAGTGATATAAAGTCAGAGTTGCATGATATAAAGTCAGAGTTGTATGATATAAAGTCAGAGTTGTATGATATAAAGTCAGAATTGCATGCTATAAAGTCAGAGTTGCATGATATAAAGTCAGAATTGCATGATATAAAGTCAGAGTTGCATGATATAAAGTCAGAATTGCATGATATAAAGTCAGAGTTGCATGATATAAAGTCAGAATTGCATGATATAAAGTCAGAGTTGCATGATATAAAGTCAGAATTGTATGATATAAAGTCAGAGTTGCATGATATAAAGTCAGAATTGCATGATATAAAGTCAGAGTTGCGTGATATAAAGTCAGAATTGCGTGATATAAAGTCAGAATTCAGTGATATAAAGTCAGAATTGCATGATATAAAGTCAGAATTGCATGATATAAAGTCAGAGTTGCATGATATAAAGTCAGAATTGCATGATATAAAGTCAGAATTGCATGATATAAAGTCAGAATTGCATGATATAAAGTCAGAGTTGCATGCTATAAAGTCAGAGTTGGATGATATAAAGTCAGAGTTGCATGATATAAAGTCAGAGTTGCATGATATAAAGTCAGAATTGAGTGATATAAAGTCAGAGTTGCATGATATAAAGTCAGAGTTGCATGATATAAAGTCAGAGTTGCATGATATAAAGTCAGAGTTGCATGATATAAAGTCAGAGTTGTATGATATAGTCAGAATTGAGTGAGTTGTATGATATAAGGTCAGAATTGCATGATATAAAGTCATAATTGCATGATATAAAGTCAGAGTTGCATGATATAAAGTCAGAATTGCATGATATAAAGTCAGAGTTGCATGATATAAAGTCAGAATTGCATGATATAAAGTCATAATTGCATGATATAAAGTCAGAGTTGTATGATATAAATTTAGAATTGCATGATATAAAGTCAGAATTCAGTGATATAAAGTCAGAGTTGCATGATATAAAGTCAGAATTGCATGATATAAAGTCAGAATTGCATGATATAAAGTCAGAGTTGCATGATATAAAGTCAGAGTTGTATGATATAAAGTCAGAGTTGCATGATATAAAGTCAGAATTGCATGATATAAAGTCAGAATTGCATGATATAAAGTCAGAATTGCATGATATAAAGTCAGAGTTGCATGCTATAAAGTCAGAGTTGGATGATATAAAGTCAGAGTTGCATGATATAAAGTCAGAATTCAGTGATATAAAGTCAGAATTGCATGATATAAAGTCAGAATTGCATGATATAAAGTCAGAGTTGCATGATATAAAGTCAGAATTGCATGATATAAAGTCAGAATTCAGTGATATAAAGTCAGAATTGCATGATATAAAGTCAGAATTGCATGATATAAAGTCAGAGTTGCATGATATAAAGTCAGAATTGCATGATATAAAGTCAGAATTGCATGATATAAAGTCAGAATTGCATGATATAAAGTCAGAGTTGCATGCTATAAAGTCAGAGTTGGATGATATAAAGTCAGAGTTGCATGATATAAAGTCAGAGTTGCATGATATAAAGTCAGAATTGAGTGATATAAAGTCAGAGTTGCATGATATAAAGTCAGAATTGTATGATATAAAGTCAGAGTTGCATGATATAAAGTCAGAATTGCATGATATAAAGTCAGAATTGCATGATATAAAGTCAGAGTTGCATGATATAAAGTCAGAATTGCATGATATAAAGTCAGAATTGCATGATATAAAGTCAGAATTGCATGATATAAAGTCAGAGTTAAATGCTATAAAGTCAGAGTTGGATGATATAAAGTCAGAGTTGCATGATATAAAGTCAGAGTTGCATGATATAAAGTCAGAATTGAGTGATATAAAGTCAGAGTTGCATGATATAAAGTCAGAGTTGCATGATATAAAGTCAGAGTTGCATGATATAAAGTCAGAGTTGTATGATATAGTCAGAATTGAGTGAGTTGTATGATATAAGGTCAGAATTGCATGATATAAAGTCATAATTGCATGATATAAAGTCAGAGTTGCATGATATAAAGTCAGAATTGCATGATATAAAGTCAGAGTTGCATGATATAAAGTCAGAATTGCGTGATATAAAGTCATAATTGCATGATATAAAGTCAGAGTTGTATGATATAAATTTAGAATTGCATGATATAAAGTCAGAATTCAGTGATATAAAGTCAGAGTTGCATGATATAAAGTCAGAATTGCATGATATAAAGTCAGAATTGCATGATATAAAGTCAGAGTTGCATGATATAAAGTCAGAGTTGTATGATATAAAGTCAGAATTGCATGATATAAAGTCAGAATTGTATGATATAAAGTCAGAGTTGTATGATATAAAGTCAGAGTTGTATGATATAAAGTCAGAGTTGCATGATATAAAGTCAGAGTTGCATGATATAAAGTCAGAATTGCATGATATAAAGTCAGAGTTGAGTGATATAAAGTCAGAGTTGCATGATATAAAGTCAGAGTTGCATGATATAAGGTCATAATTGCATGATATAAAGTCATAATTGCATGATATAAAGTCAGAGTTGCATGATATAAAGTCAGAGTTGTATGATATAAAGTCAGAATTGCATGATATAAAGTCAGAGTTGCATGATATAAAGTCAGAATTGCATGATATAAAGTCAGAGTTGCATGATATAAAGTCAGAGTTGTATGATATAAAGTCATAATTGCATGATATAAAGTCAGAGTTGCATGATATAAAGTCAGAGTTGTATGATATAAAGTCAGAATTGCATGATATAAAGTCAGAATTGCATGATATAAAGTCAGAGTTGCATGATATAAAGTCAGAATTGCATGATATAAAGTCAGAGTTGCATGATATAAAGTCAGAATTGCATGATATAAAGTCAGAGTTGCATGGTATAAAGTCAGAATTGTATGATATAAAGTCAGAGTTGCATGATATAAAGTCAGAATTGCATGATATAAAGTCAGAGTTGCATGATATAAAGTCAGAATTGCATGATATAAAGTCAGAATTCAGTGATATAAAGTCAGAATTGCATGATATAAAGTCAGAATTGCATGATATAAAGTCAGAGTTGCATGATATAAAGTCAGAATTGCATGATATAAAGTCAGAATTGCATGATATAAAGTCAGAATTGCATGATATAAAGTCAGAATTGCATGATATAAAGTCTGAATTCAGTGATATAAAGTCAGAATTGCATGATATAAAGTCAGAATTGCATGCTATAAAGTCAGAGTTGCATGATATAAAGTCAGAGTTGCATGATATAAAGTCAGAGTTGCATGATATAAAGTCAGAGTTGAGTGATATAAAGTCAGAATTGCATGATATAAAGTCAGAGTTGAGTGATATAAAGTCAGAGTTGAGTGATATAAAGTCAGAATTGCGTGATATAAAGTCAGAGTTGCATGATATAAAGTCAGAGTTGCATGATATAAAGTCAGAGTTTCATGATATAAAGTCAGAGTTTCATGATATAAAGTCAGAATTGCATGATATAAAGTCAGAATTGCATGATATAAAGTCAGAATTGCATGATATAAAGTCAGAGTTGCATGATATAAAGTCAGAGTTGCATGATATAAAGTCAGAATTGCATGATATAAAGTCAGAATTGCATGATATAAAGTCATAATTGCATGATATAAAGTCAGAGTTGCATGATATAAAGTCAGAGTTGAGTGATATAAAGTCAGAATTGCATGATATAAAGTCAGAATTGCATGATATAAAGTCAGAATTGCATGATATAAAGTCAGAATTGCGTGATATAAAGTCAGAGTTGAGTGATATAAAGTCAGAATTGCATGATATAAAGTCAGAGTTGAGTGATATAGTCAGAGTTGAGTGATATAAAGTCAGAATTGCATGATATAAAGTCAGAGTTGAGTGATATAAAGTCAGAATTGCATGATATAAAGTCAGAGTTGAGTGATATAAAGTCAGAGTTGAGTGATATAAAGTCAGAATTGCATGATATAAAGTCAGAATTGCATGATACAGATTCAGAGTTGCATGATATAAAGTCAGAGTTGCATGATATAAAGTCAGAATTGCATGATATAAAGTCAGAGTTGTATGATATAAAGTCAGAATTGCATGATATAAAGTCAGAATTGCATGATATAATTCGGAATTCAGACTTTTTTTTCCAATTGCGACTTTTTATCTAGCAATTGTTAGTTAAAATGTCAGAATTGTGAGATATAAAGTCAGAGTTGAGTGATATAAAGTCAGAATTGCATGATATAAAGTCAGAGTTGCATGATATAAAGTCAGAGTTGCATGATATAAAGTCAGAATTGCATGATATAAAGTCAGAATTGCATGATATAAAGTCATAATTGCATGATATAAAGTCAGAGTTGCATGATATAAAGTCAGAGTTGAGTGATATAAAGTCAGAATTGCATGATATAAAGTCAGAATTGCATGATATAAAGTCAGAATTGCATGATATAAAGTCAGAATTGCGTGATATAAAGTCAGAGTTGAGTGATATAAAGTCAGAATTGCATGATATAAAGTCAGAGTTGAGTGATATAAAGTCAGAGTTGAGTGATATAAAGTCAGAATTGCATGATATAAAGTCAGAGTTGAGTGATATAAAGTCAGAATTGCATGAAATAAAGTCAGAGTTGAGTGATATAAAGTCAGAGTTGCATGATATAAAGTCAGAATTGCATGATATAAAGTCAGAATTGCATGATATAAAGTCAGAGTTGAGTGATATAAAGTCAGAGTTGAGTGATATAAAGTCAGAATTGCATGATATAAAGTCAGAGTTGAGTGATATAAAGTCAGAATTGCATGATATAAAGTCAGAGTTGAGTGATATAAAGTCAGAGTTGAGTGATATAAAGTCAGAATTGCATGATATAAAGTCAGAATTGCATGATACAGATTCAGAGTTGCATGATATAAAGTCAGAGTTGCATGATATAAAGTCAGAATTGCATGATATAAAGTCAGAGTTGCATGATATAAAGTCAGAATTGCATGATATAAAGTCAGAATTGCATGATATAATTCGAATTCAGACTTTTTCAATTGCGACTTTTATCTAGCAATTGTTAGTTAAAATGTCAGAATTGCGTGATATAAAGTCAGAGTTGAGTGATATAAAGTCAGAATTGCATGATATAAAGTCAGAGTTGCATGATATAAAGTCAGAGTTGCATGATATAAAGTCAGAATTGCATGATATAAAGTCAGAATTGCATGATATAAAGTCATAATTGCATGATATAAAGTCAGAGTTGCATGATATAAAGTCAGAGTTGAGTGATATAAAGTCAGAATTGCATGATATAAAGTCAGAATTGCATGATATAAAGTCAGAATTGCATGATATAAAGTCAGAATTGCGTGATATAAAGTCAGAGTTGAGTGATATAAAGTCAGAATTGCATGATATAAAGTCAGAGTTGAGTGATATAAAGTCAGAGTTGAGTGATATAAAGTCAGAATTGCATGATATAAAGTCAGAGTTGAGTGATATAAAGTCAGAATTGCATGAAATAAAGTCAGAGTTGAGTGATATAAAGTCAGAGTTGCATGATATAAAGTCAGAATTGCATGATATAAAGTCAGAATTGCATGATATAAAGTCATAATTGCATGATATAAAGTCAGAGTTGCATGATATAAAGTCAGAGTTGAGTGATATAAAGTCAGAATTGCATGATATAAAGTCAGAATTGCATGATATAAAGTCAGAATTGCATGATATAAAGTCAGAATTATGATATAAAGTCAGAGTTGAGTGATATAAAGTCAGAATTGCATGATATAAAGTCAGAGTTGAGTGATATAGTCAGAGTTGAGTGATATAAAGTCAGAATTGCATGATATAAAGTCAGAGTTGAGTGATATAAAGTCAGAATTGCATGATATAAAGTCAGAGTTGAGTGATATAAAGTCAGAGTTGAGTGATATAAAGTCAGAATTGCATGATATAAAGTCAGAATTGCATGATACAGATTCAGAGTTGCATGATATAAAGTCAGAGTTGCATGATATAAAGTCAGAATTGCATGATATAAAGTCAGAATTGCATGATATAAAGTCAGAATTGCGTGATATAAAGTCAGAATTGCATGATATAAAGTCAGAGTTGCATGATATAAAGTCAGAATTGCGTGATATAAAGTCAGAATTGCATGATATAAAGTCAGAGTTGCATGATATAAAGTCAGAATTGCATGATATAAAGTCAGAGTTGCATGATATAAAGTCAGAATTGCATGATATAAAGTCAGAATTGCATGATATAATTCGGAATTCAGACTTTTTTTTCCAATTGCGACTTTTTATCTAGCAATTGTTAGTTAAAATGTCAGAATTGTGAGATATAAAGTCAGAATTTTGAGATATAAACTCACAAACTGACTTTATATCTCACAATTCTGACTTTATATCATGCAATTGACTTTATAACTCGTAATTGCGACTTTATATCTGGAAACTGCGAGTTATAAAGTCAGAATTGCGTGATATAACGTCAGTTGCATGATATAAAGTCAGAATTGTGTGATATAAAGTCAGAACTGTGAGATATAATCTTGCAATTCTGACTTTATAACTCGCAAATGCAACTTTATATCTTAGCAATTGCATGTTATAAAGTCAGAATTACGAGATATAAACTTGCAATTGCAAGAAAAAAAGTCATCTTTGATGAAAGTTCAAAAGAATTTATTTGAAATGTAAATCTTTGTAATGTTGTAACTTGTAACATTATAAATGTCTTTACTGTCACTTTTGATTAATTGAATGCATCTTTGCAGAATAAAATATGAATTTGTTTTTTAATTTACTTTAAAAAACACAGATGAAGTTATTGCTATTTTAATTACTTGAAATTCAACCCCCAAATGTAGATAATAGACTGGGAAATACCCGTAGAGAGAGACCTTAACTCGTATCTAATGAGTGACCTTTCCATATCAGAATCTCACATTTCTAATTCACTTCAGAATTTTTTCTGTACGTCAGATGGTATACATCTTATCACCTTGTGGAGCATCTTGTTGTGGTACCTTGTGTTGCCTTTGATATCGGAGAGCATGGAGGTTTCACCAAAATAAAGGCCTCCTTTGTACTCTGCTGATTAACTTCTGTACCTGAGCTCTCTGATAAGGCCCGAAAAAAATCCATCCTCAAGAAGCCGACAACCGTGAATCCTCTTGGTTTTATTTATTGCGTTCTCTGTGACAGCTTTGGATTTTGTTCATTGCGTGAAAATGCCACACTATGTTAGGGCACTATTGACAGATTTTATCTTTGCCATATAATGAATTCACATAACTGTTTTCTTTCTCATTGGAAAAAACATTTATGCATCTTTCAGCTGCTGTTAAATCTTGTTATTTTCTTCTAAGTATGCATGTAGTCTTCTGAGCTCTAAGAGACTTTAATGTGTGTTATGAACTACATTCAACAGATAAAAAGTACAAAGCACTAGTAAAAAGAGCTCCTTTGATAGCCTGCTTGTGCACATTTGATCTCAAGCCATTTGAATTTGTCTGTATTAGTCGTTCCAAGGAAATTTACAGGCCTGAGGGCATGTACTCCAGCAGCACAGCACAGAAGGGAAATCACATCAAATTTATTTTGATGTTGGTTTGTCAAAAAAAAGACAGTGATTTAGTTTGGCTCATTTTTCGTTGTTGGCTCTCTCATTTCTTCTGTTTTATAAATAATATGTGTCTTGACAAAATGAGTATAAATATGGATGTCAGCAGTGTCAAAATGGTCTGCATCTTCTTTACAGTATAGTGTGATTACACAAGCCATTTTTGTTGAAGTCACCATAAAATCTAAATTGACAGTTCTTACTTTGATAGGACTTAGTGAGAGGATTTCCTTTCCTCTAAGGCCTCCAGATTAATGTGCAGTGTATTTTTGAAGTCAGTCCCTTACAACATCAGGTACAGCTTTAGCTCTTACAGGTCACAATGACCACAGCTGAATATGTTCTGGACATCTGAGTCCTATATATTCACTTACTTTCAGATCTTTTTGAGGTAGGGGATGCTGTGGTGACATTTTGAAATGAGTGTTGTTTCTTCATTCATTAAAAAAAATACCCCCTTCTATTATATTTTTAACTACAGCTCAGTGTCAGCTCACACTGTACTTTTATGAGCAATCACTGCATTTATATTCATTTGTCAGACACGGTCATAATATCATCAGGATTTTAAAATCTAACCTCTGACCCCCTCAGCCATCTTCCCATGCTGCCTCTGATAGTGTTTTCATACACGTCTGATGTCTTGTCAGAACCTGCAGTGCTCAGCCCTATGATTTATAAAGTGTCTTGATGGGAGCGTTTTAATTGCATCTGTACACATTGACAGGTGGCCGCTCTTTTTGATATTTACACTTTGATCTCTGTATATATGATCACTGCAGGCCATGTCAAACAATCCAAGACTGCGCACATGGGATTTCACCAAGTAAAAACATCCTTTGGATTTCAGGTGCCACTACAGCTGATGATGATGTAGACGGAAAAGACAGCAACATAACGTCTTGTGTTTTGGTTTAATTAAATTGAACTGAGCCATAACAATCACTGTCATCACGGAGGAATGAGCCTTATTTGCCTTTTGTACATACGTTCTAAAAATGGCTTGGTTATTGGCAACCCAGTGCTGGGTAAATATTAGACAGAACACATGCTGGCTTAAAGGCACAATATGTAAGATATTTGGATTCAAATATCAGAAAACCACCAGAACAATTTTACATATTTTGTTGACTTGTGTCGCCTTTATCAATATCAATTGCCAGTCATACCCGTGTTACCTTCGATTTCCAGGTTTTATTTTGTAGAAACCATGGAAACACCAAAGATATTAGACAGGTGAGCAACAGTTTGGATACATTCATCGACAGAAAACTAATCATTGTTATATAGCTCAACACAGTTAGTCTTATTGTTTAAATCTTAAATTTACCTTGAGTACCATGTTTTATCTAGCTTACCGCAGTGTGCAACTGCAAGTGTCTCATAATAGCTGCCGAGCGAACGCACAGAGAAGCATTAAAACATAACTTTCAACACACTCAAATAATGTATCTAGTATGATAAAACAACGCAGACAAACAGACAGACAGACAGACTGAGACCATTTACTGTATTTCCATTGAAATTCTTGGAAATACTACAAAATTGAAATTTTTGGAAATACTACAAAATTGAATCACATTCACATTCACATTTTTCTTAGAATAGGAAGAGAAATAAGTGCTAGAAGGAGTGACTGATTTCTCACTGAACAACAAAACCAACCACCAGCCCAATAAAGGAGGAGACTATTGATTTAGGCAACTGGAATCCAGACAAGTGCTTGACAAGCGGAAATAATTTCTCCTCAAGAGACGTCAATAGGTTCTGATGGGGTTATTAAAGGGAATCAAAGATATTTGCATTTAGACAACGAGCAATTTGTCATGTAAACTGAAATCTCTTCTCACCCTGAAATGCAAAGGCACTCAGGAACTAAATGAAAATGAATCAGGAATGTATAGCACAAAACACATGATGAAGGAAGTGCTTTAATGCTGAGCCAGGGAAACATAGTAATCTCTCAACATCCTCATCAATGTAATGCGTTTATAGAGGCCCACACAAACAAACAAGTACAAGTAATTCTTTGAAAATTACCCTTGGGGTTTAAGGCCAAAGCATTTATTTAGTAGGCCTATGTGTGTATGCTAACAATACGTACTGGAAAAGGTATGAAAAGATTTTGTGACAAAATCACAGAGGTTGTACTCTATTCATTGCAAACTGAGGTACCTAGATGCATGAAACATTCCTCTCACCTATCAGTTTTCCTTGGCCTACAAGGCAGTCCTCTGCTAAACCCTCTTTTATTTTGCACTCTTCTTGTTTTGTTATTTTACCTGGCAGTCCAGGTGTGAAAGGGTGAGGCCGTGGAAAAACATTCAATTCTGCAGGCTTGTCATGAAAGAATCCATTGATTGACCTCTACATCAAGGAGCACAATGACAAATGGGTTAGCAATTTTCCGCCTCACTTATGGCCAACAATGCACATTTCCACTTTTACTTGCTAGCATTGACTGTACAGTGCACATACCTTTCATAGGCTTTTCAAGCTTTGTGACACTGTTTTTACAAGCTTTCACCAATAAATCTAAACTATAACCAGATTTTAGTCATCGCTATTTTTTCAGTGACCTCCTCAAATAATGTCCCAGGTTTGCGAATCTCACAGTCATTTTTGTCTTAGCATGTAAAACAAACACTAATGATTTTCTATTTCACTCAAGGATGTTATTGCATGTTCTAGCCACTGATTGAATTACTCGGAGTGCTTTAAGAATGTTTTGGGTGGAAAGTATGGAAATTAACCAATTGACCTTTGTTTTGACCTTTAGGTTAAGGGAGCTTTGTGGGAAAAGCCTGCTGTGGAGAATCAAAGACATCTATGATGCCATTTCAAATGCTCACGGACACCCCAAAACACTCTTTTTTTCATGTGGATATGAATAGATTTTGTATAGCACATTAATAAATTATAGAACATGATTATTTTGCATATTAAAAAATAAATTGGTTTATCTTATTGAGGTGAGAAGAGGAAAGTTTGCTTATATGGACATGTATCTGTGTCTGTGTCTGTGTCCGGACCAGTCAGGCCGTTAGCAGCTTCTGTCCTCAGATCAGACATGTCCTATAGGGATAAGCTGTCACACTGCTGGGAGCCTAATTGATGCCTCATGCTTTTGAGGAGCAATTATGGTGCCCAAATGTCAGGAGCTAATTTGTGGCTTTATAATGTGGACACATGGGCCAAGGAGAGGGCCTGATCTGGGCCCCTCTGGGAGAATTGGAAAAGTTTGTTCAGCAGATGTGAGAAGGTCTCCGTAAAAAGTCTGGGGGTGGGGAAGAGCCTTCAGAAGATGTGAATACTGCCAGTGGTCTCGCATGACTGCAGAGATGCTCATTTTCGAGATTGTGAAAATACTATCATCATTACACTGATCTGAGGTATTTTGCTAATTATGACCTTTGGTGTTAAAATACAATCTGATCATTTACACACTCCCACTCCTTCCTAAATACATTATAGAAAAAAACGTGCAACATTATAAAAGGTGTAACCACTAGTAGAATCATGCAAGTCGTTCCTGATGTCTCCATAGTAATGCAAACACCAGAACAACAATTTAACTATAGTTGACAGCTTGAAAGTAAAAAAAAACATCACATATCCATTGCCTGCTTGCAGAGTGGTAAGACGTCACCACAAAATGAAGCAAGATGACGTGCCAAAAAGGTGTGAAAGGATATTATTAACTCCTACACCTACTGTTACTCTACACTGAAGAATCCACAGGAAGATTATTATTATTATTTATTATTTTTAGGGTCTGACATAATAAAATATTATTAGATACTAGTCTCAAGTCATATTAAAGAAATAGTTAATCCAAAAAAAACTAATTCTGTCATATTTACACATTCATGTTGAGACGATTTGACCCAGAAGAACCATTCATTTACAAATGTAACATCTTTTATTTTTGTCTCATGCACTCTTGTGAATACATCAAGGAGACATGGACCACTTTTATGAAACGTTTTTGTCATTTTGACAGTCCCCGTAATCATTCACTCTCATTTGTGTCGAATAATTTACCAGAAAAGAAAGAATGTTATGCAAGTTTGGAAAGACTTGAAAGTAAAGGGTGACAGAATTTTTATGGCGAACAGTCCTTTTAAGATTCCAAGTGTCAAAATAACATTGCATTGATTATTATTGGTGCTCAATTAATTATTAATATTACTGTTACTGATCGATTTATTGCATCCTTGCTTTGCTGAATAAAAGCTATTTAAATCTTACTCAAAGACATATTAAAGCTGCAGTCCGTAAGCTTTGCCTCTTTGTCGCCATCTCTGTTTGAAATTGCAATTGCAGTTAAATGCGGAATTATAATTTTATGTGGGTTGTGCATCAACACGGCTCCTCAGCGCGGATGAATCTAATGTTTTGAGGAGTATTGCTGTCAGTCACTGCACCGGTGTGGATACTGTACTTTGGAATCACAGATTCTACATCTTGGAGTATGACCAAAATAAGAATGTTTACTAGGAAAAGTCATCTGAAAAAGTAAGTAACATGTCTGCCAATTTTGTTCAGACCAACTGAGAAAAAAAGCATTACAATTAAATCATGCTACCAATGGTGATTAAATCTAATGGCCGCTTAGTTCATATCACATCAAACCGTGCAAATCAATATTATTGTTATACTTTGTTCTTAAATTGTTCATGTTAACAACATCAGAAGCATTGCGTGACTACGTGCATTTACTGTGTAATAGAGATATCTGTAGATTTCAATTTCTGTACAGTCTAATATTTTGCTTTTGACTACGGGTGAATCTCCAGTTGTCACAGATAATTGTCGTTTGGAGTTTTCTGGATTACAATCCGCCATTATAATGATACATGTAATTATTCCAGCTGCTGTGAGAAAGGCAATAAAATGATCCGCCACCCACAGCATCCTCACATGCGATATATACCCGGGACTCCTTCTTTATACAGAAGTGACATGACACAAAGACGAACGTCGACATACTCAAATTTCCCATGGAAATCCACCAGTACTCAAATTATAACACATTATTAAAAGCTTACCGTTGTGAATCGGGCTAAGGTAAGAAGATAGTTTTGAACACTGGCTGGTTATGTACTTATGATGTATCGAATGATTTTTGGAAGATCATGTGACACTGAAGACTGGAGCAATGATGATGAATATACAGCTTTGCCATTAAAGGAATACATTAAAACATTTTTTTAATTTGTAATATTTGAGAATATTACTGTTTTTACTGTATTTTTGGTCAAATAAATGCAGCCTTGGTGAGCATAAAGCTTTATTATTTCAAACTTTTGAGCAGTACTGTATTATTCAGCTGATCGTTCAGCATTGACCGTTGACTTTAAAGAGGTAATTTATGCAAAAGAGCTCAAGATAAACAGTTTGCTGAGGATAATGTCAGACACCACCCTTGTGCAAACACAAATCTGCCCTGAGACTACAAGTCAAAACACCAGGTGAGACATTGCTACTTCCCCCAGTCTGTAAAGATATGAATTATGCACTATTGTAATCCACACGGGACTACAAAGGTACCGAGGCTGTATTTCTACAGGGTTGTGTGAACTCCCGCCCCATATTCGCAGCTGACAAACACAAGGCCTGGAAGATCAGAGTCCCAGGACATGCTGACAAGTGCTGTGGGAACACCTGCAATGTCTGATTGGGCCACAGAGACAGATCCCTTACATACACACCTGTCTGTGGACCCATGCCACACTCACACACACACACACTCTCTCTCTGTCTTTCCACCCTTTGCTCTCTCTCTTTCTCACACACACCTATCTGATAGGGTTTCTTTGAGTGCTCTTTGAGGCCATGTCTGAGGTGATGAAAATAAGGGTGCATCCATTAAGTGCATGAGAGAGGGCATGGATGAAGGATTTAAGTGTTGCCTGTAAAGTGCCTCAGACCACCTGCTAGAAGGACAGACAAAGGCATCTATTTCAGCTCAGACAGACAGAAAAATAAGTTGTTTCTTCATGTGCCAGGGAGTATTTTGTGACACAAACTCTCTTACATTAAAGCGGCGACCTAATAGCTACGGTGACATTTGCACAAAACAAAAACATGATTACAAGGAACTTGGGGAAACATTGACTTTTTATTTGTTAAACCATAAAAATGTTGTACAAAATGAATCAAACGATATACGACGACAGAAATCCGAGCACTTGTGATTTAATTCTACAATTGTTTATCTTCATGGAGTGAAGCTCACGCTCTCACTCAAACTCTGCTGTTAACAGTCACTCTATAGTTTTGAGATGGGGAAAATCCCACATTGAAAAATGTTGCAAGCACACAGACCCTGGCTCACCATCACAGAGAGACTGAGATCACAGACTATATCTTCATGCTTCAACATAAGATCTCCTCTCATCCGTTTAGAAACTGTGTATAGATGTGCCTCTTTAGTCATTGTTGTGGAAATGTCTCATTCAGCCGTTAAACAACATTCAGGAAAGTTTAGCCTGTGGTTTGTAAATCTCATATCATTTTCCCCAGTGTCTTGCTTGGTTTCATGTGAAAATGCTGGTACTATCTGTCAAAGAGAACACAAAACCTTGTGTGGTTTATATTAAAATAGTATTTGATAATTATATAGTGAAGTATTTTCTCATTTTATACCAATTATTTTTATTTTTTGATCTCGTTCAGCTGACACATTTTCTCTTTGCCTGATGTGTTTAGCAGGCATCATTATAAGCATCAGCAGAGATTACTCTAACTTTGGGTTTGACCCAAAAGAAAAGGTCAGTTTTTATTCCACTCAGATTCAATCATTGTGCAGCTGTTACCTGAGAAGGTCTCGCAAAAGAACTTTGATGCTGATGAGTGCAGGACAACCCTGGGTCTAGGCTAAACAGCAACTTAAAGGGATAGTTCAGCCAAAACTAAAATCATTTACTCATCCTCATGTCCTTCCAAACCTGTGATTTTCTTTTTTCTGAAGAACACAAAAGAAGATATTTTGAAGAATGCTAATAACCAAACTGTATTGTTAACCCCTGATTTCCATGTATGGAGAAAAAAACTAAACAGAGAAGTTCCACAGAAGAAAGAAATGTATACCATTTTGGAACGACACAAGTGTGAGATTTTTTGGGGGTGAACTATGCCTTTAAAAAGAAGACAGCTTTGGTTGGTATCCTTTTTTGTTCACAACACATTAATTAATAGTTTAAGAATCTATGATTACCATGATATTTAGAAAGGATCTTTAATGTTTTCCTGATAATAATAATTTCTGAATGAATAAATTGTATCAAACAAAACTTAGCTTTTTTATGATAATACTTGGCCTGTAAAATGTACTGTGCAGCATGCCATTTTGGGAAATCGTGCTTGAAACAAATGTATTAAAATCACACAGTCTCATGGCATTCTTCATACTTTTGTAATAGGAAATCACAATCTTTCTTGCCCTCTGTAATAGCATAGCAGTGATAATAAGTAACTTTTACAGTTTCCGTCATATACAAAGAACAGCTTTGCCACTATTTCAAAGCACCTTCTACTGTTTGGTATAATAAAAAAATCTACTTTTAGATGTAAAAATATATATTTATATTTTCAAATAAATAAATACATACAATAAATATGTGAATCAAGAACTGTATAAATAACATCGTGTGAGATGGCATCTCCTGTTCTCCACCGTCCCAGTTCTGTCATCTCTGAGCATCACGTAAGCATTGTTCCTTCAAGTCCTTCTTAACCCATATCGAATATTTCCAGAGCAAAGCAGCACCATGCTTAAAACCTCCAAAACCCTCAGTTTTGGTTATCATGGTTATGCTACTAGTCAGTTAGAACCAGCAACAAAGACACCAACCACGGCTTGGCTTTCACACTTTGGGAGTCTGTCTTCACCGTCAGTACTGGCCAGTGCATTTCCAGAGCAGGTCTCATGTTTGGACACTTTAACCAAACATTATCATCTCCTCCTCACGTAGAGAAGAATCTGGGCATCTCTCTCACCCGATAACTCACAGATGGTCTCAACTGTGTCCAAGCACCTCTTTGTAAAGTTCTGGAACTTTTTCAGGGTCCACCGGTCTTGGAAGAAAGTGAGTGAACTTTTGATGTCTCCTTGATTTTGTCCCATCACGTGGCGTGCCGTCCTTGTTGAGAGCCACGAAATATCGTGCTCCTCTCTCCCCGTGCTTGTAGAGATTAGAAGAGTACGTGTTGTACCAGTTTTCCTCAAACTGCTCACGGAAGACGCATTCTGCTGTGAGTTTCTCCTAAGAAACATAAAACATGTTGGTGAACAAATTCATGCAATTTCCTCATAACTCATAACATGGAGAGAGAGGTGGTCAATATGATAAAACTTATATGCCATCTACTGGGCTTGAATAAGAACAACAATTGTGCAGGATCATTCTTCTTAAAAAGTCAAAACCGGGTAAAAGTCTGCTTACAGAGCCATAAAGTTCTCCCTTGTCGTTCATCCCGAGGTAGAGACCACTGTCCACCCCACGGATGCTTATTAATCCAACTGCAAGGCTTATGAATTCCAAAATACCTGGAGAAGAATAAATCAATTGTTCATGAGATGTTCTTTGAAGTCTAAAGCCTCATCATATATTGTGAGAAAGTTGAACTGCTATGCATTTTTCATATCTATACTTTGTAGACTATTATACTTTTTAAAACTGTATAATAGTCTAAGTATAGATATGAAAAATGCATTGCTATATATACATATATATATATATATATATATATATATATATATATATATATATATATATATATATATATATATATATATATATATATATATATATATATATATATATATATATTTACTTGGATATTTATTTACTTATAGAAATTACAAAAAAATTGTAATTACATTTTAGGTTCTTCATATTAATTAGGTATTAAATATTTCTGAGACCAGAGCAGAGATGTAAAAGTTCTATATAAGTTGATCGATATGAACTATAAAAACTGGACAACTTGTATTTTTAAAAGTGTACAGTCACAGTGCTATTGAGTTCATATTATGATTCAGTTTCTGTTTAAACCAATCTAACAAGCTGTAAATAAAGTGGGAACTTACCAAAACGACTGTGGTCCTTTCTCGTGCCCTGCACACTGCCGTCCGGGAGTATTTCCAGGTGAAATCCAGTCCTGCAATACAACTGTCTTCTCCGCAGGATCCCTTTCAAGTGCGTTAAATCTGCGGAGGTGCTCCGTGACAGTCTCTCTGCTGGAACTAAATGATCATTCAACAGCCCGAGGTTTTCTCCTAGAGGTGGTAGAAAGAACTGTGATCCGACCTGTCCGAAACCCTCCAGGCTTTGTAAAAACGTCCCGATCTCTCCCACAGCTGCCATCACAAACCTCCAACCCGACAAGAGCGGTCAGGGAAACTTGATCTAGATGAATACGGTGAAGCAATCGTTCAACGCTATTTGTTACGACGAATAATATCCATGCGAGTACGTCATTTGTAGTGGATCCATGCTGAGCGCATATGAAATATCACTTGACTCCAGTGGGTTATACAGACATATCCAGTGGGGAAGAAACAGTGACTGCAAATAACTGACTTTAGACAAGTCCTTTAATTTCTGCTCTCATGCCTCGTCCACATGGTGGCCGGTGGTGCTTTCTGACATGAATAAATGTGCAGCAGGTATTGAGGCAGCAGGTATGTGTTGTTGTGGGAAGTGCTTTGCGCAGTGAGTGGCTGCTGCGCGCGCGGGGCAGGTGCAGAGCCCGGGCTTCTGTGGGCGGGACATCGGTTTGGTCCAGCCTTGAGTTTTTGCACACAATCACAGTTGTCTGTGTTTTGGTTTATATGCCTATGTTTGTGAGGGCAGGTTTTGCATAGGCCTACATTGTGGGAAGCAAAGGTTGGCTATCCTATCTCACAAGCAGCAGTTATAGCCTATAATTGATGACATAATTATAGTTTTTTATGTTAAATATCATTAGCTCATTAAAACTATAGCCTATTGATGTCAGTGTTTGTGGCGGAGGATATTTTACAAAAAATGAATTACGGGGTGAAATAATTAGGCTATAAATAATGTAGCCTACTTCTGTTCTGAACTCACAAATATTTGCAGTGTAAAATGAACAGACATTTGACACAATTAGCTATAAGAGCACAGACACCGTATGTTAATGTTTTTAGAGTTGTTAACCCACGTTTTATGTATTTCTAGGTTTACTATTTATTTTTTTAAATTAAAATGTATCCTGTTTGTTTTACTATTTTTAATAAAATATGATCAAATTGTGGGTGGGTTGGGATACTCTTAATGATTGGCAATGCCATAATTGTTTAAAAAAAAAGATGAATTTGACTTTACATAGCTATTTTCTTTTGGGGTTTTTTTGTTACAGATTTCTACATTAATTCTATTTTTAGTAGACAGATATTGGAATTGGCCTATTATAAGATATCAAACACAGGCACAAAAAAAAAAAAAAATTTACAGACATTGATGAAATCTACAACACACTAAACTGGTTACCATGTCAATATTTAAGAATGAAAAAAAAACTTTTGATGGACGTCTTCTCAAAACGATATTTTAAAATATAGCATTTTGAGGTCTGAGGGCTTTAACTATGACTTCTAACTACGATCTAAATAGAAAGGACAAATAAAAAGGACTGCAAATACAGCTGGTAATGTGCTCATGCATGATGTTTTGTAGCGAGGTCGCATCTCGCGATGAGTGAGCACAGTCTCCCCGCGTTGACACAGTCATGATGGCCGCCGTACGTCGGTTTCTGGCTCTTCGAAACAAGTTCACCAGCTTAACAAACGGGTTAAACCTTTACTTTAACAGTGGACAATCATTGAGGGAAAGAACAGCTCTGAGACATGTCGGGACAGGGCTGTGTATCACTCTCGGTGGATTCGCTGTTGTTTACTACCAGCACAATTCGAGTGCGGATCGGGGACACACAGCGAGTCTGCGCGCATTGATTTCTCCGCTCCCAGCAGTGGCTGCAAAAGAGCAGGTACATCAACGTGTTAGTACATTTTGCAGTGTTTACGTTCGTGTTTTTTACATGGTAGATTACTATAACATATCGGTTTTTATTATTCATAAACGCTTAAAATCGGTGGATTTCGGTGATGTGCCATCAAAACAGTCGCTCTCCACCAGAGAGGTGCTGAATTCAGTATCAATTCATCGGTCAGGTGATGATGCACTGTGGTTCAATGAAACTGCTTATAACAGAAATATTGGAACACATATTAAAGATACGATTGTACATATTGGACACTTTTATGGATGTGCTTTGAATGCTTAGTATTGAGTTAGGCTCCGAAAGGTTCATTTTACTAGTCATGCAAATTCAGTTAACAAACCTTTCTCCTGCCATGATCTTATTTTGCATTTGTTGTTGTTAGACAGTGATTTAGACCAGTGTTTTCTAAACCACAATATGTTTATTAGACTCATATTGTGCTTGATGTGATTTACATTATATATTTTTTATTTATACTATTAAAGTCAATTTTAGACTAACTCTATTCAGCTACACCAAATGTATGACTTGCACACACCACATAAAATTTTAGAAGGAATCCACACAACAAACAAGTCCAAGATCTTTGTAATATACACATTTGCATGGGACTGTTTCCTTATTGCTTGCACGCATTACACATAATTTTTCTTTCCTTAAAAAGGAGCCTTAAATTAATTTATTGTTTTTGTCTATTTTAAATGTTTAACAAAGCAAAAGAGGAGCACATACTCTTGGTATGACTGTTGTCGAAAAGCATTTATCAGATTGATCATTAAACCATACACAATTGAATCAGTCTGGGGCGAATCTCTCTGCAATGTTCCCTTTTGTTTTTGCCTTATCTGCTTTGGTTGGACATAACCTTGACTTGTGGATTGAGACGCAGGAATCCAGGGTTAAGGTAACTGGACACGGCAGCTTGGCAGCCGGGTGGACATTTGATGGGGGTAATAAGTAGCAGGGCACACATTCCCAGGGTGTTTGCACAGTGCCCAGTGGGCCTGGCCGCCAGCCACTGTAGAGTGAGAAGAACACTGCCCTAGTGAGCTTAGCCTTTGATATATCTGCTTGTGGATGTTTGTGTGCATGTGTTTTTACAGGAATGGTAGCGATATTAAAAACAGGGAGGAAAGGAAAAAGACGGCTTGCACTTTCTTCAATGCCATGCTTGTCTTATCTTGTGTGTATTTGTTTGATTATAGGCCAGTGCATCTGCTGAAGATGAAGAGGTGTCGATGTCAGCGCATGAGCACAGGTTCAGGCTCTTCAGCTCAATGGAGTATGATGGACAGCTTTACATGACACCCCTCGACTTCATTGAGTCTGTCACTATGAGCGAACCAAAGAGTGAGTTACACAAACAGTTCATCTTCCTTAGCAGAATATATGAACTCAACATATGATTGTGTAACTAGACTACTATGTGAAGCTCTCTGATTCAAGTAAAACTGATTGAGAGAAATCATTTGAAGGACTTTTTCCTATTGACTTAATCTTTGTTAAAGGCACAGTATGTAAGATTTTGGGATTCAAATATTAAAAAACAATGCCATATATTTTGGTGACTTGTGTACTTACACTACCCCAAATATTCCAAATTTTAATTTTAATGTTGTAGAAACCATGGAAACACCAAAGACTCTTTAATATATTATGTGTTTTATTAGACAGGTGAGCAACTGTATTGATACATTCATTGAAAGAAAATAGTTAGTCTTATTGTTTCAATTTTGTTTCTTGATTTACCGCAAATACCATGTTTTACCATGCTTAAAATCGATCTAGCTTACCATATTGTGCAACAAGTTTTGCATAGTAGCCACCGAGCATGATTTTCAAAACACTCAAATAATGTGTCTAATATGATAAATCAAGCGGTCATCAAACTATGACTGTTTTGTATTTTATGACTGTAAGCGATCTCTAGCGGCGAAAATCCTTTTAAAGGCAATTATTTCACCCAAAAGTAAAAATTCTCTCATCATTCGCTCACCATCATGTTGTTTCAAATCTGTCTTCAAAGGAGCATTCAAACTTCAAAAGAGTGCAAAATCATCATAAAAGAAAAATAGCGATGGCTATGAATCACAAATTTGTAAATGAATCATTTACAGATGTGTTTTTGCGAACCAGATCATCTGATTCATAAAAAAATCAGACTCAAAAGCAAATATGAATAGCAACTATCCTTTTTATTACAGATATTTGCCTTAGAAATGTATAACTTTTTTTTAAATCTGAAAAGCAAGTAACCCTGCAGGCATAAAATCAGCATAATGTAGCCGTAACACCTGCATGAAGATAGTCATCTCTCTCAGCCAGCATCACATTTATGACCTATTTCTGTAACCAAAGTTTGAAACCAGCTAGACAAACAGCTTTTAAATGTGTGTCAAGTGCAGTGGCTCTCTGCTAAACTAAAGACGTGTCTCTCATAAACGGGATCGGTCCAGATGGTAGAGTTGATATTTTCACGACCCAGCTATACTTGTATGTGGGTTAAGTTTCAACCAGTCATGTTTGCTGCTATCTGAAACTTGGACTTCCTGGAATGTACAGACTGGAATAAAATGTGAACTCTAATATGGCAGGCAAACATTGCATCACTATATTTAATGGCATATGCATGACGGAACGAATAGTGGTATTTATGGTTTTATGCTGTGGCTGTAAAGCACACTTTGAGTGCATTATATAAACAGAAGCTACAGTTCATATTTAAACCTTATAGTTTAATATAGTGATTTTTATTTATTTATATGCATTAAATTGTATTATCAACACAAACGGAGTATAAAATGTTATCTCTTTTATTTAATAAAGAATAAGTATGTATATCTATGTTTGACAAGTAGTCATGCATGATAGGAATATATATAGGTAATATGCTGAGGAAGGGGAAACAGATTCACCCAGTCAAAACATTTCAGAGTGTCTGCTTCACTGTAACAGTATCTTTTTGTCTTTTATAGAAAAGAGGTTTTGGAGATCCCTCGCAAAACAGGTTTGATCCTTTTTTCTATTGTTTAAAGAATATTTATCTACTTCTGACTTTCTGAATGATCCTGAGTATACGCTCTCTTTTAAAAGGATCTGGACAAGATTCTGTCAGATACGCCACCTGTTTGGAAAGGATCATCCCGTCTGTTCCGAAACCTGCGTGAAAGAGGTGAGACCAAATAATCATGTTATGTATATTGATTTGTAATGTATAATGCAGTGTTGTTTGCTTTGTTATTTTATCATTGTAAATCCCTCCAGGCAACTTGTTTTTGACAGGATCTGCTTTCAAAATGGCAATTGTGTGTGGCTAGCATTCCAAATACAGAGCTAATATACAATGATGGGCAAATTATGAATGACATGCATAAAGCCGAAACAGATATTGTGATGTAGGTACAATTAGGATACAGGAGTGTGCAGATGCTTAGACCACCCACATGTGTGTTATGAAACAATCAGAATCCTGAAACTTGGCTTCATGAGGAAGGAGAGTGCACAGGCTGTAAATGGTCTCTTATCTCTCAATCAGTCTGGCATTACTGTGACTTTGCTCTGGGATAATCACAGATAGGAAGGTGACAAAAAACACCCAGTGCATAACATGTGGTATGTTCACGTTGTTTTGAATAGAAAATAATCATGCGCTCAGTCAGCCGAGGGGTCATGCTCACACAGTCACACTAATCCATAAATTACCTAGTTTCATATTGCCCTGAGGTCTTACTTTTTAGACAAATGTTTGCTTATTATCGTACTTGACATATTAACAATAGTTTATGCTATTGCAAGAATTCTAAAAATGACATTGCCCACAGTGTTAAATAAAAATATTTGCATTAAATTGAGCAAAAGTGACAGTAAATACATGTATAATGTATCAGATAAATTCGTTTTTTAACCTTCCATTCTTGAAAGAATCCTGAAAAAAAGTGTTTGTAATATACACATTTTTGCAGTACTTTTTTCCATATTTCTTGCACACATTACACATCATTTTCCTTCCCTTAAAAAGGAGCTATACAATATGAGATTAATCGTGTTTAGTTAAATTGCTTTAATATTTAATTTATGTCTTTTTTGTGGTTTTTACACAAAATATTAAGCAGCACAACTGTTTTAACATTGATAATAATAAGAAATGTTTATTGAGCAGCAAATCAGCATGCAATGATTTCTGAAGGATGACACTGAAGGCTAGTAGTGATGCGGAAAATTCAGCTTTGCCATCACAGGAATAAATTACATTTGATCATATTTTCAAACAGAAATACATTTTAAACTGTAATATAGTTGATTCATGCAAATATATCAAATTAATGCAGCCTTAGTGAGCATAACAGAAAACTTTTAAGCAGAGAAACTTTGAAAAATCTTACTGACCCCATAGTTTTGAACGGTAGTGTATTCATATACATATATGAAGAGTTCAGATGCAAAAGCCTCTAAATCCGTCTGATGTTTTTCTTTAAAATAAGCATTTTTGTCAAGCTTCCGTGTATAGGTTTCTACCTAAGTACCAGTACTTCTGAATGGACTGAGGCTGGGATTTGAAAGTATAAGAAGTGAAAGTATTGTATGATAGCATTCACTCAGTATCGTTATCTCATGTTTGACCGAAGTGGCTTTTAGAGGCTTTTGCATCTGAACTCTTCATATATATATATATATATATATATATATATATATATATATATATATATATATATATATATATATATAGTCATCAAGGGTTTAGAAAAAAGAAGAAGAATATTCATTTAATTTATGAGAAAATATCAGCTTTTTAATGTGTGGGGCTTTCCATGATGCTAACAGTACTTTCCTTGTAGTGTTTTTTCTTACACTTAAATCTCTAAAACTCTCCATTGTGCATGATATCTCTGCTCACTGTTGCTTTCCTTGAGTGCTAGTGCCTGGGTTTGGGCTTTTAATCCGGCTGTTAAATGTTAAAGCTGCACTCAGGTTAAAAAAAAAGAAGATAGGCTTGATCTGTGAACAAAGCCTTACTTCAGAAAATGAAAAGAGCTGTTTGAACTTTTCAATGTTGAGACTTGTCCTAGTGGCAGCCCTGTATCACTCTGGACAGTATGAATTCTAAGAATGGCGTTGGATTACATCTCCATCACTGACACTCTATATCAATTGTTTCTGTGGAATTCTTTGTGTTCTAACAACTGTTTGAGCTCTTGGGCTGGATTTCTTTCTGCAAGACTGAAGGTGTGCGGCTCTAATGAAACCTGTCTAGGATCCTAAAAGACTGAATGCACAGGCAGCCGTGGATGTCTTAACTAAGTTCTGGCTTTAATTCAATCATGGCATTGACTTAAAGGGTTAGTTCACCCCAAAAAATTCTGTCATTAATGACTCACCCTTATGTCGTTCCAAACCCATAAGACTTTTGTTCATCTCTGGAACACAGTTTAAGATATTTTAGATTTAGTCCGAGAGCCTTCTGTCCCTTCCATTGAAAGTGTATGCCCAGTATACAGTCCGTGTCCTGAAAGGTAAGAAGAAAGGTATGAAAAACATCATCAGAGTAGTCCATGTGACATCTGTGGGTTAGTTAGACTCTTTTGAAGCATCGAGAATACATTTTGATCCAAAAATAACAAAAACTACGACTTTATTCAGCATTGTCTTCTCTTCCGTGTTTGTTTGAATCCCGCTGCTGACGTAAGACGCTGCTGCTGCGTTATCTGGTTTCCATGTAGTCTGAGGGAGACACACGCTTTGCATCTTACGTCAGCAGAATCACTGTGGGCTCGTGAACACGGATTCAAACAAACACGGAAGAGAAGACAATGCTGGATAAAGTCGTCGTTTTTGTTATTTTTGGACCAAAATGTATTGTCGATGCTTCAAAAGAGTCTATCTAACCCACAGATGTCACATGGACTACTCTGATGATGTTTTTCATACCTTTCTTCCTACCTTTCTGGAAACGGACTGTAGAGTGTGCATACACTTTCAATGGAAGGACAGAAGGCTCTCGGACTAAATCTAAAATATCTTAAACTGTGTTCCGGAGATGAACGGAGGTCTTACGGGTTTGGAACGACATGAGGGTGAGTCATTAATGACAGAATTTTCATTTTTGGGTGAACTAACCCTTTAAGGGTCTAGGGTCATGATTAATGCATTTGTAAGTAAAAATAAATTTAAAATAATTATATAATACAGAACTAAAAAAAAAAAAAAAAAAAAAAATATATATATATATATATATATATATATATATATATATATATATATATATATATATATATATATATATATATATATATATATATATATTCATTTATTTGAATATATAATATAATATAATATAATATAATATAATATAATATAATATAATAATATATATAATTTAAATAGATATAAAAATATCTATTTTAAATTGCAATATTCCTGTGATGGAAAGCGGTATCTTCAGAATCATTGCTCCAGTCTTCAGTGTCACATGATCCTTCAGAAATCATTCTAATATGCTGATTTGCTGCTTATTAATAATAAATTATTGAATGAATATATATATATATATATATATATATATATATATATATATATATATATATATATATATATATATATATATATATATATATATATATATATAAAATTAATTATATTAAATGAACACATTCAGTTCCCAGCCTTAGTTAAATATAAATATAAACTGTTGGTGAATCAATCAACAGATGCATCAAGGATCAGGGTGGCCTGTGAAAATGTATCTTCTCTATTTTGTTTTACACACACCTTTCTTTATCCTTTTCCTTAAACATTCCAAAGTCCTTTTCCCACAGCACTCAAAGAAGCCCTTCTGAACTATCTGTGTCCAAGTCACTATCATCTCCTTTAAACAAAAGCTTGGGAATGCTTTCAATGGCAGGAACAATTCTCCTTAAGTCTCTCTTAGACAGAGACCTGACAGTTGCTCTTCCTTTCTTCTCCTCTCACACAACATCAGTTACAGATCACTTGAGAATGTTTTACACCTAGGAAAATAAACAGAGGGGAACTCAGGAGCCAGTGGCCTGGTCTAATTTTGTTTGGGTTTGTGTCCAGCCTGGTTACTTTACGTTTTAACGTCTCTGTTTGTGCAAAGAGAACACCAAACAAGAGTAAAGAACAGGATCCTCTTAGATCTTATCAATGTTAAAGAAGAAAGAACCTCCAGTTTAAAATGACATTGGATAGTAAAATATATTTTGAAGGCAGGTTCTGGGATGTTGGAACCCAAGCTTTATTTGAACTCTTTAAAGGAAATGTTTATGTACTGTTTTTCAGGTGTCATCGCTTACACGGAGTATCTGTTTCTGCTTTGCATTTTGACAAGTAAGTTTGTCTTTAGGTAATTCTCCACGCTTGTTTAGCACAAACGTCACAAAAAGTATAGATGTCCCTTATATTATGTCTTCCTTTTGTCTTCTAGAGCCACATGCAGGTTTTAAAATAGCTTTCAACATGTTCGATGCAGATGGCAATCAAATGGTGGATAAGAGAGAATTCATGGTGGTATGGTTGTTTGTGTTGCTGTTTATTATTAATCTGAATGTCAGAATGCGCAAAGATAACGTTCTGCTTTATTCATTTAGCTAGAGGAGATATTCCGTAAGAAAAATGAAAAGAAAAAAGAGCGAGGAGGAGATCCTGACAGTTCATCTCAACTCGTAAGAAAAAATACCAAAATGATTTTACCTCAGTCCTCAGTCGCACTTTCCATATCTTGAATCGATGTGCATTTTATTTGAAAGTGATTTAAGGAAATAGTTCACCCAAAAAAATGTATTCTGTCTTCATTTTCTCACCCTCATTCTCTACCAAACCTATTGTTCTTTCTTATCTGTGTAACACCAAAGGAGAAGTTTCAAAGAATGTTCACACTGCTCTCTTCCATTCATTAAAGTGAATGGTGCTCCATAAAAGCAGTCCATGGGCCCTATCATACACCCAGCACAATGCGATGCCAGGCACGACGCAAGTGTTTTTTATGCTAGTTTGAGCCTGACGCAGTTATGTTTTTCACGTCCAGTGCCACGTTGTTTAAATAAATGCACTCACGCCCATGGGCATGCTGGTCTGAAAATGAGTGTGATCAGGCGCAGTGTTGAGGCAACTGAAAAAAAAAAACAGTATTTTTTGTGTTATTTAAAGCAGCACACAAACATTTTTAAATAGAAAAATAAAAGGATTCCTCTCTGGAGAAGCGTTCAGTCTTCCTGCTTGCCATGTAAATAGTGAATCATCAATGGTGGAAGCGCAACTGGCTTTTAAAGGGAATGGGAGATGAGAATCTGATTGGTTTACTGCATGTTATGCCCCAAAACACACCCATGACTCATTAAGAGACTAGTTGTAACCCTTTTGGACCATGCGCCTGGTGCACCGATCATTTTTTCCATCGTTAAATGAGCAAAAGTGGATTCGGACCTAAGTGCACCTATGCCATGTGCTTTAAACCATGTGCTCAGATCGTTAAAACAGGGCCCTAAATGTCTTAAATGTCAAAATTTCTGATTGATTTGTATGGGGAAGAGTCTGAAATTTCTTGGCAGCCATGGACACATTCACTTTCATTGCATTTACTTTAATTAAATATTTCATCATTTTTAATAAATATTAAGTAATATATAAATAAATTGGTATATCTATAATTTGCTATAAATCTAGAAGACATTTTGGATGAACTAATCCTTAATTTTTTAACATCTATGTTGGAATAGAAATCCATGATTGATTTTATTTCGTCTGAAATTTTATTGTTGCATGTTTAAATCGCATTTAAACTTGAGAGATACATGACTCATGCATGATGTTCATTTTTACAAATTTGCATGGTAAAAAAATGAATATTTAGTCTCTTATCTCTCATGCTGGAGAAATGCTGATTATTACAGATTGTGTTTTTCAGTTTATTGTCTTCGACAATCCTTAGTGAAATATGACAAATGCTGAATGGTGATTTGATTTGATCCTGTTTTGCACGCTATCAAAATCTTGGCTGTGTGAGAGTGTGGAACTGTATGGATATCAAGGATCTGTCAGCAGCAATGTATGTATACTGTATACTAAAGAATCCCTATGAGCATGGTTTTGACGCGTGTTCTTAGCATGGTGGTAATGTGGGTTGTGCTTGATTGAACTTGTACAGTCATGGTCAACAGCAACTGTGCATGTCCGATCGTAACCACTGATATTTATGCAGCTTCACCCTAGTTAGTGCTCAATAAACCAGAAGGGTTACATCCACATTTAGTGACTTCTTTCAGACAGTCAGGGAGCAATATTATTTTACATACTGAAATGTTTGGAAAGGGCGTAACAGAGTGACCCTCACGCATGGCTCACCTCCAGTAGAAGAGGGACAATGCAGCTCTAATGGGGCTCAGTCAGACACAGTCTGAAATGCAGCTCTATTGTCTAGGAGAGCAGAAAAATCATCCAGAGACTATGACAGATGATTTATGTTGCTTGTCCACTGTCAGAAGCTTTTTGCCAAAGAATGGTCTCACAGAATCATGTTAAAAAGGCCCTCACCTGAAAAATGGCAGCTCTCCCTGGACCCCCATGTTTTATTTTTACAGTTACTTGAAGAGTGGTATTTGGGTTTTGGGTTACTTCTTGTAATGGCTTGACCATGAAGTTTTGTGTCACTAAGAGTTACAGCGGAATCCGCCTCCGCACCAAACAAGAGAGCTCATTGCTAAACCACAATAAACTATAGTACTGATAATTTTTTTTTTTTAAATAAAAAACGACACCGTTATCACAGACAGTTATCAGAATGCACTATAAAATGACTGAATCACGTTGGAATAATTATGAAATTTTAATATTTTTGAGAGAAGTCTTTTATGCCCAGCAAGGCTGCATTTATTTGATTAAAAATACAGTTTTATTATGAATATTTTGAATACAGGAATATTGTGAAAAATGATTTCAACTGTTTTCTGTTTTAATATATTTTAATTATTCCTATGATGGCAAAGCTGAATTTTCAGCAGTCATTACTCCAGTCTTCAGTGTCACAGAAATTATTCTAATATGCTGATTTGCTTCTCAGTTAATATGACTTATTATTGCCACTCAATTAACAATAATTGCTCTTATTATTATCAATGTTAAAAACATTTTTTTTTGCTTAACGTTCCATAACATTACTTCAGATGGGTTTGCATGTGTATTAGTCATTCACTGCATTGTCTTTTGGCAAATATATTATTAAGCCTATAAGTCTTATAAGCCTAATAAGAAAATATTAATATTTTCACCTCTGATATGCAGGTACTTAAAAAAGAGCAGCCTCTGTCTGAACCCAGAAGTTTCTGGGATGTTCTAAGGCATGGTGCGAGAATAGTTCTCTTTTCAGATCTGATGGAGGTACAAGTATCCTCGAGCTCACTTGCTTTCTTGTTCGAATCCCATAATTCCCTCAACCGTTCCCTGTCCCCCATCCCATGTGAGGTTCTGCCCATTGTTTTTTTTTGTCATTGTTGTTTTTTCTTTTTGTGTATTGTCATTTTCATTCATTAATGTCATTACACTTCATGTTGTTAAAGTTAGATATTAATATATATTTCAAATACTTAAGATTTATATAATTATAACTGAGTCATACAAGAATATATCATGTTTGGCCTTATTCATGCATCTCAATAAAGCGATTATTATTTGATGTTGGTGCTTAGTAAATGGATTTGACATTGTTTTATATTACATATATTATGATTATTTATGACATTTAAAGGCATCTTTGTAAAAATAATACCATCAGATACAGTGTGCCTCTTGTTTTTGTAAAGATGCGTGGCTGCAAAAGTGCAGAGATATATCTGGAATGCAGATTTCTGCTCAGGCAAACGGTTGTTTGTGTGGCATGGGATGATGTCGGCTGCTTCATGATGTGCCTTTGCTCTGTCAAATATATTAAAGGCATAATATGAGATTTTTTAATTCAAATATCCAAAAACCACTAGAATAATGTTATATATTCAGCTGACTTGTATACTTACATTATCCCAAATGTTTCCAACAGTGTTTAAATCCAGAGAAATCATCTATTCTTCCCAGTGTAACGTCCTGTATCATTGCATCGCCTGTCAATGACGTAATATATCCGGGTTACCCTTGATTTCCACTTTAATATATTGTTTTATTAGACAGGTGTATATAGCTCAACACGGTTAGTCGTATTGTTTGAATCTCTTGTTTTCTTGACTTACTGTGAGTTTCCCAAAAAGTAACCAGACAATACTGTTTTGTCAAGTGTCTAACATAGCATAACAGAAAGAGCTTTATTAGTAGTAACAGTTATACAGCATTTTCGACACCATACAATATTTTAAAATGAATTGCATGCTATTTAGCGACATAAGTCAAGCTTTGATAATATGTGACCCTGGACCACAAAACCAGTCATAAGGGTAAATTTAAAAAAATGTTTAGGACAGGACCATATTTGGCCAAGATACAACTATTTGAAAATCTGGAATCTGAAGGTGCAAATCAAATTTTGAGAAAATCGCCATTAAAGTTGTCAAAATGAAGTCCTTAGCAATGCATATTATTACTACTAATTTAAAAATATATATATTTATGGTTGGAAATTTACAAAATATCTTCACGGAACATGATTTTGTTATTTTTGGCATTAAAAAAATCGATCATTTTGACCCATACAATGTATAGTTGGCTATTGCCACAAATATATCCTCTCAACTTATTTTATTATATCGATCTAGATTACTGCAATGTGCAACAACTGTCTCACAGCAGCCACTAAGCGAACACACAGTAACGTTAACATAACTTTCAACAAACTCAAATGTTTTTTTTAGCTGTTCCATTAGAATGAAAAAAAAAGTGAATTTAAGTGATCAAATGTAACTGTAATAAGTTCAGGGAAGAACGAAGCGAATGTTAACTTTAATCATAAAATTTGCATAGACAACAAAACGAAAGGAGCGACAGCGGCCTATTGCAGTATATAAGCATAATAAAAACAGCAATGTAAAATGTCCCAAGCTCTCTGCCCTGCTTCATACCACAGTAACGTTAATAACATTTTAATACATCAGCTCATCCAGATTCCTGCAGAGTCCTGCAGATTGCTTTCCATCGGCTGATTCCACGCTCATTCATGGTGTCATCAAGCTACCTTTGCTGGTGTTTTGAATAAGCGACCTCTAGCTGTGAAACTTACATACTGTGCCTTTAACATATTAGTACATGTGCATATTAACTTTCAAAGGAATATTTTACCCAAAATGAAAATTCTTTTATCATTTACTCACCCTCAAACCTGTTCCAAACCTGTGTGACTTTCTCCGGTTACAGTGCATGTGGGGACAGGAGCTTTTAGACTTCAAAAAAGCACCATAGAAATTTCATGGATATGCTAAGGAGAGTGTTTTTTGAGTGTGAAAAAAATGATAATAGAATTTTTATGATCCTTTAATTAACATTCACAGCAGCTGAAGGCTACCAAGTCAAAGGACAATTGTTCATGTGTGATTTTAAGATGTATGATAGAGATGCTTTTTTTCAAATCTGAATCAGATGATTTTAATCAATCATTTATATGCCAGTTAAATGTACATTTTACATGTGTTTGTGTTTGTGTCTGTACCTGTGTTGTTTATGGCTGCACATCCTCATCAAGCTATTTTGGTGTGCAATTATTCTGACAAATTTTGCTCTCTTCAGTTTTTACTGCTGAATAATATGTTTTTTATAATTTGCTTTCACAGCACGAACCAGAAAATGTCACCGACACAACTCTGCTGGTTCATTTCTTTGGAAGAAAGGGCAAAATTGAACTTAACTTTGATGACTTCTACAGGTGAGAAACGGATTTTGATGACCATGATCTTGAATGTAGACTTCTAGTCTTAAAGGTGCTGTATGTAAGTTTTTGACTGTACTAAAGCATAAAAATACCATTATAGGTTTGCAGATATTTAGGAAACATGTTAAGTTCACATACTTGTTTCTCGAAAAAACAATGTTACAGCCAGTTATTTTACTTTTAAATGTGTCAGAATGTCTGTTTTGGTTTTGGTCTGTGCTATAACGCATGTTGCCAGTTTATCCAATAGTATTTCGACACCACAGGTTACCAGTTGGCGGAAAACACAGCGTATTGGTGCCATGGAATTCTACCCGACCTAAAAAGTCTTGCATCCATCTAAAATGTCTATGATTACATTAAAAGGCGGAAAACTTCATCACTCATCAAACTCATCAACTTACAATGTGTGAATCTCCTCGCCTTCCATTGTCAATTGCGCTTGTTACTGTTGTGTGTCCTCAAACTGGCAACCCGCGTGAGCGTCGAGTCTGAGGAGGAGGGACCGGGGGAAACAATATTTTGAATTTGGACCACAGTACCCATTTCAACCACTAGCTGTCATTCTTACATACATCACCTTTAAATGAAGATTTAATGCCATCATGATCCTAAATTAAGTTTCTGTTATATGTATAAAAAATAAAAAAGTGAAAGACCTGGGGCCATGTATTCTTATCAAAGCATGTCAGGATGGTCCATTCACTTAGTCTAGTGTCCTACTGAGTGAGTGAGTCTTTGTTGGCAGATTCATGGACAACCTGCAGACAGAAGTCCTTGAGATTGAGTTCCTCAGCTATTCCAAGGGAATGACCGCCATCAGTGAGGAAGACTTTGCTCGTATCCTGTTGCGCTACACCACAGTGGAGAACATTACAGGCTACCTTGAGAATGTGCGTCAAAGCATACCCGATGAAAAGGTAATACTTGCTCTGGACACACACACACACACACACACACACACACACACACACACACACACACACACACACACACACACACACACACACACACACACACACACACACACACACACACACACACACATTCACCACTATCATCACGATAATCAGGAGCCTTTCCGAACAAGCACCACAATACCACATTCCGATTTGATGCTAATTTGCATTCGCCAAAAAAATGGTAAAATATACAAATAAATGTATAGCCCCGTTTCCACCGAAATTACCCAGAACAATTTGTACCAGGAACTTTTTTTTTTGTACCAGGAACACTGATACTAAAGCGTATTCTGAAAGCTCGTAAATTTATTTACCCGGAATATTTATCTGGGAATATTTACCCGGAATTTCATTTAGACTCTGGTTCCTGCGGTCGAAACACACCGAGTACCACCCCAAAGTCCCTAGTTCCTGGGGAATGTTCCTGCGGTGGAAACACGGCTTATGTCTAAATATGTCATGAATATGCAGCAGCAGAAAATCTTATATGCTCACAGCAGTGTGTCTGTGTATGTATTTGCGGTAGCATGTCCATACTTGATCTGCAGCAGCAGCAATAACCAACAGCAGCTACCGTCTAGCAAATCGACTCCGCCAATACCAAATGCATCAACACTGTCATATTCAATAACATGCAAAAATTATTATAGTTGTCATGATTGAAATTTTGTGCTATTTTTTGAGAGTTATTAATGACACGATAACTTTGAACGAACATTATATGAACCTTACTGCAAGATGTTTTTTTTTCACCTTGAGCCTTGGTAGAACGTTAACCAAAGTTCTGAGAACGTTCCCTGTTAGCTCAGGAAGTACAGAATCACAATTGGAGGTATTCTAATATTTCTACTTCTTTATATTTTCATGTATTTTAAATGAGCCTATTCAAATCATTGCATTGCAAAACAAATACCACCACAGATGTTGAGAGAAGAGGATATGTATGATCTGAGGGATGTTAGTGTTTTTTTTTCTTTAGGATGTTTCTCTTTTTGCACATTGACCCTCACATTGTGAGGTTAGAGTCTTTTCAGTTGCTCGAGGAGGCTGTTGGTGGATGGCCATTGATATACAAGTGGTTCTTATTCTTAAGTTAAGAGATATTGCAATACAGCTTAACTTGTAAAACCACCAAAGCGTCACATATTACTCATTAGATCATTTGTAAAACAGTTGTTGTTGGTTGCAAGAGCGGCTTCAGAAAAAGACGTGGGTCTAGTGCCTGGAAATGGATGAGTGAAAATCAAAAGGACCGCTGTTTGGGTAATCTGCTAGCAGTGAGATATTTTGGACACATCCCCTTTTGTTTTTATGTGTGCAAGTATCAGGTTAATCTTCTTTAGAAGAGTCGACAAGCTACACGACCTCTCCTGAAACAAAACAATCTAAAGGTGTCGACAGCTCCAGTTGTACAGATGGGGTGCGGGAGCAGGAGAGATGTGTGCTGGGATTGTTTGGCTTTGCTGTTTTCTGTCTTGGGATCTGTTAACGCTCTTCAAGTTCCCACAGACACCTTAGGTGCTCTCGTTTTTGAGAAAGTGAGGCGTGATGCAGTTTTACCTTGTTTAGGGAGAATTATTGTTTTGAAATTCATAATTTTACTTACTAGCTTGCTGCACAAATGCTATCATATTGTAAAGAATTATCTTTCTATTGCCCAAAGCTTTCTGTTTAAAGGAACATTGACGATTTAATCTGCAAGTCACTGATTTAACACTGATCATCTCTTATAGGGCATCACTTTTGAAGAGTTTAGGTCCTTCTTTCAGTTCCTCAACAACTTAGAGGATTTTGCCATTGCCATGCAAATGTACAACTATGCAAATCGCCCAATTGGACAAGGTAAACATGCTCATTTAATCCAGTTACTGCTCAAACTCTGTGGCTAATGATGTTTGTCTCTCGGCTCAGATGAGTTTGCCCGTGCGGTCTATGTGGCCACTGGCCTGAAGCTGTCACGACACCTTGTCAACACTATTTTCAAGATCTTTGATGTGGACCATGATGACCATCTAAGCTACAAGGAGTTCATCGGGATAATGAAAGATCGGCTGCATCGTGGCACTTGGGTAAATATGCTTGGAAGGTTGACTGTTCTCTCCATGTTTTCCCCAAAAGGTAATAAAGGCATAATGAACCTATGGGGAACCTTAAAACTGAGATTTATAGTTCACCCAAAGGGATAGTTTAAAATTACTCCATGATTTACTCACCTATGACATTCTTCTTTCAGACGAATACAACCAGAGTTATATTAAAAATGTCCTGGTTAATCCAAGCTTTATAATGGCGGTGAATGGCAGCCCAAAATTTGAATTCCAAAAAAGTGCATCCATCCATTATAAAAGTAATCCACACAGCTCCGGGGGGTTAATAACAGCTTTCTGAAGCAAAATTTCCATATTTAAAACCTTATAAAGTAAAATATCTAGCTCCCGCCAAACCGCCTTCTGTATCAATTTACGAAGAAAGTGTAACGCTCTTTTTTTCTCTCTCAGTATAAAACGCTTACGCTACGTCTGACGTCATACATTGCACCAGTTATGCTTTTTTTGTAAATTGCATAGGAAGGCAGTCTGGTGGAAGCTAGATATTTTACTTAATAACATGTTAAATATGGCACAAACCCATCGAATCGCTTCAGAAGGACTTTATTAACTTTTATAATGCATGGATGCACTTTTTTGGGCTTCAAATTTTGGACTCCCATTCACTGCCATTATAAAGCTTGGATTAGCCAGGAAGTGTTTAATATAACTCAGATTGTATTCGTCTGAAAGAAGAAAGTCATATACACCTTGGATGACTTGAGGGTGAGTAAATCATGGGCTAATTTTCCTTTTTGGGTGAACTAGCCTTTTAAGTAGAGGAAAGCAGATTAAAAATTCCATTTGAAATAAATGCCAATCTTTTGAGCTTTCTGTTCATGAAAGAATCCTGTATCAATGTTTCCGCAAATAGAATGATTTCTGAAGGATCATGTGACACTGAAGACTGAAGTAAGGATGCTAGAAATTCAGCTGTGTCAGCACAGGAATAAATACAATTTTAAAATATATTAAAATAGAAAACAATTATTTTAAAGTGTAACAATATTTCACAATATTACTGTTGTTTGTTTGTTTTTTGCCTGAGTGAGCATAAGGAGATGCTTTTGAAAATATATATTTTTTTTAAATCTCACGACCCCAAACTTTTCCTATGTACAAACTCTATATTGTTGCCTTGTATTTCAAGAAAAGGAGAGTAAAGGCTTTCTTGTGTGTGCAATTTTGCTACCATCTAGTGGCCATGTATTGCCAATTCAGTATTCTATACGTCTCATTGACTAGAACTGTTAATTTCAGTTTCATTTTCTTTTTGAAAAGATAATATTTCTGTTGATGACATAAAACATTTTTCTTCATATTATATTGTGAACCCAGGGATATAAAGGTGAAGAGAGATTTACATCCTTTAAAGCTTGTATGAAGAAAGAACTCACTGCTAAATAGGTAAGTTTGTGGCTGAATAGAAAACATTTTTGTAGATATTATCCAGTATTTTTGGTTTAGCTTCATGATTTTGCCTTGGAGAATGTGGAATGAATGATACTGAACTACAGCAGTAACACTGCTCAGCATTCAGCCAAAGCTCTTTTTCTAGCATCAGATTACTCTGTAAAATTAATGTCTGCTATCCAGAGATACAAGATACCAGCCTAACACAGTGTATTAAGACTAACACGGTAATAGAATACAGCCCAACCCACACCATAAAACATCTAGAAACAGGGAACAATTGGACTTACTCTGGGTGTATGAATAGAGTGCATGCAGTTTGAATGAAATAAACAGGTGTTACTACTTTTATATAGCACTTTTCCATTCTCTTGTCTTGTTCTATCACTTGTTGGATTCAGTTATTCCGTTTGATGTGCTATTCTTCTGTTGTGTCTTTGATTTGTGCAGCCGGGGATAGTCCTGCCGTTCCTCTTCACCCTCACGTCTCAGTGAAGAAATCTCACGTTGGATTAAAGTTCTCAGTGACTCAATGCAATTATCTACCTGACCTGTGTCAAACTCTGTAAGATACAAATACTGCCATAATTAGATTAACACATGCTACCTCTCTGGACTATAGTTGCTTTGTCACTTGGCATGCACTTTCTTAACTCTATAAAAGCCATTAACTTAAAGGGATAAAACTTTAATGAAATAGCCATGATACTTTTATTAATCAAAAAGTTATTTATTAAAGGTCTAATAAATTTAAATTTTGAGATAAATTATGTTAATTAATTGCAAAGTAGCGTCTTTATTTATGACTATATATTACTTCATACATTTTAAAATTGTAAAGGGAACTATATGTTGAGTGTAAGGTTATTTATTCTATTTATTGATCTATTTTGTGTAAAGAAAATATCCTCTTGGGATTTAATGCTTCTTTACTGCTGTATTGGCAATGCATTGTTCTATTTGCTTCTCTAGGAGTTATAAGCCAGATAATCTTTCTTACAATGAGCACATTGCTAACATAGTTTCTCTGAGCGTGTCCACTGCCCACCACCCAGATCAGCTTACACAGGGTCTGACAGTGCTGAGTGCACAGAGCAATAATGAGACCTCAGTAATCTCACAATGTGCTACACATACATATCCCTCTCTCTTAAGAGTTTCTTACACTGCCGCTCCTTTCAGAAATATCTTGTGAAGACAAAACAACAAACAAGCAGAAACTGAATCCACTCGTTTTACACCAGTGAGTACTTTTCACTGTGTGTTTATTTTTTAAAGTTGACATTTGTGCATATTTTACAAGTTTGCTTACAAAAAAAGCTGTTGCGCACTTTCTATTTATTGCCCAGGGGAAAAGATACAGTTCATTAAACACACACTGCCCCATGGGGCATGTCGTCACATGTTGGGTTGTTATAATGAAACAATTTTGACATTATAATATAGCTTGTGACAAATGTTGACAAGTTGATCCGGTCTCACCCACTGTGCTTTTCTACAGAATATAGACCATGTTTTAGATCTGTACATCCTAAAATAGCCTATTTATATTGCATATTACAGTTAATGTCTGTTATAAGTGAAGTATAGACTAATTTTTATGCATTAGTATTAGCATACAGATTGCTTAGAATGTTTGAATAAATTAAAACCACAAATAAAAATAATCTTTTGTGTCATTCCTTCTCGTCTGTGCTTCCTTTTTTCAGAAGACAAAATATTCACTAGAAAATGTTATATATTTTTTTGACTTGTGTACTTACATTATCCCAAATGTTTCCAAGAATGTTTAAATCCAGAGAAATAAGCAATTTCAACCAGGATACGGACCGTGTCCTTGCATCTCCTGTCAATGACATCATACCCACATTACCCTCGATTACGGGTTTATTTTGTAGAAACCATGAAAACTCCAAAGATGCTTTAATATATTATATGTTTTATTAGACAGAGGAGAAACTGTTTGGATACAGTCATCAGCAGAAAAAGGAATCATTGTTATACAGCTCAACACAGTCATATTGTCTAAATCTTGTTTTCTTGATTTACCACGAGTGCCATGTTTTACCATGCCTAATATTGATCTAGCTTATCGCAGTGTGCAACAAGTGTCTCATAGTAGCTGCCAAGTGAACGCACAGAGTTTCAACACAGTGAAATGTATATCATATTCTGAAACAGCGCTGTGTTACCCCACATACGCATGACCGGAGGAAGTGGAAGCGCTTGTCTGCGGCATAATAAAAGCGCCACTGCTTCATTAGCAATTGCTTCAGTGGCCTTGTTCCCCCCAACAGCTTTCAGCTCCATCTTGCTTCATACTACTGTAACGTTAATAAATCAGTTGTCAAAAGTACTGAAATTTTAAGAATGTGACGATACCAGCAATTCCATGTAACATTTTGAGCGCTGTTGAACGGATTCTTAAACACCTCTAATTGGCCATTGTGTTCACACACTCAACATATGTCTGTAATTGGCTGCAAGGATCAACGCTCTTCAGTGATGCTCACTCTTCACCGAGCACTTACACAGATACACACAGGAGCGTTTGAAATCAGGCGTCTATCAGCGGATCCGATCTATCAACGGATATATCAGGGATTCGCTGGTAGACTTCCCTTTCATACGCTACCGTGCATAACTGTGTAAGGCCGGTTTCACACTGCACGCGTTAGCAGTAAAGAAGCGCGTGTTTTTTTCAGCGCCCATGTTAACAGATTAGAGCTTTCACAGAACAGAAGCGGCAGTGCCACGATTGTTTCAGCGCCGAGTCTACTTTTGCTGTGCTGCTCATGCTGAATTAAAGCCACAGTGCTTAGTTCTTGATCAAAATTGACCTGATTAACATGAAAAATATCATGTAGTGAAGTGTTCTGTGTGTTTCATCATTACCATATGACATCCAGCACTGTGAAAAAATACATAAAATACATGAAAACACAACACTGCCATAAGTTTTTGCCCGTTTAAATTATTAAAATTAGGGGCAACAGGGGTTGGAGGAGAACACTGGAAAAATGTGACAGAATGGACAATATTCGTCTGAATTTGCAATAAACACGCCACGGTTCAGCTGCTCTCCATACGCACAGCTTCTGCGCTGCCACCGCACTGCTTGCGTGTGTGAAACTGGCGTAAGTGTTTGGTGAAGAGTGAGTTTCGTTGAAGAGCGTTGATCATTGCAGCCAAACACAGACATATGTTGAGTGTGTGAACACAATGGCCAATCAGAGGTGTTTAAGAATCCGTTCAACAGCGCTCAAAACACTAGAAGGAAATGCTGGTATTGTCACATTGTTTATATTTCAGTACGGACATGGTACCGAAATCGGTATTTTTGAGAACTCTAAATAAATCTGTAATACATTAGCTCATCCATGAATATTTTTGCCCGAGTCCTGTAGGATTCTTTTCCACCGGCTGTAGAGGTAAAGACTACAACTCCCATGATTCCGCAAAAAATCAAGGCGTTGTCAAGCTACGCCTTTGTTTTGAATAAGCGAACTTTTAGTGACGAAAATTACATATTGTGCCTTTAATGTTAATGTTTGTTTAGTCAAGCATAATGTAACAATTAAAATATGTTTGGGTTCCCTTAGACAATACTAGCCTACTAACCAGTCAAAGCTGGTTTTAACCAGTCTCACAGCTTGTCCAGGAAGGTTTTCAGCTAATTTGGCTGGGCGGCAGGCTAATTTTCTGTACCAATTGCTGGAAAGTCAACAGACCAGACTGGATGACCATCTAAAACCAGCAAACCAGCTTAGACTTGTTTAAAATGTTTATCAGCAGGCTTAAAGTCCTCATGAAATCAAAATTAACCTTATTTACGTTGTTAGCACATTTACAGGTCTTAGGGTGGACAATAAATCTGCGCAAGTTATTATTCAATTTCTATTTTTTATTTTTTTATTTTGCTGCAGTAATCTTTAATCAAAATCTAAAAAAAGTTACTTCCGGTCTGTAATGGCGTTCCCTTTTCGATGACGGCAGTATGACACCTTGGCTTTGAATATCCTTAAACGGTTACTTCAGAGATTAGCATATGGTTTTGTATCAGTTGAAACCCGGGAGTATATTCGAATTATGGTACTTTCCCCCCTCATATCCCCCTGAGACGAGAGAATTATGTATTTTATTTCTGGAAAAAATCCAGGATTTTTTTGGCCAGAGGTTAAAAACTACAGCCAGCAGCAGGCGCTATTTCCGCAAAGACATGAACTGAAAATATGCCAGACTGAACACGCACTGTGAATGCAGCCGCAGCCGCAGCCGCGAATCCCGCGCTTACCTCAGCTCATGTTATGAATGTAATCTGACTCCTGCTGGGTTTGCCGTGACACTCAATCGGTTCACTCACATTATATTGAACATACTTGTTCAGTTTTTAATTGTAGTGTCCCTAACTGAACTGATTTTATGAAAATGAAAGCGGTGGGCAAGTGATCCAGTAATCCAGTAGCCATGCCTAGAGTGGCCTCGTAGGGCAGCGAAGCAAGTGCATACTGGGAGTTGTTGTCTTTTATCCCCATGAGACAAGAAGGCACCAAATTCAAAAATAATTTCACATTTCTACTACATAAATGACCCAGTTTAAATACAGATTCATCTTCCCAGCGCTGAAGTACCCCTTTTAGCACTCCCCTTCAACCGTTAGTCTGCTATGAGTAAGAGTTGGAGAGGAGGAGCGCTGAAGTGAAACCCTGCCCTCTTTTCAATATTCCTTTTTACTTGGAAATACTTCACAGCACTGAAATAAAATTACTTGCAACTTCCATTTGACTGGGACTTTAAGGCCAGGGGCCTATTGCACAAAACTAGGATAAGGGATTAAGCCAGGATATCATGGTGATCCTGGCTCAATTTATCCGCTAATACAGTTCCCTTTCGAGAGTACTCTCGTATTACGTTTGCTAACGCTATGGGGGGAATTCCTTTCCTTGAGATATTGAAGCAAAATTTTTATCATAAAAATACCATATAACACGCAGTGCAGCTGCACAGCTCTCAGCAGGAAGCTGCTGCGTGCTGATTGGCTGTGCCGCTGCAACTGCAGCAACCTATGGTGAGACCGCTGGGCGGGACGGACCAATCAGGTCCTTCTAAATTCCCGCCACAAGGGGCAACAGAATTTGCATAGCCAAGGGTACATAACACCCTGTCTCGCCAGGTTAGTCAGATTAATTCTTCTTCAGCGACTCACCTCGCTGAGCTCTGGATCGAAGCCTGCCGTCGACACGCACCCAGTGGAACGTCGGACTTTCCGCCTTCAGCCTGCCTTCCAGCTGCGCCATCCGGCACAAATCCTTTACATTACCATTTCTTTCAATATGTCTCGTTCATGCGCCTCGTGCAGAGGCTTTCTCTCGGACGAGGATCAACACATCATCTGCGCATCATGTCTCGGACGAGATCACGCACAGGCTGCACTCAACCAGGGCGGCTGCCGGTCGCGACGAACTGGCGCTGCAGACCCTTCGGGCTCGGCTCGCCAGTTTCGACCCGAATCCCGTCCCTGGCTCTCAGCCTCTCGAGCCACGGAAAAAGTAACGTTGCGACCAGAGGCACACGCCGGTCATTTCCCCTCGTGCCTCACCATCGCCTGTCATGTTCGTCGAGGATCAGCACAGCTCCCCTCGTTTTTGCGGCTGCTACTGTTTCCTTCGGCGGACCGGAGGAGGAGGAGGATGACAGTCTTTCTCTTGCTGCATCCGAAAGCGAGTGGTCGGATACCGTCTCGGAGCACGCCACTTCGACGCAGACTGCGGCAGCAAAACCTCAGTGGACGCTGAGCTTATACGCCTGCTCACGAAGGCCGTGGACGACCTTGGCATTGACTGGTCTCAACCCGAGGAGTCCACGAGAAGCAGACTGGACGAGTGATTTTTCGAGAACCGTCGCCTACGACCGCTCAAAAGCCCGCTCCCTTCTTCCCAGAAGTCCACGAGGAACTAGCTAAATCATGGAAGGCGCCATTTTATTCTCGCACCAAATCCTCTTTCTCTCCAGAAGGTGGATAATACCTGCTTCGGCCGTTTTACCACCTCGCTCTCTTCCAAAACTTTCCCTAGCTCCCTTCAATCAGGTGGCTGGGAACATCACATACACAGCCAACGAGCCCGCAAGCAAACGCGCTCGCTGTACACAAATGCTGTTTTCACGGCGACCCATATGGGTCACGAAAAGAGTTTTTTCTCTGTTGGCAGTGTGCCAGCATTAAAGCATGTACCCCTACACTCAATCACTCCCCCATGTTCCCCAGCTCCCTGCACTCAGGTGGCTGGAAACACTATCCTCACAGTCAACGAGCCCGTGCTCAAACACGCTCGCCTGTACACAAGCACCAATATTCTATGTCCCCCGGCCCCCTGTACTCAGGCGGCAGGAAACAATTCCCTCATAAGCGCCACTCTAATGCAACATTATCGGGCCATCGAAACCCTATTACTCAGCGACTCGACCCACGAATTAATTCAGCCCCTGGCTTCGAAGGCTGAGGCCTGGCAAGCCATTCCCGGCATTTCAAAATGGGTGTTGAACATAATAAAACAAGGTTACTCGCTAAAGTTTGCTCACAGACCACCGCGCTTTCGCGCCGTGGAAGAGACAACGGTGAGAAGCGACACAAGTCACGCGCTTCGAACCGAGATATCAAAACTGTTAATAAAAGGGGCGGTGGAAGCCGTACATCCTGGATCTCAGACATCTGAACAAAGCCCTTATGAAGCGCCCGTTCAGAATGTTGAGAACGAAACAAATCCTCGCGCACATTCGCCCGGGAGATTGGTTTTTCACTGTGGATCTAGAGGATGCCTATTTCCACATACAGATAGCCCCTCATCACAGGCCATTCTTGAGATTCGCCTTCGAAGGGAAAGTATACCAATACAGGGTGCTACCCTTTGGTCTATCTCTGGCTCCCTGCACGTTTACGAAGTGCATGGAAGCGGCGCTAACCCCGCTGAGGCTTCAGGGAATGAGAATTCTCAACTATCTCGACGATTGGCTCATAATAGCTCAGTCAGAGATACAGTTATTAAACCACAGATCTTGGCTTCTCAACCATTTAAAATTCTTGGGCCTCAGAATCAACGTGGCAAAGAGCTCATTGTCTCCCACACAGAATATTTCGTTTCTGGGAACAGTATTGGACTCACTGCAGATGAACGCGCGACTGACGTCACAGCGCGCGCTCTCTGTTCAGAACCGAGTGGTTTCCCTCAGGTCCGGTGCACTCACTCCTCTCAAACTCTATCAGAGGATGTTGGGTCTCATGGCCTCGGTCGGCACCAGTTCTCAGAATAGGTCTGTTACACATGTGCCCCTTACAGAGCTGGCTGAATCGCCGCGTTCCAGCTCACGCATGGCTCTCGGGCCGATTACAAATCAAGGTAGATCACAGCTGTGTGTTGGCTCTGGCTCCTTGGGAAAATCCCGTCTGGTATCAGACGGGTGTGAGCTTGGGCACTGTTACGAAGTGGAAAGTTATCTCGACAGATGCATCCAACCTAGGTTGGGGAGCCCTTCACAAGGGCAGGCCAGTCTCCGGTCTCTGGTCAGACTCGGAGAAGAGCCTTCACATAAACTGTCTAGAGATGAAAGCGGTCACGTTATCGCTAAGAGCTTTCCTCCCAGCACCACCATGTCCTAGTCCGAACAGACAGCAGGTCGGTGGTAGCCTATATAAATCGCCTGGGCGGTCTAAGATCTATCGATCTGCACACAATGGCGGAAAAAGTCTTAATATGGGCCGGGCGCAACCTGAGTTCGCTGAGAGCGACTCATGTGCCAAAGTGTCCCCAGCAGAGTGGTCTCTCCACATATGATTCAGATAATTTGGGGCAGGTTTGGAGAGGCAAAAGTGGATCTTTTCGCCTCACAAGGCAATGCTCAATGCCTAACATATTTCTCCAAGCACAAGGATGCGTTGGCCCACGAATGGCCCAACCTTCCTCTTTATGCTTTTCCCCAGTCTCAATGTTACCTTAGGTCATAGAGAGGATCAGGGAGAGCAAGTGCGCTGTGCTTTTAATAGCCCCGCTTTGGAGAAATCAACCATGGTTCTCGCTGCTAAGTCAGATGTCAGATACAGCTCCGTGGCCGATTCCGCTGAGGAGAGACCTCCTCATGCAGGCGAAACGGCAGATCTGGCATCCCCGTCCCGATCTATGGGTGCTTCACATCTGGCCCATCAACGGGTACATGAGAACCTCTCGGAAAATGTATTAAACACTATTTCTGAAGCGGCTCTATTCAGGCAAATGGTCAGTCTTTTCGGACTGGTGTAAAGCACAAAGCCTGACCCCACATAATTGTGAAGTGTCAGAAGTGCTCACTTTTTTACAAGAGCTGTTGGACGCGGATCGTTCCCCCTCCATGCTCAAAGTTTATGTGGCCGCTATAGCAGCGCACCACATTCAAGTGAACGGACTGTCACTGGGAAAGAACGATCTTATCGTGTGCTTCCTTAAAGGGGCTAGAAGGCTTCACCCACCTCGCCCCCCTTCAGTCTCTATATGGGACTTGTCTACGGTCCTGGATGCCATGAAAGGCTCTACATTCGAGCCTCTGCATTCGGTGAGCTTAAAGCTCCTGTCACTAAAGACCGCTTTTCTGCTGGCGATCGCATCAGTTAAGCGGGTGGGTGATCTGCACGTGCTCTCTGTGAGCGCCTCTTGTCTGGAATTTGGGCCAGACGATTCTAAAGTCGTCCTCAAACCAAGGCATGGATACGTACCTAAAGTGCTTTCAACTCCGTTAAGAGCACAGTCATTTCACTTTCAGCACTTTCATCATCGTTAGATGAAGAGGATGCTAATTTGCTCTGTCCTGTCAGAGCGCTGAGCATATATAGAGCGTTCTGCTGTTTTCAGGCACACTGAACAGCTCTTTGTGTGCTTTGGCGGCCGCACCCGCGGGTGCGCGGTCACAAAGCAGACCTTGTCACGATGGATAGTGGATGCTATCTCGCTGGCTTATGAGTCTAAAGATCTCAGCTGCCCTATAGGCGTCAAAGCCCATTCTACTAGAGGCATGACCTCTTCGTGGGCTTGGTCTACTGGCATTTCTCTGAATGAAATCTGTGTGGCGGCAGGCTGGGCCTCACCGTCCTTTTTTATCAGGTTTTATAATTTAGATGTTCCTGCCTTACAGGCTGGGCTTCTTGCTGTGTAATACATTTGACCCCTTAAGGCTCGATAGTCTGACCTGGGTTAAGTATTTGTATAAGTCTAAGCATTCCTTATACGACTCAGTTATCTGGTCTTTCATTATTCTTGGCCCGACTACGTCTGGTCTACACACACACACACACACATATATATATATATATATATATATATATATATATGAAGTCCCAATATGAGCCAGACCTGAGTCGGGCCATTTAATGAGAATAACACTTAAGATAAATGTAGTATATATATATATATATATATATATATATATATATATATATATATATATATATATATATATATATATATATATATATATTGGGACTTCATGATATCATGTGATATCATGGCCCACTTAAGTCGGCTTGGGTATGGTGTCTCCGGGCTTCAGAGCCGTTAAGCAAGCACAGCGTTTTGCATTGGTTCCCCATAGCGTTAGCAAACGCAATACGAGAGTACTCTCGAAAGGGAATGCTTCGGTTCCTGACGTAACCTTGGTTCCCTGAGAAGAGGGAACGAGTATTGCGTTTGCTTGCCGTGCTTCGCTTTCTCAGGAGTCGCTTCAGTCGATTAACCTGACTAACCTGGCGTGTACCCTTTGCTTCAATATCTCGAGGAAAGGAATTCCCCCCATAGAATTAGCAAACGCAATACTCGTTTCCTCTTCTCAGGGAACCGAGGTTACGTTAGTAACCAAAGCGTTATCTTTTGTTATCGTTATTGTTCTTGGTGTGAGTGTTCCTTCAGGGTAAGTTTACACGACAGCGGTGTACTAAATTTTGCATACAGATGACAAGATCATCAAGATATCCCGGCTTAATCCCTTATCCTAGTTTTGTGCAATAGGCCCCAGTTCACACGTTTGTTGGGTTTTGTTGGATCAATGTGTTACCCCTGTCAGTGTCTGTTCGTGATGGTCAGGGTTGGTTTTCACCTAACTGAACATAATTCAGTTGTCTTTGTCTGTTGGGGCAGTGTGACAGTTATTTTTCATAAAATTCTAAATTCAACAATTAACTTGTTAAAAATGGATGTTTGAGCTGTTTTAATTTAAAGTAACTTGCACTGACATATCTTAAAACATTTTTATTTTTTTTAAGGCATGTCAATATAAGATACTTAAATGTCTTAAAAGAACTAAGGCTGATCCTGGCTTAATCTAATCCTTGTCTGTGAAACCAGGCCAATATAACCTCGTGTTGCATTGCTGGTGTGACATTATAAATAGGCTATAGCTATGATATTAATAAATAGGATAATAGATATAGTGCAAATCCCAACAGGCTTGCTAAATTACATTAGACTTGATACAAGGGGGCAGAGTCAGGCTTTAGTGTAGTAACACCTCCACCGCATCGCTAGAGCATCATGTAAGTTTGTAGAAAGGGGCGGTACCGATGTGCTACACCGCAAACAAGCGCGAGCGGAGGATGCAGGGGCAGACGAGCCGCAGCTGAACACGGAAGAAGACATGATGGTGTTTTAGCAGCAGTGCGGGCTCGGTGAGGCTGAACTAGTCGTTTTGACCACTTTTGGTCTTCAAACAGAAAGATGGCGCCGTCGGGTTCGCGCAGCGATGACTGCTGGAGAGTTTTATACTGGATCCCTGTGCTGTTCATCAGTCTGATCGTGGCATGGTCCTACTACGCTTATGTAGTGCAGCTCTGCATAGGTAAGACTGGAAGCAGCTCTCTCTGAATGAAGTTGGTGTGAAACGGAGAGAGAATGAATAAATAATAGCTGGCTTCTCGACCATGTGCGTATGTCTGCTTCTGTTACTAGAGCAATATATCTGCTATTGATGGGGTTAATTTGCTTATAAACAGATAGACTATAGTCATGATTAGTGTCAAGTTATATGAGATTTATTCATTCCATAATCTCTTTATATGCGCATGTGTGTCTGTAGGCTTCAATTATAATACATATATTGTAATTTTATGCATGCATCTTCATTATAAAACTGAAAAACAACATATATGGGTCAGTGACTAAGCATGCGAAACGATAAAAAGGTTATATAGGGGTGCATTCAGATTGATTGGGACACTTTTTCCCAGTCATCTCAATGTCCCAATAAAAAAGTGTCCCAAAATATATAGACAATTATAATGATTTTTCATAATCATAAATGTCATAGTCAAAAATGTTTTGGTTCATTTGACCTGAACAAAATACCTTTTCATAAAAAGGTCAAAATATAATTTAATAGAACTCATGAGGGTCATAAGGGGTCCATCTTTAAAATATGAACTATATTAAAAGACAAAACTGCTTTATTGCTATTTTTAATGATACTTTTTAAATTACAACAGGGAAGTTAACACCACCTATACATTTTGCACTTTAAGCCCCACAAATATTAATAATAGCAAAACTAACAATATAAATCCAGAATTCAAGTGTCTTCATGAATTAACAAGCAATGGTTTGTGTTCACATTAACATCATTCACTCCTTTGATAACATCTGCTATCATGTTCCTATAAAAACAGCATGAAGAGGCTTTATTGTTCTCTTGAATGTTGGATGATCATGAGGATGCCCTGTTATTCTCTGAAGACTAATGGTGTGTGTGTTTGGACTCCTTATAATAGAATCAAATGACGTTTAAAAATCTGTGTATAAAACAGCTGCTTTGTGATGTTCCTCAGAGACTTCACTGAGTGAAGTGTCAGTGGCCAGGCCACACTTCTAATGGCTCTTCCCACTGGCAGTTTATACTGGTTTATGCCATGGGGCATGGGCACCCCACCCCTTGCTTTGTACTGAAACTGACAAAATGAAAAACATCAAGTGCTTTGAGGTCTGAACTTGAGCATGAATCAAATGCTATATGTTTGCATGGGTTCGGTGGGTCTATCTACCTAGCATTGCTGGTCACCAGCAAAAGTATGTTTTGCATGCTGGTTGCTAGTTTGCTGGTTACCAGCATAGGAAGCGGGAGTTATTTTTTTGAGTTTTGCTTGAGAACAGCATGACTACGCCGGTCCACCAGCATAAATCATCTTAGACTAACACTGAATTCATGCTGGTTTATGCTGGATTTTTTAGCAGGGTATAGTTGACTCATTGCAACGATGCAAATACTCAAAACTGTAACAGACAGTGTCAGTTTAAAAGAAGATCTGTTTACTGTTGATACTACTAAAATGTGATCATTGCACTTATTTTAGCAAGCCATAATGGTGGTCAGTGAATCTTTCCTTTACCCATAGTGACAAAGGTTGTTATAACCATACTGTCTGCTGATCTTTATGTCTCAAAGCTAATCTCACTGCCAAGCTGTCAAACTCAACCTCACCAATCTCTGCTTGACCTATTTATGCTATCAAATCACTTGTGCTGCACATTGAGTTTAGCAACAAACACATTTTACATTTCCAAGAAAACACGGAAAGAAATGGAAGTCTCAACATCTGTTGACAGTTTTTATTGCTTGAATTGGGCGGGTTGTATACCAATGATCAGGTGTAATGATAATGGCCTTATTACAGTATATGATGTGATTGCCGGTTGTACTTACACTTGCACGTATTCTTTACATGCTTTTTGTGAATTATTACAAAATCATGAGGCTTTTCTTAATGCCACAAACGCATTAGCGCTCCATTGGGTACACACACTTTAAATAGATGCACTGCATTCTGGGATTTTGTTTCTGTTTTGTGCTTCAGAGGAACTACAGTTTTTTTTTTTTACTTAAGTGCCAGATCTTTCAAAGAGCATATTTTGGATAGAAAGTAGTACTGCAGCCCACATCACATTAGATGAGGCTAATCTAATGAGGCTTTTAGGACACTGCAACTGAAAGAACTAGATATTTATTGAAGAGTGATACTTAGAATGTCAAACCTGAAAAGAATATATCTTTAACACACTGTGCAAAACAAAAACCTCCTTCCTTGTCATTTGTGTGGGTGGTCCTATCTGCATGTTCCTGTGTGGTCATATCTCTAACCTCGTCACCACAAAATAGCTCATCGTTCTGCAAGAGCACCAGTTGAAGAGATGCAATTATGAGCTAGTGAATTTGGGCATCTGATCAAGGGTCTCTGTACAGCGTGAGTTCCAGCAACAGCGATCAGAACCATCTGCTGCTCGCTGACCTTCTAAAAGCACAAGGAGTTTCTGACCTACTGTTTATACAATAATATCCAGTGCAGGATTCAAATCCTATAGCATTAAAAAAAGTTGTAGAGACATTGCTACATTTGACTTTCTCTTTTCTCTGCAGAAACTGTTGAAAACATGGGAGAGAAAAGTAAGTCAGCTTTTTCCTACAATGTTTTACCTTTTCCCCCAGATAAGTTCAATGCCAATGTCTTTTCATAATTGGAGTGAATATTTGCAATTACTTTTTTCATTTTCTGAATGTTTATAAATGGATGAATGATTTTTGAAGGATCATTTGACACTGAAGACTGGAGCAATGATGCTATGCTATCTCTTCATCACGGCTCCTGTTAGTGGATTGGATATATTAGGCAGCAAGTGAACATTTTGTACTCAAAGTCGCTGTGTTAGAAACAAGAAAAAATGGGCAAGCGTAAGGATTTGAGTGAGTTTGACAAGGGCCAAATTGTGATGGCTAGATGACTGGGACTGGCTAGAAGAGCATCTCCCAAACTGCAGCTCTTGTGGGGTGCTCCTCATCTGCAGTGGTCAGTATCTATCAAAAGTGGTCCAAGGAAGGAACAGTGGTGAACTGGCGGCAGGGTCATGGGCGGCCAAGGCTCATTGATGCACGTGGGGAGCGATGGCATGGCCCATGTGGTCCAATCAAACAGACGAGCTATTGTAGCTCAAATTGCTCAAGAAGTTTTTGTTGGTTCTGATAGAAAGGTGTCAGAATACACAGTGCCTCGCAGCCACAGACCAGTCAGGGTGCCCATGCTGACCCCTGTCCACCACCGAAAGTGGCAAAAGTGGGCATGTGAGCTTCAGAACTGGACCATGGAGCAATGGAAGATGGTGGCCTGGTCTGATGAATCATGTTTTCTTTTACATCACGTGGATGGCCGGGTGCGTGTGCGTGGCTTTCCTGGGGAACACATGGCACCAGGATTCACTATGGGAAGAAGGCAAGTGTGATGCTTTGGGGAATGTTCTGCTGGGAAACCTTGGGTCCTGCCATCCATGTAGATGTTACTTTGACACGTAACACCTACCTAAGCATTGATGCAGACCATGACCACAACGGTATTCCCTGGTGACTGTGGCCTCTTCCAGCAGGATAATGTGCCCTGCCACAAAACAAAAATGGGTCAGGAATGGTTTGAGGAGCACAACAACGAGTTTGAGGTGTTGACTTGGCCTCCAAATTCTCAATCCAATTGAGCATCTGTGGGACCAACACAATATTATTCATAATGTTATGCCTGATCTGTGTATATATTTAAAAAAATATACATATATTTTTTTTACCATTCAAAAATATTTATTTTAAATTGCAATAATATTTCAAAGTATTACTGTTTTTACTGTATTTTTGATAAAATAACTGCAAACTTTGTGAGAGTAAAATAATTATTTCAAAAACATGCCAACATCAAACCCTGATGGTAATGGTAATGTAAGTCCATGGGATATTTTCACCCGTATTATCATTTTCACCCGTATTATCATCTCCTCAACCAACCACGTGATTTGAGTTATCATTTATGTATTAAGCACAAAAAGCACAGAAAGATAAGCTACGAACCAAATTTTAATAGGAATAAAAATCCCTCACCATAATCATGAGCAATAATAAAAATCATAGTGATGCTTCCCTATAGGGAGCACCACTAATGATGTAATATTCTTTTTTAATCATTTTGAATCACACTGAATATTTCTTTTGTATCACAGTAGTTTACCTCCTGGCATATCATATGCTTTTCATCATGTTCGTGTGGTCATACTGGCAAACCATCTTCACAAAACCCATGAACCCTCTCAAAGAGGTGAGTAAAAATGATTATAGTAATGTTATGTATTAATAAAAATTAATTTCAAAGTAAACACCAATAATTAATAGCAGACAACTGAAGGCATCAGAATGTGCTGTTAACTGTCATCAAGTAATAAGTCAATTTAAATGTTATTTTGCCCAGCATATGCTCAGTATGACTCATGAGGTGTTGACTTATAATGAATATTATTTGTGTTATATTTGTAAATACATGGTATGAGGAAGACATGTTGGTTACACTTATTGAAAAAACAGCATGTTGGGTTGTAAATTGCATGTGATCGTCAGTGTGACCATAGCACCTCACTGGAAGCTGTTATTATTTCAAGCCGAGAGAATGAGAAACAAACTGTAATAGAGAAACCACATATGGCTCAAACTGGCAATCAGTCGTACTCCTCTCACATCTCTGAGTGCAGAACGTGCTGCTCGTCACACAGGAAATATCAAAATGTTTTGCTTTTTGTCTGTTCCTTTCAGTTCCACCTGTCACACCCCGACAAAGAACTATTAGAGCGTGAAGATCGGAGAGAATCACAACAGGAGATCTTGAGGAGAATTGCCAAGGATTTGCCCATTTACACACGCACAATGTCAGGAGGTGGGCACTTTTCTTTATGTTCAGCACATCCTAATAGTGCCAAAGACATCACTGTTAGCAGGCCAAATCTGTAACAGTCCATTCAGCTTAAATTTAGGCTCAGTAACAAATAATGGCCACAGACAATTACATTTGTTTCAATCTGTCTTCAGTGAATCCTATCGATCTGTATTTTAACAAGCTGTCTTGATACAGCTATCCGCTACTGTGATCGCTGTCTGCTGCTGAAGCCTGATCGATGTCATCATTGCTCTGCCTGTGATATGTATGTCTTTCTCCTTTTTTAAGACACAACACATTAGATTTTGCTGTGTTGCATTTCAACAGCTCCTGCCTTTGCTGTTTTACAGGTGCATTTTAAAGATGGATCACCATTGTCCGTGGTATGTACTAGCTCAGTAGATTAAATGCAAAGCAAGAATAAAAGATTTTTAGTCTTGAAAGTTTCTATTAGACCAACAATCATTATTTGATTTTGTCATTTAAAGCTTAACATTTTTGGTGGTATAATTTTACATTTTGGTGAATTGGTGACTAATTTGAGTGAATTTAAGTGGTCCTTCATGCTTGCATTCATATATTTCCATAAAAAATACATTGTACAAATTACATGAAATCATCATCATTTACCTTGTAAAATAGATTTCTCATGAGATGATATTAGCTTTCTTCTGTTATTCCATCTGTCAGAAAAAAAAAACTGCTTTGTGATGTTCCTCAGAGACTTCACTGAGTGATTTGTCAGTGGCCAGGCCACACTTCTAATGGCTCTTCCCACTGGCAGTTAATGCCATGGGCACCCCACCCCTTGCTTTCTACTTCAACCGACTAAATGAAAAACGTCAAGTGCTTTAATATCTGAACTAAAGCATGAATTGAATAATATGTTTGCATGGTATTATATACCTAGTTTTGCATGCTGGGACTAAATAGTGGTGGCAGTGGCTCAGTGGTTCATGTAGGTTGTCTATAAACCAGAAGGTTGGTGGATACTAAAATGAGAAACGATCCCCAGTTTTGTCCATCCTGACCGAGTGCTGAGGTGTCAACATGTTAAGCAAGATCACCTGTAACCCCAGCTGTTCCATACCATCTGTTTATAAATAAATAGTACATTTGACTATTTATACATTTTTATACAACAGCCGCCAGAGGGCCAAAAGTTACATTATGCAGCTAGTTAGTAAGATAGTAAAATATTTTTTAAATGTGCTAAATCAATGTGATTACATTTCACATACAAAAGTAGTGTCAAGAAGGGTAGAAATGAATATTGTATTTTGAGCTGTATTTTGCAATAAAAATAGATATTAATATCCAATTTTATTGAGGCTAATAGGTGCATTTTGTCTTCTCTGACAGGGTGAACAATTGCGTGGGCTTCGCCAACTACAAGTTTTTCATGCTCTTCCTAGCATATTCATTGTTGTATTGCCTCTTTGTCACTGCCACAGACTTGCAGTATTTCATTGAGTTCTGGACTGTGAGTATGAATTATTAATTTCCTGGGCTTATATTAGGAAACAGATAATTTGAATGTTCAGATAGGCTGTCTTCAGGAGCACTATCATGTTTTGATCACTGCTTTGCAATAAAAATAATGTTTTCATTTTGAAAGGTTGATGGTAAAACACATGAGCGTCTAATGCAGTATTTGGTAGGACTGAGAAGTTCTTTGATTGACCTATTAATTCCTCTAGTTCCTGTAGTTTCGATAGTTTCCATCAGCATAACACACATAACACTAGATCCAGTTGACAAGGAAATGTTATTCTAGTCTCGAATGGATTGTCCATGTATCCCACTTCTGCTTGTTCCCACTAGTTCAGTTTAATTTAGCAAACTTTATGTAATTGAGTATTCTGTAGAAATCTGTATATCAACTAGCTAATATAGCAAGCAATAGCTTGAATTAGGGCTGAGCTGTTTTTTGTTTGTTTATTTCAGTCCACTCCTGTTTGTGGTGTTTTTCCCCATGTCTTTCCCATGTTTCTCACAGAATGGTCTGCCTGATACCCAAGCCAAGTTTCACATCATGTTCCTGTTTTTTGCTGCCTCCACGTTCTCAGTGAGCCTAGCGTTTTTGTTTGCTTATCACTGCTGGCTTGTCTGCAAGAACAGATCCACATTGGGTGAGTGGGCTGTGCTGTAATTAACCTTGGATTTCACTGGTAAACATGGGCTCATCAATAGTTTATATTTTGCATTCTATGATCATCTGTCCGCACTGCCTGACCAAATACATCTCGTACAACCAGTGAATCCAATCTGGGGCAGGTGGTGTTTAGGTCTTCTGCAGTCTGCCCTTTGTGGCAGATTCTCAAGGGAACATGTATCTGTGACAACATGCCCAGTCTTCTGGCAAAAGCAAGTGTGTCAAGATGCATTATGGTTGAAAATGTTAAAAATTAATCTCAGAAAGGAACACTCCACCGTTTTTAGAAATAGGGTTTATTCAACATCTTTCTACATTTAGATATGTGGGCAAATGCATTTTTGTCTCAGAGCATGCATTGTTTTAGTTTGGTATGGTCACCGCTAGCTTAGCTTAGCATAATGAATAGAATCCTATGTTGCCAGCTAGCATGTCCCGAGTAAAAGTAAAAGTGAAAAAACCCCACCTAATTACTTCTTGTGACCTGCGTATTCACAACGAATAAAAATAGCGATGCAGATTAAGAATAGGCAATTTTCTAGGCAGATATTGATTTGGGACTATGTTATGGGGAAGCACATATATTCACTATATTCTATATTCAGGGACTATATTCAGGCGAAGCACCGCTACTTGGGCGCAGAGATATCACGCAATATCTGATCCTTTAACCCTGTAAACCCTCAAAAGTAAAGCCTTCTCTTGTCTGATTGATAATTCATACTTTATTAGCAAGTAAATGTCTTTTTAGTGTGATTCTATAAATGTCCACCTTCAGGTTGTCTTTTTGCTGTGAAATTTTTATTAAGTAAAGATTACTTTTATATTGTTAGGTTTACTTGATTATCCATATATCGTTTTCATCATGTCAATCATGTCCATGTCATGTCAATCAAAAAACAAATAAACATTCCTCAAAAGCATATTTGATACTCACATTTGTGTAATCTCTCAATTATCATTGCATTGCATTATATGCTTTGCCCCCACAATTAAAACACAGAGCTTTGATAATAAGACTAAACATTTAGATATCATATTACTAAGACATATTATTGGGAGAATATAGTGTCAATTGATATTTATATGCATATCATGTAAGTAGTCTGCTATATTGTTATAACAATCTCATTGATTTACATAAGAAGCATTAGAAGAATCAGAATTTAACTTTTTGGCTATATAAATATCAGCATTATAGCACCAAATTGCATATTTTTGCTCAGTTTGGGCATCTGAATGAAATGTAGATGTTTTTTCTTATTGAGTATGAGCTCCATATTCTTCTATATCATACTAAATGAGCCATGCAAGTCTGATGTATCAAAATATGATACTCAACAAACAAACATCCATTTCATCAGAACTGACTTGTCTGGCCATGATTATTATTTCATATTTTAGGCTTTACAGGGTTAGATGTTAAGAGAAATTGGAAATCTTGCTAGTAGGATTGTATATGAAGCCTCTTTATGTATTTATGTGGTTTAAATGTTTCTCCTGTAAGAGGCTTTCAGAGCTCCTGCGTTCCAGCATGGACCAGACAAGAACGGCTTCAGTTTAGGAACAAACAAGAACTTTCTCCAAGTGTTTGGAGAAGAAAAGAAATACTGGCTACTGCCTGTTTTTTCAAGGTATCAGTCATGTTCAGTAGAACTGAAAATAGTGTCAGTGTTTGCCGATCTCATTCCCTCTGTATCACATTGTGTTTCTGCAGTGTGGGCGACGGCTGCTCATTCCCCACATGTCTAGTGAACCCAGACCCCGAACAACCCTCCTTGCCCCCTGGACGCAACCCTTCAATCAAAAGGTTTATGCCTCAGATGAATTATTCATTTAGAAAAATATTGTATAACAATATAAAAATACAAAATAATAAAAATACCCCGACATTTGACAGTCCAAACAAACAATGAGTCAAGAAAGTAGATAATACTTCTGGTACCACTGTCACAAAAATAGTGAATTGCTGATATCCAGAGCTTTGCATTCATTCATTTATTCTTCCAGTGTTGGAGAATCCCATCAGTTTCCACCTAAACCTCTGAGAGAGTCTCAGAGCAGACTGCTGAACAACGGACAGTCAGAGGGAAGTGAAGACAGAGACAAGCGAGGTGAGAGGACAGTTAGGCCACATCTGAGATCATCACAAAACACAGCTAGTTTGGGTGGGTCTTGACCAGATATGACTAATAGATATGAGGTAAACCTGCAGCTATGAATGTGTTAGGTAATATTAATGTGGTGAAACAACGTTGTACACACTTATCATTTCTGTGTTTTCCTAACAGGAACAAGCAACCCAGCCTTGAATATTGAGAAGGAAACTTAGGAACATGCTAATGAAACAGGTTTGTTACTTTTGTGTGTACATATTACAATAAGACTTGACTTATTTTCAGATAATAACATTAAAGTGTTTCAAAATTATAGTAGGCCTACTACCATTTAAAAGTTATACATATACAAAAATATATATATAGCCTACACTACTGGTCAAAAGTTTGGAAACATTACTATTTTATATGTTTTTGAAAGAAGACTCTTCAGCTCATCATATATTAGGGGTGGGCATAGATTAATTTTTTTATCTAGATTAATCTCACTGTGATTTTGGATTCTCATTTGAATTCTGCCGAAGGCATTCAAAACCGAAACCGGGGTTCGTTTGCGTCATCAAAGCAGCAGCTTTTTACCCCGTTACTTAGTAACGACGTCGAGCGAGAAGGTGGCAAAATGAATAGCGTTATTCACCTAACTTTTATATTTTTGTTTTTGAACCGTTAGTTTTGTTACCAAAGCTTCAGTATGTAATGACACTTGCGTCTATCTGCCGCGGATGTACTGCAAATACTGTAAAGAACGCTGAAGATGAGCAGAAATTATATTTACAGCTCTCTGCTTGCAGTATGTCAGTCACGCTCGTCAGGACTCGAGTACGGTTCGCGGGTGCGCGCCCGAGTTCGGAAGACAGCGTTCACGCTTGATGTGGTAATTTTACAGCATACACGCAGGCTCGAAGACTCATTCTCGCTCCCTACAGTGCAATTCGGCTAGGTAGCTAAAATATCACTTTGAAAGTCATCATAGCTTGCGTAGTATAGACCCAGCTCCCAACCCAACTTTGAAAATAGATTAACGGCGATATTTTTTTTATCGCCCGATCAGAGTCTCACGTTAACGCATTACGTTAACGCCGATAACGGCCCACCACTAATATACTGTATATATATATATATAATTGATCCAAAATACAAATTTTTTTTTACAATTTAAAATAACTTTTTTTTCTATTTGAATATATTTTAAAATGTTTTTTAAGCTTTCTATAATGATTTGCTGCTCTACAAATATTTCTTATTATTATCAATGTTGAAAACATTTGTGCTGCTTAATATTTTTTTGTGAAAACTGATACGTTTGTTTTTTCCAGGATACTTTGATAAATAGAAAGTTCAAAATAACAGCATGTATTTAAAATAGAAATATTTTTAACATTATCAATGTCTTTACTTTCACATTTAATTCATTTAATGCATCCTTCCTGAATTAAAGTATTAATTTCTGTAAAAATAATCTTACTTTCCCCAAACCTTTGAATGGTAGTGTACACACCACATATAGTGTTATATATTATATTATATTATATTATATTATATTATATTAATTATATAATATAATATAATATAATATTATATTATATATTTGTGCTGTTAAATTAATCGCGATTAATCGCATCCAAAATAAAAGTGTGTTTACATAATTTTAATTTGTAAACACAGACTTTTATTTTGATTTGACAGCATATAAGATATTATAAATGATCCTAAATGAATTCTCTTTAAACTCTAGGAGTTTTGTACTAGTGATGTCTATTGTCAGTGGAACAGTGAGGACTGTTGGAGGTCTCTGCTGCTCTTGCACAGACTTGCACTGCCCTTCCACTCTCTACCTACTGAATTGTGATCCTCCACAAGCGCTAACAGAGCCGGATTATGGAGTGTACATTCATAAAGGGCAGCAGTCGCTTCTCCTCCTTGGAAACTGTATGGCTGAGATATCTTAACGTGCCTAAAGATGCCCACAGATGTGGCTGAACAAAGTAACATCACTGTGGTTCCTGGACCCACATTTATAAAAAATGTAGAAATTTATATGGAAAATGCCTTGAATATAGCTTGTGTGGTGTAGGCATTGCTTAAAGAAGGTATTTTTTTGTCAGTCTGGGATACGTGAAGTATTTATGCATGCTGTGTGATGGTGGTACATAGTCGTTTGTCATGTTTGAAATGTGAAAACTGAAAACTGAAAAGCTCACTACACAACACATTTTTTGTACCCTGTTTTTGTTAAATGCATCGTTAAATTTGCGTTTGCACATCATGTTCGTGATCTGTTTTATTTGACAAAGCGTCAGCGGGGATCTTGTCCATGTCCCGGCTTTCCTGAGTTTTACAAAGGTCATACACAAGCAAAAAGACTGATGCAGCAAAACATTTTAGGCCATTTTTAGCACTGCATATCCAGACAAAAACACTGTTTATTCAACTTATGTTTTTACCCTAACAGTGGGAAGACAAAAATACTCTATATGCACTTTGAACAGCACTTAAAGCTGTACATAATTTCAGTTTTTAAATTGTCTTTGTCTTGATGTTTTCTTGATGGTTCTGTTGAATCAAGAATGCAAGGATAATGTATTCTGACAACTCATGTCCACATGCGTTATGATACTGCAGCTGCAGTGAGTATATATATAATTTTTAGGATACTTTGCATAACTCTGCACAATTAATGCAAAACTCAAAGATGTGGTTTTGCATCGCATCTGACTTATCTAAGGGCTCTTCTAAAGTACTTACTACCAGATTTCTATCTGAATTTGATTCCATAGTTATTGCATGTAAATGTACTTGTACTTGATTTTGACTCTAAAATGCCAAGAGCTGTGGTGCGTTGTCCGTTTTGTAGCTTTTATGGAAATGTCGTATAGGATTTGTTATTTTGTGATTAGGGTCACACACCACATTAAAAATCAACTGTGATACAAGATTTCTACTGGTTCTTGCTTTGTGTATGTAGACAAGCTTATTGTCGTCACTGCTTTTGTTCTCTTTGGGAGTATGTAAAATTCTGCTGGCTCTAGTTTAATGTTTTCATATACGCTCAGTCTACGAATGACAACACTCTTGAACGACATGCCTTGATGAATGTTACTGTAAGAGAAATAAAGTAATATTTTATTAAGTGCTACACTGTTGTTTTGGTATCGTTTCAATCTAACACTAGTAACTGTCGTTCACGAATGGACAATACAGCATACATTTGAACAGACTTCAGTTAGAAATGTTAGAAAAATCAGGCTTTTATTCCCAAAAGCTCTAAAAACAGTCACTCTATATTGCATAATACCAATGTGGGTACTGTACACATCAAGATGATAGACAAACAGGAGGAGAGAGGTTAAGAGCTATCAAGTCATTATTCACCAAATCACACATTCAAAAACGAAAAAAAGCTGTGTTCATGCGATTCACATGTCTATAAAACCGCAGATTAGTTAACACAGCATTTATTCAATTATCTTTCAGTACATGCAGCAGATCTAGGCAACACAAAATTGTAAAGCCATACAATACACAAAAAAGAGAGGAAAATCAGGAGAAAACCCCAAACAGCACAATGTGCACCATTCAAAAAACCAGCGCTACAAGTAAAACTAATCCCACTGATACTGACTGAGTACTTGAGTTGGTTAAGATTCCCTTTAAGAGTCATTATTTCTCATATTAAATGAATAAAAGGCTTTGAACTTTTTGATACTAAAATACTACAAAACCTTTACATTTCTTTTAAAAATGAAAATGGAAAATATTTTGATGCAGAAGTATTGGGTGACCTCTGTTCACTTAAATAGTGGCAGTTACATCATCACTCTTAATTTACTCGTGAGGTAAAATCTGTGCTAACCCAACATAAAGAGTAAAATCAGTGCGAGGCTTAAGTGTATCTAAAGCTATTACGAAGTGTGAGAAATCAGTACTCCTGTAATCAGGGAACGACAGTTCACATAGGTGACTGGTGTACTCGCCAAATTAGTCAATGAACTACCTAACAGTACACGAGAAGGAAAGAATGCAATAAATTAACGATAAAAAAGAACATAAAAAGTAGCTTATATAATATTAAGGCTGAGCTGTGGGGGGGAAAACTAAAACACCAAATGGTTCCTCTTCTTTAACCATAAAAGTTGAACATTTTGTGAAAAGATTTAACCCAGAGAAGGCAACAAAGGGAAGAAGTTTTTTTTCTGTTGGATGGGAGCTTTAAAGTGCAAATTCCTATGAAATCTCTCATGGAAAACAAAACAACAACTAAAAACCCATGTTTTGAGCCCTGTATATGAGGTTCTTTATGGTGAGGGATTCTTGTGTCATGACTGCTGCTTGTTGGCCTCCTCCTCGTAGGCATTTCCGGTGCCGTTTTGGACATAGGACGAGCCTGAACCCAGTCCATACAAGTGACCACAATACTTGGCATCATCTATGTGATCCTCAAAAAACATCTGCAACGACAATGATGTTCGTCAGTACAAATGCTGGATTCAATGCCAGTTATTTGTGATATTTAATAAGCGCAAACCTCTCTCATTTTGAAGAAAGCCATTCCTGTGAGGAGTGAGTCGGACCCTGCCTGATGCTGAGGTCCAATTCTCTCCAGCTCGAGCTGCTCTGCCACCTCCTGCAGACCACCCTGCACATCACATGATAGAAATCAGACACAGACTCCTTCTATTCACAAACACTGCTATCAATGAAAGTAACCCCTGGTATACTTCAAGGAAAATGCTGCAGTGATGACAGCGGTGTGAAATGATGAAATAAGAAATCTGCAATATACATATACACACACACACTATATTGCCAAATGTTTTGGGACGCCTGCCTTTACATGCACAAGAACTTTAATGACATCCCATTGTTAATCCGTAGAGTTTAATATTGATTTGTCCCACCCTTTGCAGCTATAACAGCGTCAACTCTTCAGGGAAGGCTTTTCACAAGGTTTAGGAGTGCGTTTATGGGAATTTTTGACCATTCTTCTAGAAGCGTGTTTGTGAGGTCAGGCACTGGTGATGGATGAGAAGGCCTGGCTCCGCTCTAATTCATCTCAAAGGTGTTCTATCAGGTTGAGGTCAGGACTCTGTGCAGGCCAGTCAAGTTCCTACTCACCTAACTCACTAATCTATGTCTTTATGGACCTTACACTGGTGCGCAGTCATGTTTGAACAAGAAGGGGCCATCCCCAAACTTTACAAAGTTGGGAGCATGAAATTGTCCAAAATGTCTTGATATGCTGAAGCATTAAGAGTTCCTTTCACTGAAACTAAGGGGCCAAGCACAACCCCTAATAAACAACCCCACAACATAATCCCCCATCCACCAAACTTTACACTTGGCACAATGCAGTCAGGCAAGTACCGTTCTCCTGGCAACCACCAAACCCAGACTCATCCATCGGATTTCCAGGCAGAGAAACGTGATTGGTCACTCCAGAGAACGCGTCTTCACTGCTCTAGAGCCCAGTGGCGGCATGCTTTACACCACTGCATCCGACGCTTTGCATTGCACTTGGTGATGTAAGGCTTTGATGCAGCTGCTCGGCCACAGAAACCCATTCCATGAAGCTCTCTACACACTGTTCTTGAGCTAATCTGAAGGCCACATGAAGTTTGGAGGTCTGTAGCTATTGACTCTGCAGAAAGTTAGCGACTTCTGTGCACCATTCTTTCACAAATGTTTGTAGAAGCGTCTGCATGCCTACGTGCTTGATTTTATACACCTTTGGCCATGGAAGTGATTGGAACACCTGAATTCAATGTTTTGGAGGGGTGTCCCAATACTTTTGGCAATATAGTGTATATACACACTCACCCTTAGTTTTATAAGTTTCATTGCTTTAAAACAACACTGAACCACAGAAAATTTAATTTGGATTTATGTACTGATCAACAAAAAAACTAAACAAAAATTTAAATCATTACAATTGGTCAGCTATAACTATACCAGTATTCAAATGGTATTACTTGATTACCTTTGACCTAACCTTTGGTAGGTTTGTTAAAACTATAAAAAAAAAAGTCAGGCACTGAAATAAAATATGAGATGAAAAACTTAATTGAAAATAAGAAATGTTGAAATTAACTGAAACTAGTTTAAATTGAAGTACTACAATTACTAAAACTAAAATAAAAATACATTAAAAAGTCAAATAGAAATATTAAAATAAAATAAAACAGAAATACTAAAACTAAAGTGAAAGCAAAAGCTAATTCAAAATATGAATACATATTATAATAGGATACACTGTAAATAATACTAAAATAACAGTGAGCAATACTGAATACTTATTCTGTATAAATAAAAATGTAAAAAATAACTGATTATTGCAGATCACATCGTCTTTTTGTCAGATATGTTTTTGAGTCTTCTTTCTGTTGATCAATAGGGACACACACACACACACACAAGGAAAAAAGGGGAAAAAAAAGAAAACAGCATGATTTCAATACTGTAAAACACTGAGGACAAAGTCCACAGTCATGAATACTTTGTAGGCCCTGTATTTCTAATGACAACATCCTCATGCACATTCCCAAACGCTAAAATACCTTCAAGTTTTTACAGCTCTTCATGAGGTATTTCACATCATAAATGATGGGAAAAAATAAACGAAGAATCTCGAAGAAGTCAACCTCTTCCTCTGGCAATTTTGAGTTGGACAAAATTTTTATCAGGTACCCAAAGTCATAGCCACTGTTTGGAAGAGACACAACAATTAGTTTTTGACACTTTCAGACGTGTATGCTATAAGCAAGCATGCATTTTTTTTTTTAGCTGTGAAGAATCTTCTAATTTTAATGGAGATGTGGATTGAATCTGTATTGATTTCAGTACATGGATATTACTGTAAAATTACCTATGGAATGAGAGCCACTTGACCCCCTCACAAAGCACCACACCTGAGGTCATAAGCAGCTCAGCAAAGTACAGTGTCTCAATACCCTCGTCCTCATGCTTCTTAAACTGGATACCTGACGAAGTGAGCAGCTCAATGGAATCCTGTGCATACATGTCTTCCCTGCAAAAGACAGTATGTCCAGCTTTCATAAAGAATCACACTGATGGCTATGGTTACACCTGAAGACAAAAAAAGTCATCTTGTCACATGTCTTCAACATGCACATAAAAGAGGGATCTTGGATTGATGCTTTGTTGTTGAAAATGAGTGCAATACCTCTTTAATTACAAAGTGCAATGCTTACGTGAGGTTAAATTTGAAGTTGAACTGCCATGTTGACGTTCCTGGTGGGTATTCGCCCTTCTCGTTCATGAATGTAAGGCCAAGCTGGATGATCTTCAACAAGTCAACATTACACCGCAGCAGTTGGTACTGGTAATCTGCATTGCTTCTAAATTCTCCGATTGGTCTTGCAACAACACCTGGAAACTCTGTGTCCTACAAATGCAACAAAAAAACATTATGAGTGTTATGGCTACTTGTGTATTTATAGCTCATGATTAAAAAAAGGGCCAGAAAATATATACCGTTTGGTATATCAGACTAAAAATATTTACAAAAATTTATTTTTTAATAATATTACTATTATTATTATTATTATTATTATGAGTCTTAGTCATCATTCCTAAAGAGCAGCTTTATCTTAATTCACTCATGTTGCTCACGCCATTAATTGTGTTGAATAATGAATGAATGAACGAGCGAACAAACGAGAGGTTTTGGCATTTTATCTTTTTGTGGTCTGATGCGCCTCATGAGTTAAAATGTCCAGTTTTTGCCTACTTTTTGGGAGAAAAATGGTGACCTAAAAATTAGACCATCTAAATTAACTGGATTTGTTCAAGTCAAAAATATTTCTTAATATTGCTGAATCAACCTAAACCATCAAAATGTATTTGTATTTGGTTTAATCGAGTAAAAAAGCTATGAAAGCTTGTTTCCACAGAAACAAATAAAAAGAAATTGCGTCTTTTTCTCACACTTCTGACTTATTTTCTCTCACAATTCTGATATAAACTCACAGTTCTGACTTTGCAATTCTGAATTGCATGATATAAACTTGCAATTGCATGTTATAAAGTCAGAAATGCGACATTTAGTCTTTAAATTTCCTCAGAATTGGACTTTAAAACTCGCAATTGCGAGTTTACATCTCACAATCCTCCAACTGAAAAAATTATATTATTTCTCGCAATTGTGAGTTTATACCTCGAAATGCTGATTTAAAAAAGTAAGAAGTGTGAGATTAAAAAAATAAAATAAAAAATAAATAAATAATTTGTGATTCATGATCTTTTATATTTTTTAAATCCGTGGCAGATAAACGCTTCCATAAAAAACAGCTCTTTAGGGTAATAATTGCAGGTTACCACTTTTAAGGTGCATTCTCTCTTTCCACAATAACAGTAACTCTCGTATGTCTCTTACCATAAGGCTGACACTCAAGTCATTACTATGGTCACTGATGTAGACATACCGGATATTAATCAACATATGAATCTGATTTCATAACTTGGAAATCGACAGGGAAGACAGTCAGGCCTAGATCAAATTTGAAAAATTAAACCTTAAAACCTTAAAGGGTTATTAGTTCAACCAAAAATGAAAATTTAGCCCATGATTTATTCACCCTCAAGCCATCCTAGGTGAATATGACATTCTTCTTTCAGATGAAAACAATCAGAGTTACATTAAAAAATGTCCTGGGTCTTCCAAGTTTTATAATGGCAGTGAATGTTGGCCTGTTTTTGAAAACATCTATCCATCATAACTGCTCCACACGGCTCTGTGGGGTTAATAAAGGCCTTTTGAAGTGAAGCGATGCATTTGTGTAAGGAACATATCCATATTTAAAATGTTATAATGTAAAATTTCTAACTTCCGGTGGACCGTCTTCTGTATTCAAAATGCTTATGCTACTTCTGATGAGCGTAACTGGTGTGTAATGTCGTCAGACGTAGCGTAAGCATTTTGAACTGCGAGCCTCTGCTACAATTCCGCCGGAAATTTTACTTTATAAAGTTTTAAATATGGATATTTCCATTACACAAACGCATCGCTTCGCTTCAGAAAGCCTTTATTAACCACATGAAGCCGTGTGCAGCAGTTATAATGGATAGATGGACTTTTATGGACTTCAAAAACAGAGCAACATTCACTGCCACTATAAAGCTTTTAATTTGAACTCTGATTGGGTTTGTCTGAAAGAAGAGTGTCATATACACCTACGATGACTTGAGGTTGAGTAAATCATGGGCTAATTTTCATTTTTGGATTAACTTTAATGTTTCAAACTCACCATTGCGACATAGCTGAATTTTCGAGTCACCTGTCGGATCCTCTTCATCTCCTCATCCAGGTTGTTGGCCCAAACCTCACATATTCTTTGGCTATGATCCACAGTGGCTGCGGGCATAGTTTCACTCTCAGGTGCACGGCATCAAAACCAAAAAAACACTCCCCAGGGGATATTCTCATGAAATAATAGTCGCTTGTTCCCTTTTTTTACCTGAAAAAAAAAATCACTTCACAATCAGACAACCAGGACAATTTATATCAAATGACTTCATTGTTAACAGACCATAAACAAGAAGGTTATAGAAAGTGTACAATATGCAAAATGCACAGTATAGACAGACATAGGGTAACTTGAGACAGTTAAAATGTGCTACTGAAAACAAATGTGGAAAAAAACAGATCAAATTGCAGAGCAAGTTAAAGAAATATTTTAATCTACAAATATGTATAACATCAACTTACAAAACTCTCCTGTATAATTACAGATGAGCATGTTGTAATCAAAGCATGACCAAATTGTTCCCTTTACTTGTACCTAATTTTATTTTCTGAAATGATCAATAACTTCAGGTCTGTTTATCTTTTCAAATTTATATCCACTGTGCGTATCTATGGATTGTGGATAATTCTTCTGTCATGCCCTGGCTGATTCCCTTTGGTCAATCATTAGTCATATGTTTACTGACTTCAAACTAGATGTTAGAGGAGTGTATCCTTATTATGAGGACTATATAAACAGAGGGAGACTTTCTGCAATTATTCACATGCTTCACTTAGTAAACATGAGTACTCTAATGTACTATTCTTGCTTCATGACAACACTGAAAGGATAATGATTCAGACACTCATATCACACACACACACACACACACACACACACACACACACACACACACACACACACACACACACACAGTTGTAATGTAACTAAACAATACAACAAGAGCCAGATGAGTCAAAACGGTCGCAGGCTAACAGTAGCAGCATTCACTTCAATCTGCCAACTAAACAAGTAGGAAGACTTTTGCTTTTGAACACACATGCCCATCAAAGTGCCTTTATAACCTATTGTCTGTTGCTTCATATGTCCTTGAGCTATTAAAATCAGCTGTTATAAGCTGACAGGTTAGCAGCACCAGCTAGCACAACATCTGCTAAACAACTAAATCCCGCAAACGCCCTGAAATAATGTCTACAGTCAGCTTTTGGAGGTTTGTGTAAATAATCTTTCTTGTAAGATGTGAATGATGCTGTTTGGTGTCGGGGTGAGTGTTTATTTATGTATTTGGCTAGCATGTTAGCTATAAGCCTAGCCACAAAAGTTTGTCCTGTTATTATGATCAAAGTTCACTTTTTCTGTCAGGACTTACCTTTCCTCAAACAAGGTAGTTACACTTAAAGCGTATACTGCTTCAGTAATACACAATCACCTTGTTTAGAAAGGACTGGGACCTTGCTCTTTACTTTTATATAGTTTTATTGGGCTAACACCGATATCAACAACCAGCTGCCACCTCTGAAACTACATCACAGCGCTTCAGCGTGACGTCAAGACACGACGACGCGTGACCTTTGAACTCCTTGTGGGGTTTTACGTTTAGATGTAGCCTACATTTTCAAAGAAATACATTTTTTATTGGTGAATTGTTTAAAGAACTATATATATATATATATATATATATATATATATATATATATATATATATATATATATATATATTCTCTCAGAATTGTGAGAGAAAATAAGTCAGAAGTGTGAGAAAAAGGCGCAATTTTTTTTTTTTGTTTCTGTGGAAACAAGTTTTCATGGCTTTTTTTACTCGATTAAACCAAATAAAAATAAATTTTGATGGTTTAGGTTGATTCAGGAATATTAAGAAATATTTTTGACTTGAACAAATTGCTTGTGAGAATCTTCAATGGTGAGAATATTTTTTAGTTAATTTCATTTATTGTATTATATTTTGTTTATTGCATTTTGCGTGTAAATGTGATTTTCTCATAATAAAAAAGATATCTGAGGGATAAACACATTGGCTTCGACTAAGTGGAAATTTTAAGTAATATGTTTAAATAGTGGATTATATACTGTATAGCATATGAATAAAATAAATAATTCACAATTCACCTGTTGTTTTGGACCACTGATTTTTCTTCTTCTTGTAATCTTGCCTTTATTGTTATGTATATCAGCATTACACACCTTGTGACAAAGACTAGAAAATAGATTAGCAAATTTGCAATTGAGATCTAAACTGACCAAAATCTGAATTGTCTCCATTAATGTCTCATTCATTTTTTTATTACCAAAAGCATGATGTAATATCTTACAATATATCGTAACAATAAGTATTCTCTTTTTTTTTGCTGCATTGAAATACAACAGATATTATTTGATATTATATATTATGCTTCTTTTGGTTCTTGTGTTTCGTTGAATTGGTTTTCAAACATCTTTGTTTTGAAAACATGTTTTTAAGCATTATGCTATGCAAACTATCCTATTTGTTATATCAAACTAATGACTGACCAGATCCCATTATGCATTATCCCACTATGAGTAAGTAACTTTTAAATAAGTAAATGTTACTTCTAAAGTGCACTTAAAGATGTAAATATCACATTCATTTCAAAACAAAAAGTTTCATGTATGTATTCACGTTATTCAAGTTCAAAAAATTAAGATGAGATCATTAAATTGCACACATGTATTTAATGTTTTGAAAGGTTTCATGCCAATGAGAGATTATAAATATATACTAGAATAAAACATCACCCTTTACATAGCACACCCGTAATACATATTCAGACAGAAAGACATGCTTCTATAGTGCCATACACATGAGATACATGTCCACATTGTCCAATATCTTTGCATAATTTGAAATACCCACACTTGTATCTAGATCACATACAGTAGATTCTATATATTTTGCATCTGTTCATGATCTGTTGGGGCCAGTCTCATCTGAGTCAGGATCCTTCACACTGTCCTCACTTGGCAAGGACTCTTCACCAGAAGAAAGGGAGCTGAAATCCGCCACTCCTGACTCCTGGTCACTATTGTCAGCATCAGAGCATTTTGGTTTGTCTCCGAAAAGGCGAAGCTCTGCGCTCTCTCGCTCTCCTTGTTGTAAGTTGAAAACATTGGGAGCAGCACCTATGAAGCCACCAATGTAATCCTGAGGAGTATTGGCCAGGCTTGCATCTAAAGGTAACGACCAAAGCGTCTGTTTGCTGTCCAACACACCCTTCTGCATGTAAAGTGTTTTTGCACGCTCCTTATCCAGAACTGCCAGTTTCTGCAAGGGGAAAATATTTGATCACTAAAAAAAATTGGATTTGCAGATCACGCATATTAAGTAAACAACATTGCGCAATTTCCAAATATTCAAAATAAAACTAATATGGCAAATATCTGATGTTCTACCTGCTCATAGAGAGCCAGTTCTTCCTCAAGTTGCTGCGTTTCCTCTTTTACAATCATCAAACAATCCAGCTCAGACTGACGTGGATGCAACTCACGATCAAATCGATTATACAACCTTCTCCAGTATCTAAATACAGAAAAGACAAACCAGTTTTGCAGATAAAGGGATAGTTCACCCAAAAATGAAAATTACCCCATGATTTACTCACCCTAGGTGTATGACGAATTAGATTCAATTCTTCTTTCAGACGAATACAAGCGGAGTCTGGCTCTTCCAAGCATTATAATGGCAGTATATGGCAGTCCAAAATTTGAGGACCAAAAAAAAGTGCATCCATCCATTAAAAAAGTAATCCACACAGCTCAGGGGTGTTAATAAAAGCCTTGAAAAACAATGGGGTTTTGTAAGAAAAATATCCATATATAACACGTTATAAAAGTAAAAAAATCTAGCTTCCGGCGGACCGCCTTCCACTTCAAATTATGGAAAAAGCGTAACGACGATGACGTCGGACGTAACATACACATTTTGAACGGCAAGAGGCGTTACACTTTCTTCATAAGGTGAATACGGAAGACAGTCCACCGGAAGCTTAGAAGGCATTTATTAACCCCGTATGGATCACTTTAATAATGGATGGATGCACTTTTTTGGTCTTCAAATTTTGGGCTGCCATTCGCTGTCATTATAAAGCTTGGATTAGCCAGGACATTTTTTAATTTAACTCAGATTGTATTTGTCTGAATGTCATAAACACCTAGAATGGCTTGAGGATGAGTTAATTACGGGATAATTTTCATGTTTGGGTGAACTATCCCTTTAAACGAACAAATAGCATATATCAGTTACTCTGTAACAGCTGTATTTTTAACAATATCTTCTGTGTGGACTTTTAAAAATGGATCAATTTTTAGGACTAAAGAGAAAAACTGTGCAGGAGAAAGGGAAATATGCATCGTTAGGTTAGGTCAAATATGTTTAAAACATATATAAAGAAAAAAACTGTGTTCTGACATACTTAAAACAGAAGGGGGCAGTACTGGGTCTTAGAAGTGCCTGATCAGGTTTGAACAGAGGGTTCATAAAGTCCAGCTTGTTCTCCCAATAATGAGGCCATATGGAATGAGTTTTCCCGTTGACGCTACAGAAAAAAACAGAGAATTTTATCATGTGCAATACCCCAAATTGACAACAACATTTTTTCATTCATGCTTCAAATTACCAAAGATCTTTCCTCTCCTTCTGGCTGTTACAAACGAAGTTGCCATAGTGACAGGAGTAAACGTGGTTGTGGATGCTGATTAGAAACTTCTCATTGTACTCAAAAGAACAGGGAAACTGATCCATAAGCTGCCATACACATTCCAGGAACTGGTCTATAACAGGTGACACTTCCTTGGCTTCTCCATCTAGATGACCGCACCTGAAACGCCATGAAGAAAATTATTAAATTATATTTAGAATCAGCAATCTCATCTAGTACATCTAGTACAAAACCTGTGAGAATTTTAAGATGTATGCCAACCTGTGTGAAAACTTGTGTCCAAATGATACCCAGTCTTTCTCAATCAGTACCTACACATAAAAGTCATTTTAATTTGTAATAATATTTCACAATATTAAACTGTTTTACAGTATTTTTGATGAGCAAAAGAGAAAATCTTATAGTGGCAGTGTACTTGAGAGCAGTTTAAAGGTAAAAGGACAATTTCCATTGTTAAAATGCTTCTTATCCCAGTTTCATAAGCAGAGACAACCATACAAGTTTAATTCTTTAATTTGTAAGCCAACTTCCTCAAAAAGTGCAAACACTGTGGGGTTAGCACAACATCTATTTGCTTGAGCATTCTGACCATCTTGTTTAGCTGAGGAACTGTACGTGAAACCTGTTTGAAAACCCGTTTGATGATGCTTGTGCATCTGCACAGGCCCACTTCTATTGTATCAGGAAATGAGTTGGTATTCCCAGACAGATTTAATCTATGAGTATGTTTTTCTTTTTATGTTGACCCCATATGAAGGTACATTTCTAAGAAGAGATGATTCTCTAAACTGAGCTCTGCTTTTGAATGAAACCTCTCCAGCAGAGATCCAGAGTCAATCCTTATGATTAAATGTGTAAGACCCATTGGCAGCCTTCTTACGCGGTGAACTCTGTGACTTGAACATTTTTTTTTATAAATCACTATAATGTAGCATGCTGCTGTTTACCATGAGTCCCTTGATGGTCCTGTAGTAGGGGTCCAGAAGCACACTGGCCACAGAGCAAACCTGAGCTGTCCTATCCCAGCCATCAGAGCAATGAACCAGGACACTGACCCCTTCCTCTGCCACGGCCTGTGTGCGTGTCGATTGAGAACATGAAATCAGTGCCGGAGCACTCACGCCCACACTGAAGAACTCGCAAAGAGATTTTTTACCTTAGATATGAAGGTTCCAGCCTCCATGATCGATTTGATGTGCCTCAACCAGTCTGAATTGTCAAGCCCCAAGATAAATTCTCTCATGGTGGGAGATCGCAGTGCAGAAACTAAAAAAAAGCCACCATGACAACAGACACATTGAGAAAATCCAGACAAATTCACTGCTTAAGTTTATATATGATCCTAAAAAGACAATGATGAAAACCAGGAGCTTTATTGAGAATTTACAGTAGGGAACTGATATGAGGAATATTTTTGGATATCCGTAGTTTAGACTCTTCTTTAAAGTGCTTAATATTTACTTTGGCTATGCAAAGAAAGCTAGTGACTAACAAAAGTGTCCTCTGTGAGTGTTCTATTTATTTATGTTACTTAAAATATGCACTGCTGATAAATCGGCTTGTTGACAGTTCTGCCTTATGGCTCATTAGTTATTATGACAACCAAATAAATTTGTATTTCTATAAGTGGCATTGATTCTTTTTCTCCAAACCAACATAAACATTCCTTGTGAGCCCTTTGATATGTCAACAGTTCAAATGTGATAAGAGTATTTAAGGGCTGGTGACGTCCCATGAGAACACTCCAGATGAGAGCCCAAGCCAATATACCGACAAACCAATATACTGAGACCCAACTGACTGTATTTCTAGGAAGAATCAAGCATGCTGTAATGAGATCTCATACAGTCTCTGCTGGAAGCCTACAAGATTATTCGACAAGATGAGCCCCTAATGTTTTACGGGTCAAAATGCTATCACACCCAGCACCGCTATTATTTCTTTAACACTGGAAGATGGTATTCTCACGCCCTCCTTTTTTCAATCAGGGGAAAAGGTCCCCAATCGTCAAGTCAACAAAACAAAAATAGGCGAGGAATAAAAGCCAGATGGATTCAAAGCACCCCTACTACACTATCTGCTTTGCCAAGAAACTCTCCTGTGGTACAATCCACAGCTTCATTGCAGAACATCTTTATTATAGATGATAAAACGCTAAGTGGTCTTAAGACCTCCCATAAAATTGAAGGGGCTCTGTTATATACTGGTTCAAGCTGGTTCAACAGAAGGATCTTTGGACCAAGCACACTGGTTAATATGGTACAATTCATTTTCTCTCATACCCTCTATGAGTTTCTGCTGGCTGTTCCTCATCACATGGATGTTTTCAATGCCGATGAACTGGAACTTAATGTTGCAGTAGTTGTCCTCATTTTCGTAGCCTTTGCCCGCAGCTCGGTTTGCCATCGCGTTTAGCTGGAAATACATGTGATTCTCACATACAGCATCTTTCATGTGTAATTCTGATATCTGGTCTATCGTATACTGATATTAAGTGGACTGACCTTGGGTCTGGTGTCCACAACATACATGAATCTGCTGCCAGGATTGGACTTCATGATGGCCTGCAGCATTTGCTCGTCCTCCAGGCAGCGAGCACTGAAGCCAGAAAGAGGCTGACTGCTGCGACATATTGTGGCCTAAATAAAAGACATCATGTGAGTTAGTGTTTGCATATGTTGGCATCCTGTGGTGTCATGCATTTTTTTAAAAGGAGCAGCAGTTGTTCATTAGGTACCCTAGGAAGACATGACTGAAAAGTACTCATTTTAGTGTAGGACAAGACTCAGTGGTACAGTGCTTACTGTATGTTAAAATAAATGAATACATACATGAAAATAGATTTGAATTTTATTAGTATGTATACAAATATATTTAAATGCAATTAATTAAAAAACAAATATATATTTGAAAACATTCCATAAACTATAATAAATTCTGCTCAGTCTAGTAAAAATGCAACTATTGTCCAACCTCAAAGTAATTCCCAATCCTAGCCTGATTCTTTCATGCTCAAAATATAAATTTAGCTTGACGAACAAAGGGGAAAGGTATGGAAGCTTGTTTCTGCCATAGAATAATTAAATAAAAAGGTAATTAAGAATTTTTCTCTCACAATTTTGACTTCTGAGATATAAACTCTGATTTATATCTGATTTAACGCAATTGTGAGTTATAAAGTCAAAATTATGAGATATAAAACTCAATTTCAGAATGAGTCCGAATTTAACTTTATATCTCACAAATTCAAGTTTATATCTCACAATTCTGAAAAAAGAAGTCATAATTTGGAGATATAAACAAAAAAAAGGTAAGAATTGTGCAGTATTTTCACATATATTTTAATTTAATGATCAAAAAGTATAAAAATATTTAAATTTGAATCATTTTGAAATCTTAATTTAATTTTAATACTTTAAATAAAGCTATCATACGGCCTCACACAATTCCCAGTGGGATCCTTTCAAGATTGATTAATAAATTAAACTTGAACACAGAAGTTCATAACGTCCTCTCAGTGGAATGGGCATTTCATGAGAATTTAACCTTGGCCTCATAAAACTCTGAGCTTGCAATATTACATTTTTAGACACTGTTCTAATCATATTTTGGGGTTAACGAACCATGAATGTGGGGATATTAAACTGTAACTGACCCCTTACGGCCTCACCATTATGATCCTTATGTGGAGGTCACAATCTTCTCCATGTGGTTTGAATTCATGTGTCCAAAAGAAAACACAGAGACTCCAAGGGGAATATTTGACCTCAATGAAATGAAATGTCTTTTAACAGAGTGCGGAACCCAAGAGGGTGCAGAGAGGTGCTTTTAAAATATCCATTATATTGTAATTCATAACGCAGGGATATGCTGCATGACACTTTTAGTAACTTGTCATGGTAAATGTACAACAGTTTAGTGTTTGATTGTGAGCTGTGTTTGTGCTATGGCAAGATGGAGCGAAACCAAGCTGTTTCTTTGTAAAGAAATCATATCAAGCTGGATTTTAATGCTAAATCAAGCTGCATCACATTTATGGTTCTTCTTGAGTGTTTTTATATGTAAGAGCACTCAAGTCTCAAGAACACTATGTTCTTGAACCTTGAACTTGCATCCTCAATCTGATGACATTTGATTATTTTAAGTATTTGGCAGGAAAGGACATATGAAAGACAGGACAAAATTCTCCACAGCCTCATTAAAAGGGGCCGATGAATGCAATGACTGCAGAGAGAATGTGCCAGATGTAGAGGCAGACTTACATGATTTTCCTTGCAGTAGTATGACAACGTGGGAAATCGACCTCTGCTACGAAACTTAGAGCTCCCTACGATCACAGGGAGGGTGACGGATTTAGGCACAAACAAGTCAGATGGGTAAGTATCACACACCTGTCACAAAGAGAAAAGTTATATAAAAAAAGCCCTACATAATATACTGATTGTGTTTACATAGTGCTGGTGGAAGATACACTAACTCTGTACTCTCGGTTGATGGGGTGACATGCCATAGCTTATTTGGAAGTCCCATTCGACTGTATTCAGCCTTCAGATCTAAAAACTCCCATGAGTGCTCCCGTTCAGCTTTGTCAGCATTAGGATTGAAGGAAAAACAATACAACTCTTCATATTTTTCTGCAAGACAAGGAGAAAAAACATGACAAAATGTCTTTGTACACTTAAATATAGAAAAGTGCATTGAAAACATAATATTTACTTTGAACATTATGGCCCAGTTTTACAGACAGGGCTTAGATTAGGCTTTAGTTCAATTAGGTCATTTACATAGCTTTGAATAAATGTGCCTTAGAAAAAAAAACAACAAAAAAACATTACAGGTGTGACAAAACAATGGCACTGACATATTGTAAGACATTTCAGTGCAAGCTGCTTTCCGTTAAAACAGCTCAGACGTGTATTTTAGTCTGGGACTAGACTTAAGCCTTGAATCCAGAGGTATACTAAACATCATGCTAATTTGTCTGCAATGTTATTTCAATCAAAAGTTGTCCCCCCCAAATGCACTTATGTTTTACACTTATACCAGGGATGTCCAAACTCCTTCAGAGTTTAGATCCAACTTGCTTCAACACACCTGCTTGGAAGTTTCTAGTATGCCTAGTAAGACATTGATTAGATTAAGATAGTTAAATTTGGGTTGGAACTAAACTCTGCAGGACGATGGTCCTCCAGGAGCAGGACTGGACACCCCTGATTTATACTATGCACTAAGTACTCAACCATTTAATGCAGGGCTGGCCAACTCTGGCAGTCGATATCCATTTTCCTGCAGAGTTTATCTCCAAGCCTAACCAAAAACACCAGCTAATCAACATCTTCAGGATTACTAAAAGCTGCAGGCAGGTGAGTTGAATAGCGGGTATGCATGTGACGTCAGCCGGAGTGACTGCGATTACGCAAAAGGACTGAATGGTAGTATTTGTTTTCGGCATGAATGCTGAGAAAAACACACAAAACACATCTAAAGTGAGAAAGAGCTTTGAGATTGACTTTACAAATAGATTTGACAAGAAATGTACAAGAAATAAAGAGGTATATCTTTGCAGACTGCTGAAAGCCACAGAAAAAAAAAAGCAAGTGGATCGCTGTAATTCGCAAAAAAACTGGACTTGCAGTTATCATTTTGTGTCAATATGCTGAATTTGGGTAAAATCATGTCCTATATTACTGAATTGTTATATATTGTATTAACTCATCAGTTAAATATTTACCATCTTATATTCTGCACAATTGGTTTGTTTTTAAATAAACAAGTTTTAGGGCTGGACAGTATGACAAGTTTTGAGACGCCTGCCTTTACATGCACATTAACTTTAACAACGTCCCATTCTTAATCTGTTTAATATGGAGTCGACCCATCCTTTGCAGCTATAACAGCTTCAACTCTTTTTGGAAGACTTCCCACAAGTTTTAGGAGTGTGTTTATGGGAATTTTTTGACCATTCTTCTAGAAACGCATTTGTGAGGTCAGGCACTGGTGATGGATGAGAAGGCCTGGCTCGTAGTCTCCACTCTAATTCATCCCAAAGGTGTTCTATCAGGTTCATTAAGAGTTATTTTTCCCTGGAACTAAGGGGCCAAGCCCAATACCTGAAAAACAACCCCACACCATAATCCCGACGCTTTGCATTGCATTTGGTGATGTAAGGCTTGACTGCAGTTGCTTGGCCATGGAAACCCATTCCAGGAAGCTCTCTACACACTGTTCTTGAGCTAATCTGAAGGCCACATGAAGTTTGGAGATCTGTAGCTATTGACTCTGCAGAAAGTTGGTGACTTCTGTGGACTGTGCGCCTCAGCATGCGTTGACCCTGCTCTGTGATTTTACGAGTTGCTGTGGTTCCCAATTGCTTCCACTTTGTTATAATACCACTAACAGTTGACCGTAGAATATTTAGTAGTAAGGACTTTTTACAAATGGACTTATTGCACAGGTGGCAACCTATCACGGTACCACGCTTGAATTCACTGAGCTCCTGAGAGCGACCCATTCTTTCACAAATGTTTGTAGAAGCGTCTGCATGCCTAGGTGCTTGATTTTATACAACTTTGGCCATGGAAATGATTGGAACACCTGAATTCAATGTTTTGGAGGGGTGACCCAATACTTTTGGCAATATAGTATATAAAACATTGATACAAGTGATCAACCAGAGTTAGATAAAGTGTTCACAGGCAAAATTTGCTTAATGTATTTCCCAAAAATCAAAATCAAAATCAAAATCAGGCACATATAAATGTCATGAAACACGATTCCTGGCTACATATCAATGTCCATGGATCATTGGATTAAATTTGAACCCAATTAAATCCAGTGACGCAGAAGGCTCTTTTGCCACTCAGTCCGGCTGAGGGGGCGTGTTCTTGCAGAAAAGTGACATCAATGCATACCCTCTATAAGGTTGGAGCTGAAAAATAATTCTTGAGGGCCAGAGTTGTCCAGCCCTATGAATTTTAAAATAGCCTTTTCTCCCCTCTGGTGCATAAGGGAATTTGTGGCTTTTGAGTGCATTAAGTGTCCAACTTTCCACACTTTATTTTTTTTGGTTAAGTGCATCATCCAGGCCTTTGAAGTGTACATTTTCTTTTGGAATTTTCAGTGTGAACATGCTACTCACACACTACAAAATGGTATAGAATAGTGCACAATCCAAAATGGAATGTACCGATAGTATAATCTTAAAATGTATGATAGGTGACCCACCTGGCCTAGACAGACGTGAAAGTGAAATGTAAACATCATGGCAGTCGCTCTCTTGAGGAATAATAAACTGTATGACCTGAAAGTTCTTGCAGTGGATTAATAAGGGGTATCCACTCTGAGATGCTTTATGCTTTACAACATTACACACTAAACTGTGCAGAACCTGTGAAAAACAAGCATACTGTGTCAGTTATTGTACTTACAAGAAGATTAAGAAAGCAGTGCAATTTTTGAGCACAGAAATACTTGACAATGATGATATGCCACAAATATCAATGGATATACAGGTCCTTCTCAAAAAATTAGCATATTGTGATAAAAGTTCATTATTTTCCATAATGTAATGATAAAAATTAAACTTTCATATATTTTAGATTCATTGCACACCAACTGAAATATTTCAGGTCTTTTATTGTATTTAATACTGATGATTTTGGCATACAGCTCATGAAAACCCAAAATTCCTATCTCAAAAAATTAGCATATCATGAAAAGGTTCTCTAAACAAGCTATTAATCTAATCATCTGAATCAAATAATTAACTCTAAACACCTGCAAAAGATTCCTGAGGCTTTTAAAAACTCCCAGCCTGGTTCATTACTCAAAACCGCAATCATGGGTAAGACTGCCGACCTGACTGCTGTCCAGAAGGCCAGCATTGACACCATCAAGTGAAGACACAGAAAGAAATTTCTGAACGAATAGACTGTTCCCAGAGTGCTGTATCAAGGCACCTCAGTGGGAAGTCTGTGGGAAGGAAAAGTGTGGCAAAAAAATGCTGAACAACGAGAAGAGGTGACCGGACCCTGAGGAAGATTGTGGAGAAGGATCGATTCCAGATCTTGGGGGACCTGCGGAAGCAGTGGACTGAGTCTGGAGTAGAAACATCCAGAGCCACCGTGCACAGGCGTGTGCAGGAAATGGGCTACAGGTGCCGCAATCCCCAGGTCAAGCCACTTTTGAACCAGAAACAGCGGCAGAAGCGCCTGACCTGGGCTACAGAGAAGCAGCACTGGACTGTCGCTCAAATTTTGCATGTCATTCGGAAATCAAGGTGCCAGAGTTTGGAGGAAGACTGGGGAGAAGGAAATGCCAAAATGCCTGAAGTCCAGTGTCAAGTACCCACAGTCAGTGATGGTCTGGGGTGCCATGTCAGCTGCTGGTGTTGGTCCACTGTGTTTTATGAAGGGCAGGGTCAGTGCAGCTAGCTATCAGGAGACTTTGGAGCACTTCATGCTTCCATCTGCTGAAAAGCTTTATGGAGATGAAGATTTTGTTTTTCAGCATGACCTGGCACCTGCTCACAGTGCCAAAACCACTGGTAAATGGTTTACTGACCATGGTATTACTGTGCTCAATTGGCCTGCCAACTCTCCTGACCTGAACCCCATAGAGAATCTGTGGGATATTGTGAAGAGAAAGTTGAGAGACGCAAGACCCAACATTCTGGATGAGCTTAAGGCTGCAATCGATGCATCCTGGGCCTCCATAACACCTCAGCAGTGCCACAGGCTGATTGCCTCCATGCCACGCCGCATTGAAGCAGTCATTTCTGCAAAAGGATTCCCCACCAAGTATTGAGTGCATAACTGAACATAATTATTTGAAGTTTGACTTTTTTTTGTATTAAAAACACTTTTCTTTTATTGGTCGGCTGAAATATGCTAATTTTTTTAGATGGGTTTTTAGATGGGTTTTGGGTTTTCATGAGCTGTATGCCAAAATCATCAGTATTGAAACAATAAAAGACCTGAAATATTTCAGTTGGTGTGCAATAAATCTAAAATATATGAAAGTTTAATTTTTATCATTACATTATGGAAAATCACAATGAACTTTTATCACAATATGCTAATTTTTTTAGAAGGACCTGTATATATTTTTTACACCTGACATGGCAAGCACTTACCCATAGCTCATTTCTGTCCTCAGATCCTTTACCTACAAAGATAGTGTGTGTGGCTGTCAGGTAGAGCGTGCCCACTTGAGTTCTTCGAGAGGAACTTCTGTCCACTAACCAGACATTTTCAACCTGCAAAATATATAACCAAGTTAAATAGACCAGGGGTTTTCGATTCCACAAGCTATGATCACCCTCATGTGAGGAACTTCCATCCTAAAACTAAAAAACATCTATCTTTTAAAAAAACACCCTATTTATACACTGAGAAATATAGATCTAAAATAGTTTCTCCATTACATTATTTTTTTTCTACTCACTATAGTAATGTACTGATAATCTAATTTAATATGCTAAATTACTTTACTAAAATAATGTATTTCTTTAATGTAATATTTAATAGATTCATTCCCAACTAATTACATTTAATTTAAAAAAATTCACTTGTGGCCTCAGTTTAAAAACCTCTGAATTTGACAATATTAGTGATGCACTGTAAAGTACACAAACACATTAGTGAGCATCCCTCTGGCCTGAGGTGATACTGCACGTTTTATTTGCGACCAATTGTCACACGATAGCATAACTTAAAATTCCTAATGTGAATGTTGCTTTTCAGTCATTTTCTTTCCATTATAACTGATCATGTGCAGGCCTTTTAAAAGGAATCATTGTATCATGGATGCTGGACATTTACCTTTGGCATTCTGATGTGCTCCATCTCTGACCAATACACCTCTGGCGCGTGCAGCTTAGGGTGCAGAAATACTTAGTGTCATGCTGAACGAGTGTAATTGTGTTAATTTAAACACAATAATATTTCAAGTATTGTTAGAAACGCTGCGCTTCTTTGAATCCGGGTTGATAGGGTTACATATGGCTCCTCCCGTCATCTGTAGTGATTCACCGTCAGGTCTCTGCGCTTCTGAGCGGACCGCTGCAGGGTCCTAAAGCCGGTCCGAAAGAGTTTGCTGCTGTAAGCACGTTGCATCGTGATTTTAGCTAAGAAATATAATCATTGATCGGCACGGATCCCCTAAAGCGACATAGTGGTGGAAACAAAATGTGAGATGTAAGGGAAAATGTTGGGTCAGCTTTTGCGTTCCCCCGAGAAACAATTGCGTTTCACTCTTAAACCTTTGAGGGGACGCAGTTTCCCTGGGGAACGCAAAACATTTGCAAGAGAACGCAAGGTTTTGCGAATTTGAGGTAATGTTAAAAATCCAGGATAAAAAAAAGCTGCAGCATTTCCATTGTAGTTGGACAGGAAGAAAGATACATCTGGATTTGTATGGGGTAGGCCTATATGTTGACTCCCTAATAGTCACAAAGCAATAGTTGTACAAAAGATGACTGATTTTTTCAAGTGTCTATTTCTAATCTGAAAACACCATGTTTAAATGAATGACAGAAATTACTGGAGTATGGGAGTATTAGGGAGAATGGGGCGCTTTTAAAGTCACCATGAAATCTAAATTGACAATCAATTAATCTTTAACACTAGAACCACCAGGGGTCGCTGTATAGCCTACCTAAACCCGCCAACGGGTAAAATTTACCCATGCAGATGTTTACTAATTTGATACGGCTAAAAACGTAATATGTCTTATGCCACTGTCTTCACAAAATAATGTATAGAGCCATAAAATATATTTTTTTAGTAATTATGTTTTTGTCCTGTTGTTTCATGTTATATCACTTTTTGGTGAATAAAGGATAAATCAGCCTGCAATGGCGAGAATTATGAGGAAATAAATACATATTTGGGTGGTGTAATATTATAATGAAATGTCATTGATCACATATTAAGATAACATGTTATTTAAATGACTAAAATACCCTAAATAGACAATAAAGAGCGATAATAGTCCACCGCACTGCATAGGATGTATGACAAAGGATGACATACGATGTATGACGTGCAATGACAAATTCAAGCGCACAGTTTTATAATTTATTATCAATTAATTTAGTTATATCATTTATAATTTGAATAAGAGAACAACACCACTACAAATTGTTTTATTCATTACATCATAGATCGTAAATATTGTTCAGGAAACAGGCATTCTTGAATAAATAGCAACACAGAAGCAAACAATATACAATACAATTTGCAAAACAAAAATGAATAATTAATCCAAAATTTGAACATTTATAAATAGTAGCCTAAGCCTGTATATTAAATTACAGTAAAAATAGTAAATTTACAGTAAGCCTACACGTTGCTCAAACAGCGCGGTAATAAAGGAATTATATAGGGGTAAATTTTGACCCGCTGGCACTTTAAGGTATACATTTTATTCTGGTTTTATCAAAAAAAAAATTAACAACAGGGGATTGTAAATAACAAAGTTTTTATAAAAGTCAGTGACTGGGAGCTTTATTGAAAATCTGTCATGTACATTTGAAAACAGCAATGGGTAAATTTTACCCTGTGTCGGTTCTAGTGTTAATCAAAATAACTTCCTCTCTCTCTTGCAGATGACATACTGGCGCCAGGGCGGGGCAACCTGTCACACACATGACATCACAGCAATAGCAAACCATAACCATCCAGTGGGTTAGTAAATGACTATGTTATTGAATGACTCAGCAATTTTGCATTAAACAGTTATGCAGCCAAACAAACCGTTAATCGGATTGATGGCTCAATCGGACTGAAAAGCCTTCATGTAAACACCTCAATCAATCCAACTAAGCTCGCTTCAATTTATATTTTGATCAGATTGGAAGGGGTCATGTACACCTGAAATAATCTGATCAATAGGAAACAATTAATCATTCAATAAGGCCTCAACTGGATTCAATGGGATTCAAAAATACCTTGCGCACAAGCGCAGTGATGCGATGCGTATGTTTAGATGTTTTACATTGAATATTTACTAAATACATTCTTATGAATTAAATGTCAGGTTTCTTTTTTGATATGTCATCAAGACAAAAATGGCAATTAACCAGGATAAAATAGTATGCAGGTCATAATAACCTAAACGTTCAGATGATTACTTTAATAAAAGTGATTTTATGACAGTATTAAAATGATGATTCATTCATTCAATTGATAAACATGGCCCATATACTGTCGTCTTGGTGTTCCCTCTGATTAATCTGTTTATTTTACCAGTTTCCAAAACTCTAAACTCAGTTTTCATAGTTAATAATAGCACAAATTAGTTCACAGATAGCTATCTTTCATTCTTAAAAATGTTACAGTATATCTACTCTACCTGTCCTTCACTAACTCTCTCCCCCATCTCTTGACACAAAATACATATTGACACTGCTGTGACGTCATATGAATCTTTGAGTTAATCAGTGAGCCTTTTAAGACAGTATACAGCATTGATGTTGAGGGGGAAATCGTGTGAAAGACTTTGATTTGCCAATTGACCGGTTCAAGTCCAATCACCATGGATTTAGCTCAATTCTGTTTAACTTTTCAGTATGGAGATTGTTTGTCCAGTCTACTAGGTCACTCCAGAAGGAGATCTTTTTCCATATAGTATCATAAGCTTAAAATTTAATGTATAAATCTAAAATAATGTGATCAGTTTCACATCACCAAAATTGTTTTTGTGGATTTTTTTGTAGCCTCCCATCTTTCCTGTTCAAACTTGCAGAATTTGAGTAGGTCTACTATGTATGATACTGCATTATGCCTGAAAGCATATACATAGTGTTTTTCTCATTCGCTCATTCTCTAAATATGCTTCTGATAACCACCCATGTCCTACATTTTAGCAGTACTTACAATGAATTCAATAATTATCAACCTATAGCACGCTAGATCTTACCGTATATGAAGTAGCATGGGCAGATCCGCAGGACCAACCTATGGTTAAGAATAATAAAGCAGGATTGTGACCACACTATAATGGCCCAGTTTCTGTAACTAAGGATTGACCAGTCAGCATTCATATATATACCCAAACCTTAGCTGGCATGACAAAAAACCAAATGCATTTAATGTCTAAAAAAACAACAACTTGTGGCCTAGTAACTGAATTCCTCGCTGTGTGGTTGGCACAGCAAATTGACTAAACTAGAAAAACCTTGGGGTAGTTTCTCACAGGAGCACTGTGCCTAAGAGGATTAGGCAAATTGAGCTCTTTTTAATAAAGAAAGCATTAAGTATATCTTGCAATGCACACAGGTGATCATTTCAGCCTTCATATTGGCATTCAATATAAATACGATTATAGGCATTAAAGATGATAACTGGGTCAGTATGTCACTATTCAGAAGTTTATATTCATTTTCCCTCCCATTGCACTTATACTGCATGTTATGACACCGGATGATGCTTTCTGAGCATAAAAATAAAGCTTTTGTGGTCTTACCTCCACCAAACTCTCCTTAGGAAATGCAGTGCTGTCATAGCTGACCAGTTTCCCATGCCGATGCTCACTGTAACGGATCAAACCTGTCTAGATATTCAACTTTAGCAGAGTTAGCAAAGGATCATTCAAGTCTAGACTTATAATCTTCTAGCATACAGCTGTAAGTGAACTGAAAGATCATTATTGGTATCATTCCTTCAGTCAGGCTGAACATTTTAAAGATTATTCTCTTTGTCCTTTAATGCAGGACAGTTAACAGGTAACTGAACTCCAAGGACTCTGCCAGTGTCCACCGTTGGTGCGTCATCAAAACAAAAGCAAGCACAAATTGACGTTCATTGCATAAAAGTTATTTGTTCTCACAGATAAAGAAGGAGAGAGGGCAGTTCATCTCTGTAACAGCTGCATGTGTTTTTTTTGCACAGCAGTTTTACTATTTGCATACATGTATAGCCCACTTCTCTGCAGGAATCAGCTTGTACTGTCCTCTGGTCTTCCCACTAATAATTGACATTTCCTGGTGTCAGCTCTGTTAAGTGGTAATATATAGCATATTTATCGTGTGATTTATATGGCAAAATTAGTTTTTATGTGCATATAATACGCATTGTCACCGCAGGTAGGTGTAATAGTGTGGGGTACATGCAATTAACACGCTTGGGTAGGTTTAGTGGTGTGGGTTACAAAATCTTTTTGGCGTGTTAATCGCGCAACAAATACAATTTGTGCTATAGATATGCATTTTCATGAGATCAGGCTGGGTGTGGATTGTCACTATGACAAACAGTGCTGTAGCGGTGTTGACAACCAATATTTCTGCATTAGATGAATCAACTATGGTCATGTGCGTGACATTGGCATTCTTGTAATCAGTTGTGTCGGCCTGTCCTGAGAAGCAGTGGAAACCCTATTTAGAAAACCTCTTACTCATTTTGGGAAAAATCTTTTGTATGACCTGAAATGAATGTGCAGTTCAACAGGTCTCTTCCCATTTCTCAAAGGATCTGGTCTTCTTTTGTTCTCTATGCTGTGTAGGACTGTCTACAGTATATTGGCAGAGGAGTACAGCTGCTCTTTGGACTTGATTTTACACCCGAAAAAGGCCTCTAGGTTTCAAACCAACTGTTAGAGATGTTCACCAGTGCCCATTCTCTAATTTGTAATGCAATTTTGAGGCTGTTAATGTGAAATAAACCAACAGATTCTGTTCTGTTCGTACACATCTCATGATGTTTCAAAAGTTCTTTTAGCAAAAAGTTGCATCATGCTTTTGATGTAACTTCTTTTGATTCATGTCAGGTCTGTCCGATGGCTATGCCAGCATTGGCAAATGCTGTAAACCACATTCCCTGAATGTCTGTAAAGCAGCCTTTCTGCTGTTTCCCTGGATAGTGGATGAATGTTTGCAGTGCTCACTTACCCATCCATTCAGGGTGGCATGTGCTTTCACTGTGGTGTTCAGAAAAAGGGCACAGAATGGACATAGCCTTACAACTGATGATGAATCTGATGAAGAAGAACAACGCAGTCTGACACATGCTAGAGCAGAGTGATCAAGGAATGACTCATTACCAAACAGTTGCTTTCACCTTTTCTGAAAGATTTGAGAATTCATGTCACAATTGAGGTGTATGCAAAATACCTAATTTTAAGGTTAATGCTTCACTCCTGGCCAACCACACCCACTTTTAACTGTATAATATACACCCACCAGCAACTTTATTAGGTACAGTACATCTGTTTAACTGCTTGTTATGAAAATATGTAATCAGCCTATCGCATTGGAGCTACTCAGTGCATTAAGGCATGTAGACTGGAGGCCTGTTGCAATTTTTTTAAAGAATAGGTTTAGAGTTGACAAATCCAGATAAATCCAACCTGGTTTAGATCAAGTTCAACGGTCTCTCAAAACTTGGTATAAACGTTCTCTGTCAATTTATGGTTTAATCCAGAGATTGCGATTAACTCTGAAGCGCATGCACCTGAAAGTGTGACGTGCTACAAACAGCCAATCACAGTCTCTGTTTGATTCACTTATCGCAAGAGAGACGCCGCAGTTCACTTCTCTTCTGAAGATTGAAAGATCTTTTTAAAAATTATCATGAAATTAAATGCATTTACAAAGCAGGAATAAACACAGCTGCTGCAGCGAAAGCTTGAGAAGGCAGCTGAAAGAATATCTGACGATATCAATGCATGATGTAAATCAAATAAATATGCCTAATAATTATAGGTTCACAACGAGCTCAAATGAATACAAGTTGTTTAAAAGAATTATGAATGCATGTGTCATGTGTCATCTCATGTGTCATGTATGGGTTTACTGTAGTGGAACCTGAAACCGTGTGTCCGAGTGTTTATTTAATTAAGGACGAGATGTAACAGCATGTATTATATTTAAATTAATATTTGGCTACTTGGCAATTAATAGAATAATTATATGAATATATTATTTTAATCAAAAGTAATTATAATTCATATAATATAAGTATAATAAATAATTAGCACCAAAAGTTTTTTCACTATAAACTGCTTTAATTTGAAACGAGATACAGGGTGTGTGGCTTAATTGCATCTTTACTTGCAGCTGATTGGTCCAGTTTGGGTTTGCGATCTCTAACCCAGAATAAAACCTGCTCCAGACCAGGTTAGCCAGTGTAAGTTACCATGGCGATGAACACAGCTAAAAATCAATCCACCTTTGAGCCCGAAAAAACTGAGTTTACTCAAACTAATCTCGAACTTACCTGAATGGTCAGAAAAAAAAAAAAAAAAAAAAAAAAAAATATATATATATATATATATATATATATATATATATATATATATATATATATATATATATATATATATATTTAGGTCAGATAAAAATGGCCAGACTATTTTAAGCTGATAGAAAGGCAACAGTAACTCAAATACAGTTGTTACAACCGAGGCATGTAGAAGAGCATCTCAGAATGCACAACACCTTGACCCTTGACACAGATGGGCTAGCAATAGAAGACACACTGGGTGCCACTCCCGTCAGTTAAGATCAGGAAACTGATGCTACAATTCGCACGGGCTCACCAAAATTGGACAATCTCGTCTTGATTGCTGCTTCAGATGGAACGGCTTGAAAGCATGGATCCATCCCGTCTTGAATCAACAGTTCAGGCTGCTGGTGGTGTAATGGTGTGGGAGATATTTTCTTGGCATTCTCTGGGCCCCTTATTGAGAATTGTTAAAATGCCGTAGCCTTTTCTGTTGATGACTTCTGATGGCTACTTCCATCAGAAGCTCAAAAACATCTCAAACTGGTTTCTTGAACATGAGTTCTCAATATTCAAATATACTTAAATATCTGAAGAATGTTTCCAGCACCTTCTTTCTTCTAAGAATTTAGGCAGTTCTGAAGGCTTGTTTAGAAACAATGGAAAAGCAGCATAGTCGAATGTAAAAAAGTATTATATGTGAATGGCCCATTATTCAGGTTAGATGCCATATTGAATTAATGCAGATAAAAATAAGGCAGTGATTGATAGACCTAATGTCTGTGGCATGCACAGTATACAGTTCCTAGATCTCTTAACTTTCTCCTGTCAAAAATGAAATATGGTGCTTGCCCTGACTAAATCTATATGGGAACCTGCTATTAAATGGTATAGACAACCTGCTCTGACCCTACATTTAGGGAAATGCTTTATTGAACAATTTAAAATTCACCAAAAAATAATCTTAATTAAAGTTTTAAAGTTTTTGTTCAGCATTTCTTTAACTGGGTTTTTGATTGTCCCTGTTGAAAAAAAGAGCATAAGCTGGTTAGGTATGTTTTGAAGCAGGGCAGCTGGTTTGAGCTGGTTTATGCTGGTCCTTAGTTGGCCAGGAGCTGGTTTCCCTTTACGAAAAAGAAGTTTATTGAAGTGTTCTATTAGTATACATCAGTCTACTTTTTATATACTTTTCAGGAATGTACTTAAAATTGCAATTAAGGATACTGTAATGTTAAAGTACTTACAAGCATACTTGCAGTAAACCACTAAACTAGAAGTTTACTGAGAGTACACTTCAAAGTGTACTTTTATAAACTAAAACATGCACTTGTATTTAAAAAGTAAACTACTAATATATTTATAAGTTCACTTGTAGTACAGTTGCAGTAAAATTGAAAAAACAGTAGTGCACTTAAAGTTTACTACCGCTACACTTATAGTACACTTAAACGTATACTTTTATATACTAAAAGTGGGCCAATTTAGTCCCAAGCAGTATTAATAGTACACTTACAAGTTTACTACTAGTGCACATTGATATTGGTATAAAGTATACTTAAAAATACACTTGAACATATACTTCATAAAATTAACTTTTTTCTTAAAGTTAAGGCTTAAGTTGGTCCTGAGCTGGAGTTAGTTGCTTAAGACCAGCTCAAACTAGCTGCCATGCTTCAAAACATACCTAACCAGCATATGCTGTTTTTTCAACAGGGGTGTTACCAAAATCAACCCTGAATGACACTCACTCTGTTTCCCCCTATATCAGATTTGTGATATATATACTGTCGTTTTGAAGAGGCCTATTGACCCAGTATTCCTGAGCTCACAAGCTTATATATAAGAGAAGCAATCACCCATTAAAGCCCTTTACCTGTGATTGCTCTTGCAGACCTATTTGTCCAATCAACATTCATGCTTTTAGCAACTCTTCCGGACTGCACTGGGCAAACAGATCTGTCTGTCTCAATGTTTGTCATTGTCAGTTGCTTAACCGTTTATCAGTGGTCAGTAAGTGCACTGGCAGCTGGAACTTACTCGGCCATGAGGGGGTTTTGAGGGGAAAGCATGTACTAAAAGAATCAGGCAGCATTATTACACACAGAGGGGTTTTTTCATAAACCCTACAGATCTGTTTGAATTGCGATATTAGCATTGCCTCCCTCTGTGTGAAGTGCAAGTCTCCCTCCTCCTCTTTGGTTCAGCACATGGCTGCCAGACCAGTCCTCCTCACGGGGGGCAGGGCAAGTTCAGACAAACCAGGATAGAGTAAAGTAGGCAGTAAAACTAGTGTGGTTGTGGGCTGACATGTCATTTGAGCTAGAGGAAGGAAGGGGCAAACTTGAGACAGGACTTGGGAAGGACTGACTTGGATCTCTCTGAGCTCGTGCGCTTTTTAAAGACATCAGTGAGAGGTGTGAGTGTGGGGGCGTGTATGTGTGTGTTTGCATGAAAGCCATAAGAAGAAAGGTATTAATTCCATAACGTGATTCTACATCTGCTACTCTTTCACCAGGCGGTAAGTTTTAGTGTCTTTGTTTATGCAAATACATTATTTTAGATGATTTCTCAATGGTCATGTGCATTTACGCAGTCATTTAAATACTTTTATCAAAACCATTGAAGACATGTTATTCCAAAAGCCGAGTGTAATATGAAAGTAATTTCTCATTTATTATTGCATGTGCAAAATCTGTACCCGTCACACTCATTACAGTAAGACATAATAAAGTCTGGCTCAGCTATTAAATATGCTATGCTGTTACTGAGCTTCAGAGTTGCTTGTCAAGTTATACTTTGTAAAGCATGATGAGCCCTCAGGGCTACAGCTCACAGGTACAACCTTATGCATGTCAATCTCTGCCTGTGTGACTCCTTAACACCTTTCACAGGTTGTAAGCAGATGCAGTGTAATGCTAATGCCCAGCCATTTGCTCATACACATCACAATGTGCTAACTTATTTTTATAAAACGTGTCTGATTTACATGTAAAAGGAGTTATTTAGGATGCTGCTTTAGTGCAACTTTGTTCTGCAACTTCATTTACATGCAAAATGAGACAAAAATTCTGAATCTCTAAAGTTGTTCTATATGCCGTTTGTATGTATGTGTGTGCATGTAAAAAATGTACACTACCATTCAAAAGTTTGGGGTTGTTAAGATTTTTAAAATAATTTTTGGGTCTTTAATTGATCCTTCAGAAACCATTCTAATATGCTGAATTTCTGCTTAAGAAAAAAAAAACATACATTTTGCATAACTGACACTTTTGATCAATTTATTGTGTCGTTGCTGAAAGAAAAACAAACTACTGGCTCCAAACTTTTGAATGGTAGTACATAAATATATATATATTATCTTATATACTGTATATATATATATATATATATATATATATATATATATATATATATATATATATATATATATATATATATATATATATATTATTTAAAGAGACAGTGCTATAACTAAAATGGATTTGGTTTATAATACATTTTCATTGAGAGAGTCTAGTATTGTCCTCAGTTTGCATAGCAGTCGTCTACATACTTATAATGCGTATAAACATTCAAGACAAGTCTGCTTTATATATACCCATCATGCTTTATACATTTATAATATAATGAACTTGTAAGCCATTAAAATAAATAAACCCACAAACTTCACTTTAATTGCACAAAAGCACACTGGCCAATAAGCGATGTGCCAAATACCTACGCCTATCAAAATGAAAACACTTTATCCCACTATTATGCAATAATGCCTAAGGCATTTGCATTATTCGACATTGGGCAATGCTAAAATCTGCTGCTTAAAACTGCAGAGATGTGCAAGTGAGAACAAAGGCCAAGAGTGTTATTGAATAATATAGTTGTTATTTTACCCCCCTCAGCTCCACTTTGGTTCCCAATACCACTGGTCTTGCAGAATCGAATCTTTACAGTGTATTTATTCTGTGCAGCATTAGCCAAATCATCTACAAAAAAACAAACCAAAAATACTTTCTCTTGGCACATAATCAACTCTAGAAAAACAATTATACAGTAGTTGATACACTTGATTTTTTTATTTGACAAAAAATATGTCTTGACAGTTTGTGCTAAGAGGAAGAATGCTGGAACATTGCCTCACATTTTGCCGCTCCCTTGTGAGGAGGAAGAATGTGGACCAGGACTGTCTGGAGGAGTCCAAGCTGTGCCGCTGCCTCTCCACTGTTGATCTCATTGCCCTCTGGGAAGTACCCTGGGGGCCGGCGTCTATGTGCTCGCCGGGGAGGTGGCCAAAGGTAATTCTGGCCCCAGTATCGTGGTGTCCTTCCTCATCGCTGCTCTAGCATCTGTGATGGCCGGCCTGTGTTATGCCGAGTTTGGTGCACGAGTACCTAAGACGGGCTCGGCCTATCTGTACAGCTATGTGACCGTGGGGGAGCTCTGGGCCTTCATCACAGGATGGAACCTCATTCTGTCATACGTCATCGGTAATTATGAATTAGTAATAAGTAAAAAGCAGTAATACAAACAAAAATATATTTTTCAAACATAAACTGATATTCTATTGGGACAGGGACCTCTAGTGTGGCACGTGCCTGGAGTGGGACATTTGACGAGCTTATAGGGGGCCACATTGAAAAGTTCTGCAAAATGTACTTCAAAATGAGTTTGCCTGGCCTGGCAGAGTACCCTGATTTCTTTGCCGTCTGCCTGATCTTACTCCTGTCAGGTAACAAAAAAAGTCTGTTAGTAAAGTCATTCTCTTCGTTCTTGTTCTAGCATTCGCTATTCTGAACAATGATTGAAACTTTGTATTATCAGCACCTCTCGTGTTATTGCTTTTTTAATAGCCAGTGTTGGGTAAGTTACTCTAAAAAGTAATTAATTATTACTAATTACATCTTCAACATTGTAATTAGATGACTCTATAATTACCTACTTTAAAAAATATTGTATTACTTATTACTAATTAATCCCATATCACCCTTGAACAGTGAAACTGCTCTTTTAATTCATAAAATTGCATAAATTATTAACTGACTGAAGTATTTAAAGGGAGAAGGTTACATTAAAAATATACGTTTTAACATTAGACATTACAATTTGATGTTAAATCCACTATTGTTTATTGAATTGTTCTAGTCTATACAGTATTGAATGCAATTACATCTGTAATCAAATCACAGAAAAAGAGTAATCCCTTACTTTACTTTTTCAAGGGAAAAGTAACTCAATTACTGTAATTAATTACTTAGTAATGCATTACACCAACACTGGTTAGATTCCTCATTTGTAAGTCGCATTGCATAAAAGCATCTGTTAAATGAATAAATGTTTATATGTCTTTTATCTTTTAAGTTTTGTACTATTAGACATAAATTATTTCTGAATTTCACATGCATTCTCAATGAAATTGAGTTTCAATGTCTGTCACTGTAATTGTTTTCACAGGTCTTCTGTCCTTTGGGGTGAAAGAATCAGCTTGGGTCAACAAAATCTTCACAGCTGTAAATGTGCTTGTGCTGATGTTTGTTATCATCTCTGGATTTGTCAAAGGAGACGCGCTCAACTGGAATATTTCAGAGGAATCTCTCATAAATGTCACTATTGTCAGAAGGTGAAGAATACCTCTTTCTTATTCCTTCTCTTCTTTTATATGTTGATGAATTATGTCCAGCCTGTTGTGTGAATTTCTGGGGATCATAACCATTTAAATATGAAAATACACTTTATTCTCATTACAGGAATCTCTCACACACTGCTAATGTCACCAGCGATTACGGGGTAGGGGGCTTTTTGCCGTATGGCTTTAGCGGGACACTTGCTGGTGCAGCCACATGCTTTTACGCCTTTGTGGGATTCGACTGCATTGCAACCACAGGTATTCAATCGCTTATGCACAGTTATTTGCGGTCCTCCAATCTGATCTTGACGGTGCTGATATATATTTGTGATTCTGACCAGGTGAGGAGGTGAAGAATCCCCAGAGGGCCATTCCCATTGGTATAGTTGTTTCCCTGCTGGTCTGCTTCCTTGCCTACTTTGGTGTGTCAGCGGCCCTCACCCTCATGATGCCCTACTACCTGCTGGATGAGAGGAGTCCTCTACCTTTGGCTTTTGAATATGTGGGCTGGGGGCCTGCGAAATATGTAGTAGCGGCAGGATCGCTCTGTGCTCTCTCAACCAGGTAAACATTGTTCTTTGCTCCCATAATAATGTTGGCTGCTGGCTAAGGCTTCTTACAAGACTGCATATTGAGACAGCATGCTCATATCAAACACTGTAAATACCATAGTTATGTAAAAGTGGATTTATTATTATTGGTTAAACACAACTTTCCTAATTCATTTTTATGGAGTTCTTAGTTGGGTCTGTGGTGGACTGATTCCTATGCTTTGCATCCCTAATGATGGTGGTTTGTTTGAAAGAGAGCCATATGTATAATTAATTACACATAGCATTTAATTAATCACATTATATTATTAGCTTTTTTTAATTCAGGATTATACTCTCTTTCAGAACAAAATGTTCATGTGGAATGTGTTTCTGTTTTTTCCTGGTGACATAAATCAGTTAGGACTATTGTTTGGCATTTAGCACTTACAATTACACTCCACTAATCAAAAAGTATTTAGACTCCAGTAATAAATACTATTACTGTTTATTATATTTTCTCTAATATTAGTCTTAATTGTTCAAAAACATCTGGGTGTGTGATTGGTAAAGTATACAACCTCTTATCTTGAACCTATGGAGTGCAACAGTGCCACCCGCTTTTTCAGTTGCATTCGTTCCAGAAGTATTTTTTCCATTCATTTCTCCCAATAGTTTTTAAAGCCATGAAGCCAACCATCTATGAGGTGAATCATAACATTACAATTTTTTTTTGATTTGAGGCAAAAAAGTATTTGAAAATTAGACAAAATTACACAGGTATAAGACTGCGTACCCTAACCCTAACGGCTTTTGTGATTGCAGACAAAACTACAATCACATGAAGCATTGCGAACAGATTAAATTAAGACAGATGGAGAAATTGAATACATTTTTATATTTCTCCAACTTTCTTAAATCGCCATCATGGTGTCTATGAATTTCTTGTGTCATGCCGAATCTGGGGATGCAGATTTGACCAGGATCAGGTGAACCGTCGGGCTGCCATTTTGAATGTTGTCATAATTAGCAATTTCTTTCAAAATTTGGTAGGTATCATCATCCTGAAGCACGTTTGAACACAGCATCACCTAGTATTCCAGAGTTATAAGTTTTTTTGCAAAAACGCTTTTAATGCTGAAGTGTTGCCAATTCCAATGATATCTAATTTGTCATTTTGCAACAATGTGTCTTCTATATTGAAGCAAATGAAAAACAGCTTTTTTGCTACTCCTGCAAATTTTGCCCAATTTGGTCCAAAATCGGCTCAGATGATCTTTAGACTGAGCCACACAGAAATAACTGAACAGATTTTTGATATTTGCTACCGTTCCCAAGAAATAACTTTCTGAAATCGACTGGCACAACGTTTGTTGTCCTATATGCTAAATAGCTTAGCATGCCAATCAAATATATTTGACGTTTATTGCAAAATATGCATAGGCCTATATATTAAAAAATGTAAGTATTTTGAGATGATAGGGAGACTAACTTGATTCTGTAATTTGCAGTAAGGTTGTTTTTAAAGGTTTATACGTTTTTGTTAAAAATGAATTTCCCTATGGAGAAAATGAATGGAGTTTTTACTTCTGACATCCGTTGCACTGTTGCATTCTATTGCTATAAAATAACAATATTGGGTAAATTATTACCCAAGACCAATCATTTTGATTGGAGCTACTTTTCTTTGAATACTCGTAGCATTTTTTAAATGTAATAAACATTAGGATACCATAGCCTATAGGCCATGTGCAAAACTCCCAGGAAAAAATGAAGATGATTTAACTGTACAACTGGTCCCATTTGCTTCATTTGCTAAGTGCTATACAGTGATTTCCTAAAGTCAACATGAAACAGCATTTGGCAACCCTTATTAACTTTTGTAATGTGTTGTTTTTCTTTAGACTCAAACAGATTATTCAAAAAGAACAAAATGTAAATCAATGTATGGGCATTGCTTTTAATGAAAAGTGTTGTCTATATATTCTGGGATTGTAGGGGAGGAGTTAAATAACATAAAACAGACCAGTCATATCAGTCGAAACAACTATTTTGTTTTCACTGGAATGACATACACTCATCAATCATGCACAGGAAGAAATGTGGAAATTGGATTTTGTGTTGACTTTACAATAAGAATCATTGTTTGTGGATGCATGTAATAGCACACAGCAGTTGAAGTGTTTGGGATCAGATCTGCAGCATGTAATTAATTGACACTTTGCTTCTGCTGATGTGTTTGCCTCACATGCAGTCTGCTGGGCTCCATTTTCCCAATGCCGCGTGTAATCTATGCTATGGCACAGGATGGGGTGCTTTTCAAAGTGTTAGCCCAAATCAATCCTAAGACGAAGACCCCTCTTATTGCTACAATGTCTTCGGGTGTAGTTGCAGGTGAGAGATGGAGGCACGATTGCTATGCAAAGCGCCAATGTGATCCACCAGGCAAATGTGAAAAAGAGCGGAAATGTGCAATATAAGAAATTATTCTATGGGAACATACGTCAAATTCATCTCTTACAGGGTTCCAACAGTGACGGAAAACCTGGAAATATCATTACCATGGCAGTTCTTTTAGTGAATATAGATGTGTCTATTTATGCTTATCTCCAAAATATTGTATTGTTTTTTTCTTTTAGTTTAATCCAGTAATTAATTCCCAGGTATTATTTAAAACCCTGCTATTTGCTCCTTCACACTTGCCGGTGTTGGTTAATATGTTCTTTTCCCTCCAGAGTTGCAGGTGTCTGAACCATGATTCCTTTTTTGTTTTTAGCCTTTTGGGTTCTTTGTTCCCTCTTCCCCGCATTCTGTTTGCCATGGCACGAGATGGCGTGCTATTCAGATTTCTTTCCAAAGTGAGTAAGCGTCAGTCGCCAGTGGCTGCCACTATGGCAGCGGGCACTACTGCGGGTAAGCTAAGAACGAGGTAGGCCTCACATGGCCTGCTGACCTGTTTGTGTCCGCCTGGTGGAGGTGCAGTGTGCCTGCTTAATTACCCTGTTAATGGAAGCATGCTTTCACTGTGGTGGTGGTGGTGTTGGTGGTGGTGATACAAATCTGTGGGAATATACAGTATGTATGTCAGTAAATGTTGTTTTTTTTGCATGCAAAAGTGATATGTAGAGTGCATGGTGAAGTTACGAAAGGAAATTACCATCACTTTGTTGGTATATATCATATAGATGTACACCTGTATATATAGACTGAGGTGTCAGATGCAGATGTCTAATGTACTGATGACAGCTGCAGGAAGAGATTCTTAGTACTTCCCCCACAGTGTGTTAGTACAGCACTTTGATGCTAGCAGGGGTCACTCAGTGGATTCTTATGGATTCTGAGGACTTCTAAGAAATGAGAAAGCAGAGGGGAAGCTTAGTCGGGGGATGAGGACACAGGGCAGATTTGATTTTTGGAGCCCCCTGCACATTGCACATGTTAAGCCTATACTGTAGCACTGTATGTTTGTTAGTATACTGCCTTCTTACTGTGAGGGAAGTCTGAGCACCTGTATGTGAAGTCATAGGGCACATCCTGGTGTGGATTTCATGAGAGGATACCAATGCTATTGCATCCTGTGTTTAAAGTCATCCACTGTTGAAGGAATCAGCATTTATTATGGATAAAGACTGTGATTTATGTATAAAGTCACACAGTATCTGTGTCTCATTGATGATGACTAATTCACTACATTATTTTGGAAATTCCATACTTTCATAACCAGCCTCTTCAAAATAAGATGAATGAATTTATTGGTAGCACTTTACAATAAGGTTTAATTAGTTAGCTTAGTTAACAAGAATTAAGAATGAACAATACTTCTACAGTATTTATTAATCTTAGTTAATGTTAATTTCAACATGTACTAATATATTATTAAAATCAAAAGTTGTATTTGTTAACGTTAGTTAATGTGCTGTGAACTAACATGAACAAACAATGAATGACTGTATTTTTAACTAACATTACAAAAGATAAATTAATAAATTCAGTAATAAATGTATCGGTCATTGTTATTTCATGTTACATTAACTAATGATAACAAACGAGAGCTTATTATAAAGTATTACCAATTTATCAAATGAATACAAAATAATAAACTGCATGCTCTGTTGATGTATTTATGGGTTCATGACAGCCAAGCCACACTTATAAATGTATAAATGATATTGCATTAATTATCAATATAATATAAAACAGTTTGGAATTTATTTGAATAGGCTACAACACACTTTTCAAGCAAAACATATCACAAAAAAGTTTATACAATACAAAACATCAAAACATAGATATACTGTTCTGGTTGTCAGCTTTGCAAGTATTGCAAAAAATGTAATTATTTCTGAGAAAATAAATTATGCCATTCAATATGTGCATTTTAAGTGTGACTTAAGTGTCTAAATTGTTAGAGCCAATGTATGTACAACATTTAATTTATGCAAGGTCATATAGTTTGTGATATGCATTCATTTGATGTATTATTTTTAAACTCCACCTGATCAGCTCTTGTTTCATACCAACAGCTATCATGGCTTTTCTGTTCGACTTGAAAGCGCTGGTGGACATGATGTCTATCGGAACTTTGCTGGCGTACTCATTAGTGGCTGCTTGCGTTCTTATCCTCAGGTTAGCGAACAGACATTTTCAAAATATTAATTTAAAGAATTTATATAGTCTTGACCAAAATTTGTATGCATCTTAATGATACGCCGACTAATGGCAGAACGAAGTGGTGACTGTGATTTTGCCAAGTAAGACATGTTCCTGGATCAACATATTTAGTTGATCCTGGAACAACATTCCTGTCTGAATATTTCTCCTAATCCTACCCATAACTTTTACCCTAAAATCAGAGGGAAATGATAACACTGATGTAGAAGCACCTAAGCCTAAACAAGTCTAAACCTGATATAGACTGAAAACTCAAATCTGATTGGTTGATTGGAATGTTGATCCATGAACATGTTGTACTTGGTGAAATCCCATTCACTCTAATGAACTAGTTGGTACAATGATGTGTGTACTTTGAGTAATCTGCCATGTAGTGGTTAAGTGTCTCAACTGTATAATGTGTGTTTTAATTAATATAGACACTTTTCTTGTGATAGTCTCTGTAGACTTTCTAGTGGCATAAGCCACATTCTAATATAAAATGTATGTGTCAGGTATCAGCCAGATGCTGCGTTTGAGAGGTCTAGGATCAATGAAGGCAAGGAAGAGGTTGGTGAGTCTGAGCTGACAGAGTCCGAGTCTCATCTGAACATGCTGAAGGATGGAGGCGTAACCCTGCGCTCTCTGCTCAACCCTCCACTGCTGCCCACGGAACAGACCTCCAGAGCCGTCAATGCGTCTGTTATCGTCTTGGGTTAGTACAGCAGCAGTTTTTAGAATACTATAGCTTTAGTCTTTACTATAGTCTTTACTATAGCTGACGAGCTGGGTAGTCATCCTGATCTGTGTCTGTTTCCCCTGCAGTGCTTATTGTGTGTGTTGTGAGCACACTCAACACATACTACGGACAGGCCATTATTGCCATGGAGGCTTGGGCCCTGGGGGTCTTGGCCGCATCTTTGTTCATCTTCATCATGTGCATCCTTCTAATATGCAGACAACCCCAGACGAGGAAGAAAGTTTCCTTTATGGTATGGTTTGAAATCCAAAAGTTGTCCTAAACATATTATACTTCTGTTCAAAAGTGTGATAAAGTTTCTTATGCTCTTATACTCACCATAAGTTTCTTATGCTAATATACAGTAAAATAGTAATATTGTGAAATATAATCACAAATTAAAATAACTTTTCACACTCTAGTTTAGCTAGCAGTTCAGCCCCCCAATACAGGCTGAATTCAGGCATAATGTGCTTTTTTCCATACAATGAAAGCGAAAGGTGACCAATTAAGCTACTTAAAGTAGTCATAATTTTGGTCATTAATGAACAAAAATCATGATCATATGAATCATATGACCTTACAAGACATGCAATATAATACACAAGTTTTATGAATGGCTGCCTTTCACTTTTACTGTATAGAAAAAAGCATGGACATTCTGCCTTAAATCTCTATTTTTAGGTTTGAAATAATATAAAGGTGAGTAATGACAGAATTTTCATTTTAGTACTAACCCTTTAATAAATGTGCCCCATGTTAAACCGTTGCTGCTGTGTTTATCTTGATGTGTATTCTGCCCAGAACAGACCTGAGTTTTAGGGTAATAGCCTGTATAAAATATCTGTGTTTGCCAAGCACTCTGTGTTCTTTGGAGGGCCGTATTGTGTGCTATCCTTATCTGACTTGAAAAACAAAATGATATGACCCGAAAGAGCCTCCATTAATCGTGTTATTTCTTTTTCAGTCCGGGTCATTTCATAAGTGAGTGCTGAGTAGAGTGCAGTCAAGCACATGTTTGAATCAGCGTGTATTTTTTGCTTCAGGTTCCTCTGTTGCCCTTTCTACCCATCTTGAGTATATTTGTCAACGTGTATCTCATGGTTCAGCTCAGCGGAGACACATGGATCCGTTTCTCCATCTGGATGGCCATAGGTACGTGCAATCTTTGGGTAAACGCACACACAGAAGCACACACACACACACACACACACACACACACACACACACACACACACACACACACACACACACACACACACACACACACACACACACACAGGTCCTATCCCACATTCAAACAAACCTAAAAGTCTCATTGCTGTTCTTCTTTTCCTTTTGTCCTTTTTAGTAAACAATGACTTAAAGTCCCTGTAAAGTCAAAATTAAACATGTGTTCTGAGTTTCTCACACCACAGATAAATGTGTTATTAACCAACTAGCCAAATTTGAATCATAAAAAAATCTGCTAAGTACATAAAATATCTTATCGAAATCTTGAAAAAATAAGCAGCATTCTCTGCTCTCAAACGCTGGGAGCGTGTCCGTTGATCGGCGCCGAAACCACGCCCACTCGCGGGAAAGCGGCCGTAAACACACAAGACAACAACAACACTCGCGTACAGCTCACGATTCACGACGGCACCAGATGTCGGCGGGACGGGAGGATGAAGGTCGGGGTGGGAGATAGTCGGTTCGGCCCTGTTCTGCAGTGGATTATCAGTGAATCCTAGTTGTTGCCACATGCCAAGCGGCTCCAGTGTGTCATCGAGCCACCGTTTTAACCCCGCCCAAAAAATCCGGAACACAGCAATGGTGAAAAACTTAACGGTCTAACTTCTAAATCCAGTACTACATAGTTCACAGTCTTTGTAAATGTGTTTCAACAATACATTTCTAACATTTCTAATGTGTTTAGAAACAAATCTCAGAATTGCCTTTACAGGGACTTTAAAATAGATTTCACATGCAAATTTTATATAAATCTTAACTTTGATATCAATCCACAGGCTTCCTCATTTATTTTGGATATGGAATGTGGCATAGTGATGAACGCAAGAGGCATATACAGAACTGTAGCGTTGCAGCGGAGAAAAAGATACTTACTGGAAATGAAGGAACTGTGGAGTATGTGACACACATAGAGAAGACTAGCCCATGTTAAAGAACAGCAGACAAACTCTGACAGTTACTAGCATTCACCAACCAGCTGACAGACCTGAGCTCTGTGTATTCAGCTCTGCCTTTACAGTCACTGCCATCATGAACAATCACTGCAGCACCTCTCAGTGCTGATGCTCTCGCTCACCTGTGGTGTGATCATTTCATGTAATAGGACATTAGGGGGTGTATGATCTGACAATGAAAATTCAATGTATTGATTATGGAATTGACTATTTATACACTCTTAGGGCGTTTTCTAGATCACTTGCTTTGTTCCGAAACAGGGATGAAAATAGTTGTTTGGTTCGGTTTGCTTTCACAAGGAACATTTCTTATGTTAATACAAGTCTGTGACCGCTCACTTGACAAACGTAGCTTTTAAAAAAAAATTGTGGTTAGTTCTGAAAAGTTTCAGTCTTACCAAATTTGAAGAGGCCATTTTATTTTCATCTTTGCTCCAGGTTAACCCACAATCCGTTTTTAGATGCATTAGCAAAACCAACACTGCTACATTTCACGCAACGTACATAATTCTTCTTCTTTTGATTTAGTGGCGGTTGGCATGCAACCGTATTGTGCATTTCCGCCACCTACTGAGATGGAGTGTGGAGCATCAATGTGGCATGATTATACCTAATGACTTGATTCGATTTTCTAACATTAATCTTTTATTTTTATATTCTGATGCACTGTGATAAAACATGCTCCACTGTCACTGGGTGTCGACATGTGCTACATAAGGCATCATGTTTTCCAATGATATGCATTGTGTCCTATTCGGAGATGACAAATAACCGTATCTTTCTCTCTATTTCCACAAACCGCTCTCTTATGGCATACTTCTCTTTCTATAGTGTCTTCCCTTTCCCTCCTTATCCCACATTTCTTGACACATTCATTTTGTTGTTGTTTTTATTAGTCCTTTGATTTGGAATTTTCTAAACTGACCGTGGTACACTTTCTTGGTGTGAATCCGAGCATGATTTGCGTGTTCATACATGCATACCTAAATTAACCGAGAGAGGGAGAAAACGTTCCAGTTTCTGAAAAAAATATGCTCTAAATGAGCCAGGTGTGAAAACACCCTTAAAAATAAAGGTTCCGGAAGGAGGTTTTCACAATAGAAGTACAATTTTTGGGTTTCCAAAGAACCTTTCAGAACTACTAAGAAGAGCAATTTAATAATCTGAAGAACTTCCACTTTAAGGGTTCTTTTGTGCAATGGAAAGGTTCTATGGATGTTAAAGATTCTTCATGGAACCATTAATGCCAATAAAGAGCCTTTATTTTTAAGAGTGTACCAATATAAATTGTCATTCCACTTATACTTTTGATTTAAGAATATAGTTGAAAATTCATTAATCGTAAACAAATTTCAATCTTCTTTAATGTTTAAATGGTCATTGCATCATTAATAAATAGGCTAATTAGAATAGCATTGAATTATTGTCAGAGCAAATATTTACACCCCTGCAAGACGTGAGCAATTTGCTTTTAAATGTGTTTGGGAACAGAGATAGGAAAGCATGTTTTTTCTTTTCTTTTTTTTTTCTTTCTATAAAGTATTAAGATTTCCACAGTTTGTAATTTTTTTTTTTAAAAGGAAGAAAAAAAGCATATTTGTATCCTGGACCACAAAACCAGTCATAAGTCACGGGTATATGTGTGGCAATAGCCAACAATATATTGTATGGGTAAAAATGATTGATTTCTTTTTTTGTGTGCCAAAAATCATTCGGATATTAAGTAAAGATCATGTTCCATGAAGATATTTTGTAAATTTCCTACTGTAAATATATATAAAAAATGTAATATTATTTGTAATATGCATTTCTATAAGGTCTTCATTTGGACAACTTTAAAGGCGATTTTCTCAATATTTAGATTTTTTTGTACCCTCAGATTCCAGATTTTCAAATAGTTGTCTCGGCCAAATATTGTCCTATCCCAACAAACCATAAATCATAAAGCTTATTTAGTATAACTCTCAATTTCTAAAAATCGACCTTTATGACTGGTTTTGTTGTCCAGGGTCACATACTTATAACAAATGTGTGGTAAAGTGGCATTATCAAATAATGTGGAACATTAGATATTGGGAAAACTATGAATCGCAGATATTGGTGAACATCCAGTTTGACTGTCTCGTTAAAGTGTTTAATTCTAAGAATTAGGATGAACTCTCTTGACCACAACTTGACCATAACACTATTTCTTGTATTCTGATAAACACTATACTTTTTATTTGTATCCATGTTACATGTGTTTGTGTAGTTATCGTTAAATGTTTGACATATCCAATGTACAGTATTCATAGGTCAACCTGTTGTTTAACAACCAGGTCTGATGATGTTGAAGAGGAGCAAGTTATGCATGTAATCAGTGTTTTGTCTTGTAAAATTACCTTTTTATTCACTTTACTTACTTGCTATATATTTTTAGAATTTTTCATTAACTTTTTAATGAATAATCATCAGTCTACACTCAATGCAGTCATTCAATATATGACAAACCGTGTAATCCACTTAAGTAATGCCAGCAGTGGTCTAAGAATGGACAACCTGAGCATCTGAAAGTGTATCTTCTGCTAACTAGCACTCAAGTTATTCTCTGCCTTAAACATTCGGTGGAAATGCAATGTAAATTAGTTGTGGAGACGCTAAGATTGTAAGGATTAACTTAATACAAATGTGTTAATGTCTCATTAAAAATATTGCACAGCAAATAGTCTGTTAAAGCCTTTGTATAGGTTTTTATTTTTATTTTTTAGTAATAATGTGTGGATTATGCCATGGTCAAAACATTGCAAATGGTTTCACAAAGCAATAAAATATTTCTCCCCGTTTTTAAACAAAGTTTCCCACATTCTTATCTATTAGAACAAACTATTTAATTTGAGTTCTAGTAAAGTTCAGTGTACTAATTTTTGATATTCTATTATGAGCTGGCACAAGAAAGAAGATGTTTTGAAGAATGTCAGAAACCAAACAGTTGATTGGCCCTATATATAAAAAAAATGATTCAGGCCCTTCATAGATATGACACATTTAAATTATGTTCACTTTACTTAAACATATCTAATTTTGACACAACTTAATTTAATTGTGTTCAGTCAACCTAATATATTTAAATCTGAAGTTTACTTAATTCATTTGTGTTAAAACTACATTAAATATTTGTGTTGACTTACACCAGCCATTTCTTATATTTTCATAATAAAAATTGTGTATTATGATTAAGTTTGGCATGTTCAAAAAAGTAATGTTATAAGTATATATATTTTTAATTTAAACTGTATTTGATAAAATTGAGTTGGACCAACTCAATTACATTGTCCAAAATTTAGTTGGACCAACTCAATTATATTTCATTGCATTAATTAGTTTTTAATGAGTTGGGGCTACACATATTTATTAGATGGAAAACCTGCCCTCAATTAAATAGATTTTGTCCAATGAGTATTGAAAAAAATACTATGGAAGTCAAAGGTGAAGTTTAGTTATCGACAATCTTCAAAATATCTTCTTTTGAGACAGGTTTGGAACAACTTGAGGTGATGAAAGAATTCACATTTTGAGGTGAACTATTCCTTAAAGTTTGAATGACATTCAACTGACATTTGAATGACTGGATTATCGGGTCAAGCGCAAACACTCCAGCAGAGGGCATTAGAGGATCATTGGATGGGTCTCACAGATTGACGCTAAAGGGGGAGTGGGCTGAAGGGCTGGGGAAATTCCGTTTTTCACGAAGGATGGAGCTGACTGTGTGTAAACGGGGGAGAGAGTGGACGGAGAGTTCCTGCGCTTCTTCCAGGCCTCCTGAGCAGCAAGATAAGCCCTGTCCAAACACTCCACTGCAGCCATCATGAAGCTCTGGCTGCTCTTCACACTGGCATTACTTTGGCTGGAGGTCCAAAATGGTGAGCAGATCTCTCGTTATTTCTTCTGCCTTTTTATTCTTTCTTCATAAAGTCAGACATTTTTTGGTAACTCTTTATGTTGCAGTGTACTTGTTGCTATCTATAAATGATGCATAATTACATGCAGCTAACCCTAAACCAAACCAAACCCCAATCCTAAGTACATGCAGTTAGTTAATATTACTACTTAAATGTATAATTGCTCTGTAAAAGAGACACCTTAAAATAAATTGTAACCCATTGTTTTTATCTTGCTTAAAATAGCAAATAAGTTGAGAGAGATGTTATGGATGAATGTGGTGACTCTGCTCACTCACACAAAATTCCAGAGCAGAAAGAGGAGAGATCAAATCAGGGCAGAGCTTAAACTTACGCTTAAATTATACAGCAGAGACAAAAAACAGAGAATCAGATCTGTTTGAGCCTAACAACAAGCCAACAACAAGGCATATATGACTCTTCTATGACTTCCAAACATAAACAAGGAATCAAAACATTTCTTGACAATTTCTTTTATTCCTATGGATGTCAGGATCCTTGCATGTGTCAGAAATTAATTTAAAAGGACACTTCGATTCAGTAAACCATTATATTGTTCAGATTTTCTGCACATAAAACAAGAAAGGAATATTTCCACAATTGCTGTTTGTACAGCTGTGAGCAGAAGTAGAGCACATATCCAGATGGCAGAACTCTCCACTCTCTCTCTCTCTCTCTCTCTCTCTCTCTCTCTCTCTCTCTCTCTCTCTCTCTCTCTCTCTCTCTCTCCTCTCTCCTCTCTCTCCCTCTCTCTCCCTCTCTCCTCCCTCCCTCCCTCCTTTTCTTTGGCTTGGTCATAAGAGGCAGAGGAGTTATCAAATGTCCCAAATGAAAACAGATGAAACACACATGCTGAGTAATGTCCATGATACATAATAACAGAATGAATGAACGTTATTGCTCTTTAGCAGTTCCCCCGAGTTTGCCACTCTCATGTTGTGGTTTACCCAGGTGTGTGTCAGCAGGTCAAGCGTAAGAAAGAGGCTGGTGAGAACCGCATAAGACCAGGAAGGAAGAGGGCGAAGGTTCGCTACCCCAAAGTAAAAGAAAAGGAGGCAGAAAGCAAGGGTCAGTCTATCCTCACACAAGTCCTTGATAAAGGCCGTTTTCTCAGATTGGGCAGGAGTTTATCCTTGGATCCTGGGAAAACATTGGAACTGAGATGCAAAGGAACTAAGATTGGCTGGGCATATCCCTCTTATCTGGACACATTCAACGATAACCGCCTCAGGTATCCTTCCGTCTCACTTTATCCATTCATTTTGTTTGATTGAGACTAGTTTGTCTAAATCGGGCAAATTAACAGCTACTGAAATATTTTATGTCTGGAGTACAAGTGTTTAAAAGATGCATGACTACATGATTCCATTGCATGTGAAATTATTATTTTATTTTTTTCATGGTTTTATAAAATAATTTAAATAGAGATGGTAAAAATAAATTTGTTATTCTATAAAAAATGAAAGGACACTTACAATAATGTGTTTAAAAAGTCCACCACCGAATGAAATATCATGATGCTGGTCACACAATGTTGGGTTGCAGTAGATTTGTTTAGTTGCAGGTTATTCGCTCAGCAACATAGATGACGGAACATTTGCGGGCATTAAACAATGTTATAAATACTCTTAGTTTTAGTTCACTATAATAACCCTGTTTTGAACTCAAGAAACTGCAAAAACTGTGATTTAGAGAGACATCAAGGCTATTTTACATAAACATTTGTGTGTGATTATATGATTCCCCTTAATTGAATAAAATATGATTTTTCTGAAGAAAATTGTCATCATCGATGGACATGAAATGCAACCTGAATTGTAAAATACTGCAGAAATAGAAGAATTAGTATGGTATTCCAAATGTAGTCCAGGTCTAGACTTGTTTGATTCTGCTGTTCCAGCATCAAGCAGCACGAGAGGTACAGTCAGTTGATTCTGACGTCGCCCTCTGCTGCTGATACGGGGGAGTACAGCTGTTGGGTGTTGCTCTGTGATGGAGTAGAATGTGAAAAGGATGGAGACACTACCTCTGCTACCTACATATACTTTACAGGTACAGCATGTGGTCACATATCACACAATGAGACCTATGTGATCTACTTAAACCTCTAAAGACATTGTTACAATTCTCTTTGTATCTAGACAAAGATGAGCTGTTCGTCCCATCTGCCATCCATTTTGAGATCATCTATCTGCCCTGACAAGCCTGCCACCATCCCTTGCCGGGTGACCAACCCCAAAATCAAAGTCTCACTGCACAGGGAGGTTCCTGCGGAAGAAATCTCAGTGGATGGGACCCAGATATCTTATAATCCCACTAAAGGCATCATCATCCAAAACCCCAGTCCAGAACATAAGGGAGCTTATTACTGCAAGGCCAACAGCACCACAAAAACCACCCCACAAATATCCACTAAATACCAGCTGCTGTATGTGGAGGGTAAGAGGAGAACACTACAGAGTTGCGAATCACACTTAACACACACATTTTACATGTTGTATAAATAAGATAAATTACCAAAAGTTTTGGGACGCCTGCCTTTAAATGCACATGAACTTTAATGACATCCCATTCTTAATCCGTAGGGTTTAATATGGATTTGGCCCACTCTTTGCAGCTATAACATCTTCAACTTTTCTGGGAAGGCTTTCCACAAGGTTTAGGAGTGTGTTTATGGGATCTTTTGATTATTCTTCTAGAAGTGCATTTTTGAGGTCAGGCACTGGTGTTGGACGAGAAGGCCTGGCTCCACTCTAATTCATCTCAAAGGTGTTCTATCGGGTTGAGGTCAGGACTCTATTAAGGCCAGTCAAGTTCCTCCACACCAAACTCGCTCATCCATGTCTTTATGGACCTTTCTTTGTGCACTGGTGCACAGTCATGATGGAACAGGAAGGGGCCATCCCCAAACTGTTCCCACAAAGTTGAGAGCATGACATTTTCGAAAATGTTTTGATATGCTGAAGCATTAAGAGTTCCTTTCATTTAAACTAAGGGGCCAAGCCCAACCCCTGAAAAACAACCCCACACCGTAATCCTGACACTTTGCATTGCACTTGGTGATGTAAGGCTTGGCTGCAGCTGCTCGGCCACAGAAACCCATTCCATGAAGCTCTCTACACACTGTTCTTGAGCTAATCTGAAGGCCACATGAAGTTTGGAGGTCTGTAGCTATTGACTCTGCAGAAAGTTGACTTCTGCACACTGTGCGACTCAGCATGCGCTGACCCCTTGATTTTACATGGCTTACCACTTCGTGGCTGGGATGCTGTTGTTCTTATTACTTCCATGGTTTGTTATAATACCACTAACAGTTGACCGTGAAATATTTAGTAGTGAGGAAATTTCATGAATGGATTTATTGCACAGGCGGCAACCCATCACGGTACCACGTGCTTGATTCTATACACCTTTGGTCTTGAAAGTGATTGAAAATCATGAATTCAATGATTTGGAGGGGTGTCCCAATACTTTTGTCAATATAGTGTATAAATGTTTTGGTGTTTTCCCCCTTGTAGTGCCTAGTGGCCCTCCTTTTGCGACCATTGAGGCTTCGTCAAGCACAGTGAGTGGTGGAGACATCTTTAACGTTACATGCACAGTCCTGGGTGAACCTGAGATGAATATCAGCTTCAGCTGGATGTATCCTGGCCAGGTGACTGTCGTTATTTTTCCCTTAAGAAAAGATCTGAGCTTCTGATTCAGGTTGATTGATTCATTTTATTTTTATAATGCATTAATTACAGTATTATGCCATTTTGTGAATGCTACAGCTTTAATCATGATAACTATAAACAGATACACGACCAGACAAAAGTTGAGAATACTTAGGATCTTTAATGTTTTTCAAATAAGTCTCTTATACTCACTTAGACTATATTTATTTGATCAAAAATACAGTAAAAACAGTAATATTGTCAAATATTATTAATTTAAAATGTATTTTCATTACTAGTTAATATTGGTGCTCAATTATTAATAATGATTTTTATTATCAATGTTTTTGCTGCTTAATTTTGATGAAAAGAAAGTCCAAAAGAACAGCATTTAAATCAATAGATGTGAATAATAATTAGATGCTATTTATACTTTATTTTGACAAATGCATACTATTTGCACCTCAGTATTGTTGTACAGTAACAGGATGCAATAATAACAGTGTTAATTATTATATTTATTCAAATTATTAAATGGATGCAGCCTCAGTGGGACAATAAAAGCCCTCCCTACCCCTAACCCTACCCAATAAATACTTGTATTATTTTTAAACATTTTGTTAGGCACTTTATTTCCTTTTTTTTAGAACATTTTCTTATTTTTTATTGAAAGTAAATGCCTTTTTGATGTGCTGGGAAAAGAAGAGCGAGCTCGGCAAAAGGCAGATTTGAACTTGCGTCAAGACCTATATCCTTGAGCCTTACGCTCTACTGACTATGCCACTGAAGCCGTTGAAATGTTGTGGAAACATATGGGTAGCGATATTCAATTTGCAAAGCAAAATGTAAAATGGCAATGCATTTTAGTATTCAAATGTACATTTCCCATACCTTGTGCGCAACATTTGAAGCAAAATGATAATTCTAATTGAATGATATAATTTACATTTGCTTTTTCCTACACTAGTTTGAACATAAAATTTAAACCAATTTAATGCTTTATATGTTGCAAAATTTAAATGTAAATGTATTACAGAAATGATTAGATGTGTTTAACATGATCAAGCTTTTTTTTTGTTGATTCAGATGAATAGGTTTTAATGCGCTCTCCTTATTGTGACATGTGTCTCTCTCAGGGTCAGAGGCCAGTGAGCATTCATGACTCCTGGAGGCTGATAAACCGTGGCGTGGGACACACCACGCGCATCTCCCAGAGCGTCATGATTGTGGATGATGTTGAAACGATTGATTACGGAAAGTACATCTGCACCACCAAAAATAAGAACGGAGAGACATTGGTGGCCACGACAGTGAAGTCACGTGACTAGAAAGAACATCAAGATTCTATATTGAGCTGAGCTGGACTCACACTTCAGGCTTCTTGCTGCTTAAATCATTATGAAAAACATGCATTCTATATATGACTTGAAAATAAAGTGCTTCTTTGACTGAGACTCAGACTGAGAAAGTTGTTTAATGGCAAATCAACATTATACTTAATATATAATGCACTATTACCAGTGAAATAGGTTCTCAACCATGTTAACCTGTAATACTCAAAATGGAATGGTGTTAAGGTCTATGCACATATTTTTACAGGCATGAAATATGTCTGAGGAGCATAAAGGCTTTGTGCTCTGCTCTAATGGACTCCGTATGTGGAATGTGCAGCGGGAGCCCAGTGCTTATTTTGGTTCAGTGCGACACATTGAAAGTATGTTTCTCCTCCTCTCGCAGAGATTTCAGTTATTGAATTATTAGCAATTCAAGAATATTCAGTCAAATTATGCCAAATTTCAGAGCTATTTACTATACAGTTCTAAGTGCTGGAATAGACTTACAGCCAAAAGATGATGAAGAGCAATAAGAAAACCCAACAGGTTCCTGCATGCACATAAACAGCATGACAAATGCAAACAGGTGAATTTAGAATTTCTTTATTAATTGCATATTTTCAAGAGTTTCAGTTTCACACCAACATCCACACAAAAAGCTTAGCTATAAATAAAAATAAAAAAACTTTTGCTTTTTAACTTCTTTGTATATAGCTTGCATGTAAAGCTGCAGTGGAGGGTTTCAGACAGAGGGGGCGCTTCTGAGGCCACTGGAACATGCTCAGTCAATTACATTGGTCTCATGATCAGATATACATATAGAAATAAAGACAAACTCTCAAATCCTTCCCCTAAGGTTCAGTCATACTTAATAATATACAAAACCCGTATTCATGAAAAAAAATTCAGTTTCCCAACACATGCCTTCATTCTCAGGGCTGCCTAATGACATGCCATTTTAATATCAAGTGCACTTTACAGCATACCATTGGGATTAGACTGCATCTCTGATTGCCAAGAAAGTGAGAAAAAGGGATAATTCAACCCCTGTACAGGCATTAATCAAATGTTTTAAATCAACCATTGCATGTAATCTGCATCTGATATGGAGAGCAAATTTGAGATTAAATCATTAAAGGGATAGTTCACCCAAAAATGACAATTCTGCCATCATTTACTGTTGTTCTAAACCTGTATGATACTATTCTGTTGAACACAAAAGATGATATTTCATATAATGTTGGTAATTAAAATTTGCTGGTCTCCATTGACTTCCATGGTAGGAAAAAAATCCCATGAAAGTCAATGTGAACAGCAGAAACAAACTTTTGTGTTCAACAGAACAAATAAACGAATACAGGTTTAAAACAAGTCGAGTAAACGATGACAATTTTTATTTTTGTGCAAACTATCCCTTTTCAAGTGATCTGGGTGAAACTCACCTTGTTACAGTTCTTAAAATGTGTGATTACATAAAAAAAAATACCATTTACAAAATCAAAAAGGCATGATATAGACAAGAAAATGTTGCATAAGGTTTTGAGAACACCTGGTTAAGTCAAGACACCTGAATTTTTCCACTCGAGTAAATCGTAACAGTCAGTTTATGGCATGAGATGATCTATGAAGTGCTACTTCAGAAAATTTCACCAGGGGTCTGACGTCCTACATGAAATAAAGGGAAACCAAATGCTACACGAGCAACAGCATCTGGGAAATGTCCACTGTCCATCTGGCATTTGGGCATTTGTCCCAGTGCAACGATATATCAGGGTTTATACAGGTACACATCAAGGCGTCTGGTGGAATATGCTTCAGAAGTTGATGTTCAGAAGGCCCTATTCATTTCTGCAGCAATCCTCCAAAGTCAGGAACTTCAAGCAACAAAGCAATTCAGGAGGGAAAAAAAACAACAACTCTGAGAGAAACTTTCTACAAGCCCTGAGATATTCCTTTTTTTTCTCCATAGACAGACGTGAAAGGCAAAAGTACGAGGGGGGCCTCATTGGTAAGTGCTTCTGTGCAATATTTTCTACAGTTTTTTTTTTTTTGTCTGTACAAGAGAGTTTATTCCATTTTGAGAGCCACTGATATGGTCCAGACCAGCTTCATGCAGGAAGTGCTCCATCCTGTATGAAAGTGCTTCCTGGAAGCTGAAGGCCGTTGTTATCTGGGCGAGACGGGAGGGCTGGAGAACACACCAGAGTTCCGTGGTGACTGGAGAGTGAGGGATGTGGAAGGAGAGACCTTGCGGGGGCTGCTCAGATCACCATTGTTAAGCTTCCAGAGCAGCTCTTCGTTCTCCATAGACAGACGTTTGTTCACTTTAGACTCCTTCTGGAGGGATTCCTGCAAAACTGCCTGCTCTGTAGACAGTTGTCTGAAACGAAACTTAATTAGATTAGTCACCATTACTGCACAAGATGAAAGAAGAGAAGGTGTCTTGGCACAAAGCTTTGCTGCAATGAAAACAAACCGTTCTTGCTGTCATAAGAGCACAAATAATAAAAGTCATTGAATTGTCAAAGCATAGCCAGAAGCTAATTTATGGAATTTCTCTTCAACCCAGACCAAATGCAAATACTGTGAAACTTCAAAGACTTTAGACAGTCAGACCTATGGCAAACCAAAGCCCACTAGGGAAAACACGCAAGTGTTAGCTAGACAAGGTGGATTGAGTAAAACCATTATACTTGGTGTAATCACATTCACCTCAAACGCACCTGCCTGTAATTTTCAAGCAATCTTTTAGAGTTTTGTTAGGTTTTTCAGGCATGTTTGATCGGGGATCGAGCTAAACTCTGCAAGACAGCGCTTGACCATCCCTGGCTTAAGGAATCATAAGCTTATGAACACAAACACTACCTAGACAAAGCAGCATGTTTGTCCATTCTGGCTTTGAGGTCCTCATTTTCCTGTTGCAGCTTCTTAAGATATTCCTCCAGCATCACATTCCTCTCCATCTAAGAATAAATCAAAGTCTTAGTGTTTCTCCAGCGCAGACAGGAGCATAAGATTTCGGTCATCTCTTTACTGTGATTAGAATGAACACAAAGGAGAATTTCTCCTGCTAAATGCTTTATGCAAAACAGATCATTGAGCTCACCAGTTTGTCTATCTGCATGAGTTTCTTGTCATGTTCATGGATCTTCTTGTTTTTGATGTCCAGCACTACTTTAAGGCTTTCAAGCTCCTGCTCCAGATAAAGGGTGTGGGAGTCCTTCAACATAAACAAGAGAGATCAGGGATATACAATGGCTTTCATAAACTGGATTCATCATTTGCATTTTCATGTTTACATTTGTGGGCTTTACATAAACACTGTGTTCAACTTCACACACAATATTTTGTTACACGTAGACCACATTAAACTGTTAAATGTTTCATCATGCATTTATCATTAATGGTTGCTACTTTTCAAGTGCATTTTTTATGCAGTATAGATTTTAGCATTTTAGATATATAGTAATTTACTCCATTCATTTTCAGCATCATTACTCCAGTCTTCAGTGTCACATGATCCTTCAGAAATCATTCTAATATATTAAAAAGAAAGCTATTTATTTGAAATTGAAATCTTTTGTAACATTTTAAATGTCTTTACTCTCACTTTTGATAAATGTAATAAAACTACAAATTTCTTTAAAAAAAAGAAAGAAAAATTATAATTATTAATTAACCCTAGTAAATCAACCCTAAACCTAACCTTAACTCTACAGTATGAACATTTAGCACATTATTAATATTACCCAGTACTTATTTGTGTAATAACACTGTAACAAAGACACATTAAATACAGTGTAACCCAAACTTTTAAACACTTAAATGTTAATAATTTAATTATATTTTAAATAATTATAATATTTTTTCCTGTGATTGGGTGCATACACTCTACTGAATGCTGTTAGTGAACAAAGTAAAAGAACTGAGAATAAAGTGTGTTTTAGGATTATTTGCTAAATGCACACATGTAAATGTACAGTAAGAAAGTTTATTTTCTACCAGTTCACAAGGTCAAAAGTGTCCATATATATGAAGAAACACCCATTTATGAACGTTGCCTGTTCACACTATTCATAGGGCAGGGCCAGCATTACCCAGGGTAGTTATCTAAATAATGTTGAGAGTTCCGGAAAGACCCGTCTAATATTAACCAGCTATTCATAGAAACACACTGTCTACTTAAAGCAGAGATGCATTTCTATCAGTGGCACTTGCTGGGTGTTTGATAACAGATGTTTGGGAGCTACACAGGGGTGTTACGTACCTGAGTTTTCTCAGCCAGATCCATTCTTCTCTTCACCTCAGCGTTCAGTTTTTCTTTGAGGCTGTTATTCTCTGTCATGAGCTCTTGAATTTGATTCTGTTTGAGGAAAAATACACTAATATGAATATGTTTGCTAAATTACAACAGTGTGAAAAACGAGAAAAGAAAAATGAACAGGAATTTTAGCTTTTGGTCACTGCCTTACATATAATGTGTCCTCTGATTCCTTCAGTGTGGTGTTGAGAGTTTGCATTTCCTTTTCATGGGACTTTTTGAGTTCTGAGAAAGTCAAGTCAGGATATGTTAATGTGTGGAAGGTAATGTTGTAGGATTTCAAAATTCAAGTAACAGGTGCAATATTTACTCACACATTTTTGAGAGAAAAAAAAACAAACAAACAAAAAAAAGCCCAAGATTATTTACCCTTGAAAGACTCCTCAAAGTGTTGTTTTAGGCCGTCCACCTCCTCTATATGGCTGACTTCCAGTTCCTTCTTCAAAGCATCATGTTTTGATCGTAAGTCTTCTAGCTAGAAAAGTACAAATAAAGTAATTTTGTAGTCTTATTGGTTTATTTTAGTGTGAAAATTATTTAGAAATCAGATGTCATGTCCAAACAACTAAAAGGCCAAGGCTCATGTGCCAAGATACAAAACAAAAGCTATGCAATTTCTTCACATAATTATGGGAAATTATCATTAAAAGATCATGTTTAAGTATTCATTTTACAAATGAAGACATCTAAAATCCACTCTATACAACAAAAAGTGTGTCAGGACACTGGGGAACAAAACAAAAAGGCCCATTGTCATCCACACCTGCTGCTCCATCTGTGCTTTGCACTTATCCGCCTCCTCCTGGTAGGTCTGATGGACCTTCTCCCACTCAGCGGAGTAGAAGTTCTTCAGTCTCTCCTCGAGGTCAGCGAGGTCAAAGCGGTGCTGCTCCTGGACCTTCTGCAGGACTCCATCAAAGGCCGCGCGCAACTCTTCCTTCTCCTGCTCCAGACGCTCACAAGAGTAAGCCGAGCTCACTGAGGAAAAGTCAGATCAATTGGACATTAGAATATCGATTAAGTGAATCACATTCAGTTAAAAACCCCAACCCCAAAGAGCACCATTTAGGATGCCTTTTTTTGGCATGACGACACAGCAACCCTCCAAAAAAAAAAAGAGCAAGAGAGAATGCATCGGTCTGTGATATGAAAATATAGATATGCTATATGTAGACAGCAGTGGAATAACCAGAGCAAATGTTGAAAGGTCATTTGTCCATTTGTTGATTTGACTTCAAGCCCTGCCAACACTATGAATCATTACTCAAGTATTCTGCATTGAGTCCCAGTTGTCTCTATAGTTAGGGTATCTCCAGAAGTTCTGTAAATAAAGCGTCAACTGTTGCACAAAACACGTCAAATTACAACTGAGGGAAAGTTCGTCAAAAGGAACACTAATCCACAGAGGCATAATGAACAGATGTTTCCAAACCTCTCAATCAGAACTGTCACAGATACTGTCCCTCTGAGCATTAGCTATGGTTGCCCAACTCGTAGAAACAGATGACACTTCACTGCACAGAACACATGGGCACAGGAGGACTGTGGTGGTTTACATACAAAAGTGGCAAAGCTGAATGCTACAGCTGCTCCTGTCTTTGTAGTGTAACAAGTGTGCTGTCAAGTCATCCAGCTCATGAAGTAACAGGCTATTCTGGTGGGACCATTTGAGGTTGGGATTTCTGGCTAAATGGACACCCATATGGTTTTTCAAAATCAAGGTACAAATATAAAAGGAAATATAAAAGAAAAGTCAATGAAATTAATATATTCATAGATTTAATATTTGCATTTAAACAAATGTATATATGTATTTAAATAAACACCTGTAAATAAATATCTGTATTTAATTAGTTATCTGTATTTAAATGTGTTTATTCATTCATTAAATCTCCATGTATGTATTAAATAAATTAATGAATAAAACTGTATTTATTTAAATAAATACAGCTATTTAAATTATTATTCATTAAAATATCGGACTTCATCCATACAAAGACTTGAAAACACAACACCTCTAATTTCTGGGGGCATTTTAAGGGGGCATAAAGGCAGGGTGATACAAGAGTGCTGATATCACAATTAAGATAAACTATATAATTAATAAAAAAGAAATCTTGAAAATAAAATAGTTGATTCTTTTCCTTGTTTATTAGAAAAAAAAAAGTAAAGCTGCTTCACGGTTTATTAATATTTTTTAAATGTTTATCCACCAAATTCAAGACATATGGAGGGGCCAACAAAGTCATGTAATGCAACCAGCATGCAAAAGCCAGTATCTCACTTCATAATTATTATGTAATATAATGAAAATATAATGAAGTAATAGCAGAAAATCAGGCAGCTGTTTCAGACGTCCAAGGATGTACAGTATCAGGCTGCATTTCATAGTATGCAAGCAATATCTTATTTTATATTGTTTCATAACAAATATAATATTTGACTACTTAAATTTGACTACTGTATGCATGAGGGAAGCTTGGTTTAAGTGCTACAAATGTCTAAATTCTGTAGAGTAAGAGTTTGTTTTTCAGCTCATCTCACTGGTTTACTGGTGCATCCGTAGGCGTTTCTGAACTTTATTATCAAAAGGTCAAGAGCATGTCAGCAAATTAATTACTTGAATGAGTCACAACACAAGAACGGCTGTTGTTCTCCAGGGGGAAACCTGGGTCTCATCCCTTACTGGCACTGCAACCTAATCATCTGTTTTCTAGGATGAAAACGACAGATTTTTTATTTTATTTTTAAGGGAGTCATAAATGGGTTACAATTAGAATCTTTATGAAGTTGCTTTTAGGGGTTAAATGAAAACAGTATCTAATGACCCTGCTGTACAAGGGACAGTTAGCAGAGCTAAACCATGATCAGATCCATGCAGAGAAGATGAGCCAGACCCAGAGCTCACTAATGGCTTGATGCATTTCATGAATCTTCAGCATAATTCTATTATAGGTTATATTTATGATGCAGAGCCATGCTTAAGGCCTATAAATAATCCCAATAATGTAAACGAGGAAAAACAGACAGTTAGGTAGGAGGATAATGCATTTTTTTCCACAAAAAATAAAAATAAACAGGTCATGACTCGACAGTCAGCAAATATGACTGTCGCATATATGCATATGCATCCAAACAGTATATTTAGCTAATTTCAGAAAGCTTAACAAATATGCTACAGTACACATATGTATGTGGCTGAATATGCCCGAATAAATCATGTGACATCGTCTAGACATGCTTATCTTGAAAATAATGCGTGTTATTTTGAGAATAGCTTTAATATAAAAACATAAGGCTAGTGGCAGCAATGAAGTGACCATTCTGCACAGAGAAGTTAATAAGTCACATGCCAAATAGCAAGCTAAATTAATTAGACACAGTTCTAGCAGGTTTTGTGTGAAGACAGCACTCGCTTCACTGGCAGAGCGCAGTTGTCCTGTGTTAAAAGACACTTTTGTTTTATAAGGGAATTCTGGGCGTGTGCCAAAAAGCACTGACATCACTCACGTTATACTAGGGCGAAAGCCTAAATGAATACTTGAGGCTGTGGGTAAATTGCAAAATTTTGCAGATATTCCTACAGCTATATTTTGACTTCAAGAGGTGGTCTGAAGAATTCTTGCGGGGGTCAGGAGCGTTGGAATGTGCTAATGCGCTCAAACGGTGATTAGAATTGTAAAGAAAGATCATGTGCAGGACTTAAAAGTTTCTAAAGTGACAGAAAAATAAAGCTTTCTGATTCGTAAAAATACATTAATCCTAAAGAGCATATATCATCAGTCAAGAAAGAAGAAGAAACCTCATATCAGTTGTACATGCTCAGTTTTCAGGTGGTAATATGAGCTGTGAAATCAATGCATCGGACGTCTCTCAGGGGGAACACTGTCCAGTACTAAATACATTTCTCCATGCTACTTCGCCCATTAGACTGAGGGACATCAGACTTGTCTGACCTTGTCAGTATGACCTTCACATACCAGGAGGCTTTCTGCCTTTGAGCTTGTGCTTTTTGGGTGTGTGTCTACAAAATTACCCCTATAGGAGGGAAGAGCCCTTCCATCATGACCAATAAAATGAACAGACCGTACTCCACATGGTAGTTTATGTGTTAGCAAGCATGCTTAGTGGTAAGCAAATTTAAATACACTACCAATCAAAAGTTTGGACACTACAAAATATAAATTTTGCTTATGCATTTTTTACATAAAAAACAATTTTAAAATAACTGACAACAGGACAGAATAGTGAAGCTAAAGCAGCCAACAAGCGCCTAGCACTACTGTTCAAAAGTTTGTGGTCAGTAATAGTTTTTAAACGTTTTAGTAAAAAATATCTTGTTCACCGAGGCTGCATTTAAAATATAGCAAAACAGAAACATTGTGAAATATCATGATAATTTAAAAGAAATGTTTTCTATTATAATCCATTTTCAATTATGATTTACTCCTGTGATGGCAAAGCAGCCATTATTTAATCCAGTCTTTAGTGCCACATGATCCTACAGAAATCATTCGAATATGCTAATTTATTGCTCAAGGAACATTTCTTAAATTATTATTGAAAACAGTTGTGCTGCTTTAATATTTTTGTGGAAACCATGATATATTGTTTTAGGATTGTTTGAATAGAAAGTTCAAAAGAACAGCATTATTGCTGAATAAAAAATAAAAAAATAAATAATTTGGACTGACCCTAATATTTTTAGTACATGGGAACTAATATGATTTAAAAAGCTACTCGGAATGCACTACATGAAATTGGAGAATTCCAGATTGTGTAGAGCAAAAATAATATATTTAAACTTATTTTTGGTCCCATTTGTGTTTTTTGAAGTTTTGAAAAACTTTTGACAGGTTTTGACAGATACAGGCTATCAACCCTAAAGCGTGAGAGGTCATGGTATTCTGCGTGTTATGGCAAGAAACGCCATGCCTACCGTTCATCACTGATTACCACTTGAGACCAGCAATCCAAATATTACATTAATTACAAACAGCGACATTTTGGCAGCTCTCTCCATTCTTTCCACAGACGGTGAAAGCCAAGCACTCTATAGTGACTCACACACACTTACCCAGCTCCTCCCGCAAAGTGACCAGCTCCTGAGACAGCTCCCTGCGCTGCTTCATCACCTCCTCATGCTGCGGGAAAACATAAGAAAAATCAGTGCATCATTTCTCAATGCAGGGCATGCATCACATTACCCATATTACACAAGAAACACAATCTGCAAAAAAGTATGTAGTCATGGAGCAGGGCAATGCCAAGTGCAATCTAATGTCATGATGAATGAACAACTCTGAAATTCCTTTTGCAGACATGAATTATCCATCAGGCTGATCCTCTGAAGGACAGGATGAGTCGGATATGAGAGTTTTCAGATTTAAACATGGCATAAAAAATTGCTTATATTAGCAAAGCAAGTGTTCAAAAGAAAACATGCCATCCTGTAATTTAAGATAGGGAAAAAAAACAAAACCACAATTGTTGTGCAACAGTCATGACAGATATTTGCACGGGCATGCAAGAATCCCACAGCACAGCTTTGTGGTTTACACACCACTATGACAGCTCTGCCAGTGTTTCATTAAAAAGCCTAACATATGAATGACATCAACCTAATGTAGAGCAATGAAATCAGCAGTGTCTCTCGCTCTCTCTCTCTGTGGAGGACAGTCAGCGCCACAGCTGCAGTGCTGTCAGCCTCCCCAACCAACACAAAGACGCTTCAAAAACGCATGCTGCCGTCCTGACCTGCCCCTTCCCCCAGAGATCAATGAAAACCCTGGCAGAGTGATATTTACACAACAGTTATGAACTCATTAGCATTCATAACATATTCATTAGGATAAATCAAATAGTACACCAAACTTAAATTTAAGAATACCTCATAAACTAAATCATACACAACCTCATCTCACTGAAATGACATGCTTTGTATAGGCATCCACAGCCATCCCATTTCAAATGCCAATCTATCCCACCCTGCTGAGAGGATAATGTTTTTACCCTGTGTCCAGCGCAGGGAGTGTTAAGGCACACTTTGCTGCCGGAGCAGCCCATAGTCCCGTCTCTGTGACGTTAGTCCAGAATGCAGGAATACAGCAGCCCAGATGCATGAACCTCTGCCACCTCCACCTCCTCCTCTCTCTGCCGTCTCGCTCTACATCGGACAGACTAGTGGAATAAGCTCATTGGCTCTCACCTCCTCCAACCACTTGCCTTCTCAGTGGTAAAAGGATACCGTAATACAGCTAAAAGAAGGGCAACAGAGGGAGGCGGCTATACTTTGCTTGGGAGAAAGCTACATAAATGCTGTACTTTAGGACACCCACAGCAAGTAGAGCAAAGAGAGCAGAAAAAAACATGTCTGACAGTTGACAGTCTGACTGAGTGGCACTTAATAAAATGGTGCATGTTACAGGAAAAGTGTGCAGTGACCTTCCCACAAGACATAAGAGGACAGAGAAGGACTGCTGCCTTTTTCTTGCTTTCCTTTCAGCACCTCTTCAGAATTTGCTAACTGAAAGTGGTACAGGTTCAATTTCAAATTCATATTCACTCTTATTAAATGTTAAAAACTGGTCAATACACTTCACTGACGTTACAGTCATAGAAGTCACTTTTAACTTAACAATAACATTTGGTGTTAAATTAAAAATGGAGTAGACCCTGATTAAGATCCAAACCTACATAACAGTAGTTATTGCAAGCCAAATAATCTATATGCTGCAGAAAAATATATAATAATAATACATATAAATAAATAGAAATATACATTTTCTGTATGCAGTAGAAAATTCTTATTTGTATAATAATAAAATGTATCATAATAAAAAAGTAACTTTTATTAATATTATTATTATTATTATTAAAAATAATTATAATTATAATTATAATTATACTTATTATTATAATTATACTTATTATTATTATTATTATTATTATTATTATTATTATTATTATTATTATTATTATTATTATTATTATATGTATGCAGTACACCAGTAACAACAGACTATTATTATGTATTGTAAATAAATGTATAAAATAAAAATAAAACTTCACTTAGTCAACTCAAAATATTAAAAAAAAAGTGTTGTAATGCAATGCTAATACAGTCACTGCAGCTGTATCAAAACTAAATATACACTCACCTAAAGGATTATAGGAACTCCATACTAATACTGTGTTTGACCCCCTTTCACCTTCAGAACTGCCTTAATTCTACGTGGCATTGATTCAACAAGGTGCTGAAAGCATTCTTTAGAAATGTTGGCCCATATTGATAGGATAGCATCTTGCAGTTGATGGAGATTTGTGGGCTGCACATCCAGAGCACGAAGCCCCTCATTCCACCACATCCCTGAGATCTGGTGACTGTGGGGGCCATTTTAGTACAGTGAACTCATTGTCATGTTCAAGAAACCAATTTGAAATGATTCAAGCTTTGTGACATGGTGCATTATCCTGCTGAAAGTAGTCATCAGAGGATGGGTACATGGTGGTCATAAAGGGAGGGACATGGTCAGAAACAATGCTCAGGTAGGCCATGGCATTTAAACAATGCCCAATTGACACTAAGGAGCCTAAAGTGTGCCAAGGTTGTAACGTGTGATTATTTCAGTCACAGTTGCTCTTCTATCAGCTTGGCCCATTCTCCTCTGACCTCTATCATCAACAAGGCATTTTCGCCCACAGGACTGCCGCATACTGGATGTTATTTCCTTTTCACACCATTCTTTGTAAACCCTAGAAATGGTTGTGCATGAAAATCCCAGTAACTGAGCAGATTGTGAAATACTCAGACCATCCCCTCTGGCACCAACAACCATGCCACGCTCAAAATTGCTTAAATCACCTTTCTTTCCCATTCTGACATTCAGTTTGGAGTTCAGGAGATTGTCTTGACCAGGACCACACATTGAAGAAACTGCCATGTAATTGGTTGATTAGATGATTGCATTAATGAGAAATTGAACAGGTGTTCCTAATAATCCTTTAGGTGATTGTACAGGTCCTTCTCAAAAAATTAGCATATGATCAAAAGTTCATTATTTTCCATAATGTAATGATAAAATTAAAATTTCATATATTTTAGATTCATTGCACACCAACTGAAATATTTCAGGTCTTTTATTGTTTTAATACTGATGATTTTGGCATACAGCTCATGAAAACCCAAAATTCCCATCTAAAAAAAATAGCATATTTCATCCGACCAATAAAAGAAAAGTGTTTTTAATACAAAAAAAGTCAACCTTCAAATAATTATGTTCAGTTATGCACTCAATACTTGGTGGGGAATCCTTTTGCAGAAATGACTGCTTCAATGCGGCGTGGCATGGAGGCAATCAGCCTGTGGCACTGCTGAGGTGTTATGGAGGCCCAGGATGCTTCAATAGCGGCCTTAAGCTCATCCAGAGTGTTGGGTCTTGCGTCTCTAAACTTTCTCTTCACAATATCCACAGATTCTCTCTGGGGTTCAGGTCAGGAGAGTTGGCAGGCCAATTGCACAGTAATACCATGGTCAGTAAACCATTTACCAGTGGTTTTGGCACTGTGAGCAGGTGCCAGGTCGTGCTGAAAAAGCGAAATCTTCATCTCCATAAAGCTTTTCAGCAGATGGAAGCATGAAGTGCTCCAAAATCTCCTGATAGCTAGCTGCATTGACCCTGGCCTTGATAAAACACAGTGGACCAACACCAGCAGCTGACATGGCACCCCAGACCATCACTGACTGTGGGTACTTGACACTGGACTTCAGGCATTTTGGCATTTTCGTCTTCCTCCGGACTCTGGCACCTTGATTTCTGAATTACATGCAAAATTTGAGGACAGTCCAGTGCTGCTTCTCTGTAGCCCAGGTCAGCGCTTCTGCCGCTGTTTTTGGTTCAAAAGTGGCTTGACCTGGGAATGCGGCACCTGTAGCCCATTTCCTGCACACACCTGTGCTGGCTCTGGATGTTTCTACTCCAGACTCAGTCCACTGCTTCCGCAGGTCCCCAAGGTCTGGAATCGGTCCTTCTCCACAATCTTCCTCAGGGTCCGGTCACCTCTTCGTTGTGGAGCGTTTTTGCCACACTTTTCCTTCCCACAGACTTCCCACTGAGGTGCCTTGATACAGCACTCTGGGAACAGCCTATTCATTCAGAAATGTCTTTCTGTGTCTTACCCTCTCGCTTGAGGGTGTCAATGATGGCCTTCTGGACAGCAGTCAGGTCGGCAGTCTTACCCATGATTGCGGTTTTGAGTAATGAACCAGGCTGGGAGTTTTTAAAAGCCTCAGGAATCTTTTGCAGGTGTTTAGAGTTAATTAGTTGATTCAGATGATTCGGTTAATAGCTTGTTTAGAGAACCTTTTCATGATATGCTAATTTTTTGAGATAGGAATTTGGGGTTTTCATGAGCTGTATGCCAAAATCATCAGTATTAAAACAATAAAAGACCTGAAATATTTCAGTTGGTGTGCAATGAATCTAAAATATATGAAATTTTAATTTTATCATTACATTATGGAAAATAATGAACTTTTATCACAATATGCTAATTTTTTGAGAAGGACCTGTACTTTAGAATTATGTCACACCAGTAACTGTGAAATTATTAAAAACACATTAATTTATCATGATCAACTATATTTATGAATGATACTGCTTCAGGGAAAGCATGTGTGGCCTCTTGTAGTGAAAGTACACAATGTGCTGACAGCTCATTGCAAAAGCAGTCCCCAGCAGCTCTCTAGGCATCCCAGCGTGCTTCTGACCATATGCAACAGGTACAGTCTCACACAGACATGCTGAGGACCAGACTCCAATTATAAAGCTTAACAGATTCCTATATGGGCCACTGCATTCCTTTAATACACTACAATCTCCTTCAAGCTCTACAAATCTGAGTTGTCATGAGATGATGTTGCATTACCCATAGATAGAGTTCATCTGTTTACAATCAATATAGAAAATTGAAGTCTCCACTGAGCACAAGTTGAAATTATATCATTCTTCTCTTCTAGTTTAAGCATTGTACTCTCTTCTATAATTTGTTCTGTAAAGGTCTGTTCAACAGTGACCTCTCAAACTAAAAGAAAACAAAATGAAAAGTAAAATAACAGTGAGGGGAAACATGGAACGACTAATGCTACAATGAATGCCAGTTAGAGTAGATACCCCATTTAATTTAAAGTGAATAATAGAAGGAGGCATATAGAATAAGTCAAGTGTTGTTGTGTACCTGAAATATCAAACGTTTTCTCTCAAATTTTCAGTGACCCTCCAAAAAACTTGGACTCTAAAAATGTAAACCTAGGACCTTAAGAGTAAATAAATATAAATGTCTTGTCCAAGATATATAGTTCAAAGACATGCTTTTTTATTTAGTCTTGTTATTTATTCTTTTTTTTTAGTTTGAAAAAATATACTCCTTTTTATGGACTGATTGTTTAAGTGCCACAGCTTAATTATGGTAGTGCCTTTTAGTTCAAATTGATCCAGATTCTGCAGAATCAGCCAACATGCACTTCAGGGTATAACCGGTCAGCTTCAGCTGAAAAAAAAAAAACCCTGCACTTCTTCCCTTCTTTTGTGCAGCAGACAAACTGTGACTGTTCAGTTTAAGCATGTAGAGCCAACCAGCCTTCATATTGCCATTTTATCAAGGCGAATTCTAAAATTAGTAAGCTCTAATCAGTCCAGAGTCAGGAGAGAGAGAGAGATTCGTCTATGATGGGTGGAAAGTATATAAAGTGTATATAAAATACAATTTAATACAATCAGTGTTGGGCTGTCAGATCAAAACTTGATATCTAGATATCTAACCCTAACCGAAGAAATCTGACCTTAACTTGATAACGGATCACCACAACTGACTGAAGACACCTTCTTCATGTATTATTCATGTCTGCTGTATAGCAGAATGATTAATCAGCATAAGCGATATAAATCTCATAATACTCACCCCAGCACATAGATGCTTTATGACCACAGCAACAGCCTCGAACCGTCGGTTGTTGGATCGGAGCGTGTTCTCCAGCTGTTGGATGGTCTGGTTCTTCTTCTCACACAAGGCCTTGTAGTACTCCACATTTCTGGACTTACTCTCTGGAGGTACCAGATCCGGTTGTCTATTTGTCGAGGGCTGCTGGTTGCGGGAACTTGTCCTTGACTTGTTCTTGTCAACTGTAAGAGAACATGCATTTAGTGCTGTGACAACATTCAGCATTATTTTCCACCCAGGTGCTTCTCAAGGTTCATAGACTTTAGATCCAAGAAGTCTGTTCATTTAAATCCCAGAGATAGGACCAGCTATCCAACACCAAACACAACCCTGAATGAGACAACAGCTCACCCCATCACCAAATAATATCTTCCCTTCTGTGGATTCAGCCATCAGAGGCCTCTTATTTTAGCAGGGCTATGCCACTGTGGTTTCATTTACATAAGCTCATAAATATAACAACAGGACATAATCAGGGCACAAACCCATCTAACAAAGTGGCCTCACTACTAGAGGAAGGGTACCTGAAGTTAGCTGCCAACTTATAAATGGCACTATATAAAGCCGTTAAACCCTTGGGCGGTACATAAAGCTTTTATATATCTTTTTTTCCCCTATGCCAACACCTAAAGTCTTTATGTGGTTAATCCAGTTTGTCCTAGCGGAGTTATTACATAACAGCTCAGTGTGAAGAGTCTTGGACATTTCTGAAATACCAGCTTTAATAAGGCAGGGGTGGGACCACAAACTTTAGAGGAGAAAGGCCTCATAATGTCACTCCAGTGGCAATAGACTTACAGCTCCAAGTTAACATATGCAAAGCCATGTCTAATATATTCTTTAAATATGTACATACGTATATATGATCAATTATATAAAACAATTGAACGATGTGAATAACTAATACACCAAATATGTCAAACCTGCAGCCTGAACTGTTTAAATACTGATTTTTACAAGTGGAAAAAAGGAGGGAGAAAGTTTGAAACACTTTCAGTGAGGAAAATTCATTATTCATTATTTTAAGCATTTTATTTCATGACTATGCAAAAACAAAACTTGAACTGGACACCTTAAACATATTGATTCAATGCATGTTCATCCATATTGTATAATTTTTTACAACTTTTAATCATTATAAAAAGAGAAGCTTTATGAATATACATTTTTAATTGTGCAACGAATCAGCTACTAAATTAATGCAAGCTGGGATGCACAATAGTCCTTTAAGACAGCATTCCCAGTCACAATATGTGAGAATCAACTGGGAAATAAGGGTAGAAACATTGACCATTTTGCATGCCAACCACCTCAGGAACTTGATCCAAATGTCAATAAAACATTGTCTAGAATGCTGTTTTACTGCGGAAACAGATCTTTGACTATAGATTCAGAATGCATACAGTATATATATATATATGAATGTTCTTCCTATCCAGCATCCTGTTACACCTTCAAGACAAAGTCACAAACTGCTCCAGGTCTGTTAGTTCACTGTACCCACCCATAAAATAAATAGAGCTGTTGAGCTTATCACATGGATCGAAGGAAATTGAAACATTATAGTCCTGATTAAAAGCTAGCTTGTACTAGCTAATGAAATGTAATCCAGACAGGCTTTTCAGAAACTTTTATGTGGCACATATTAAACAGAGTTCAAAAATAAATATCCTACATAGAAGTCCAAATAAAGATGTGTTTTAGTTCATTTTTGTGTTTTTCTACAAATTAGCTGAGCATTTTTAAAAGGCAAAAATTGAGGTCATCAGCTTGGTGTGGCACATTAGAAAACATGTTAGCCAACACATTAGAAATGCAGTATAATTCAAACCATAAGGTATCATTGCTAGTTAAACATTGGTGTGGCTCCCTCTGCTGTTCAACTCGTGTTAAGAGCAAACTGCAGGAATATGAAAGGCATATGCAAGCACTGAATGTTAAATTTAAATTGAATAATCTAAATTATGCAGCAAAACACACATGTACAGACAATTTTTTTATTAAATTAATACACCCTGCAACCTTATATACTTTAAAACACTCAACAAACTCCTTAAAAGTTGCACCATTTAAAGGTTAGTCAATGTACACTGAAAGAGAAATGTAACTAGATTAAAAGATACCAAGTCACTGTAAAGGTCAGAGGAATGGAGAATGGACAGTTCTCAATGTGGTCACTTATTTTTGTAATTCCATCAGCAGTCACCAGAGGCCACTGTGGTTCACACACACACACACACGCACATTTTGTTCAGTTGAATACTTACAATATCCTAAATGTTTTCAACTATTTGTAAATTTATATTTTAACCAAGGAACCAGGACTTCGCCTGGGAGTCGCATCATATCTGCGTTACTCTCAGTTTCCGGTTTACTCTTACTGCAGTGCAACAAGTGTCATAGCAGGTTAAGGATAATCTACTTCCACCTTCAGAGATTGTTATGATCTATTTTTATTGTGAGTATTAGGCTTATCATTATTGCTGATCACAGTTGTGCTATGATATTTATGCTGTGCTATGTAATATTTACCATTATATAATCAGATGAGTATAGAAAAGTTAATGAAAGTGTCACTCCATAATACAAGAGCAAAATATATAAATATGTATAGTATTTTTATGGACCCATTGCGAGCTGTCTCTTTAACACTGCACGGTTTATATACATGTTGCTGCTGATTGGGCTGACATTTTGACACACCCACCAAACAAGAGAAAACTTATCTCAAACCCGTTGCACACCATTTCCAGGAAACAAGTTGTTCAACCCGAAAACTGTAGCAAAACGTTGTGCAGCGGTTTGAGCTTGAATGTGCCCCATGTCCCAAGATTCTGTGCTCAAACTTGGTGTCATCAAACTACACCTTTGTTTTGAATAGGCGACCTCTAGCGGACAGACAAGTTCCATAGTGCACCTTTAAGTGATCAATCCCTTTTTCCTGCAACATGGTTTAGCCAAACTTGATTTTCCAAACTGTAATTACAGTGGAGTTAATAAGTCTCAATTATAAGGGTGCTTTGGGTTATCCAGGGAACACTCTCGAATCTCGACTTCCATAAACACAGAGATACAGGATTTTAGACCCAAAATGTAATGCATTTTCCTACTATTGTTTAACAATGGCAACTATGGCAAAAATGTCAAACTCTTCTGAAGTGATTTACTGTGGGCAGATCTTCATATCTGCTCGATAGCCTTCTTTTAAAACTAAACAAAACTCACGTCTCGAAAACTTTTGGACAGCCAAAAAAAAAAATTGTAAAAAAAAATACAAATAAAAAAATAATGCTCACACCTGAATTATTTAAACGCTATTAAGAAGGCATGTGCTCTCTAGAAGCCATGTAAGTCAAGTGGACTCCTTAAAGAATTTATAAAAATGCATGGTCTATTTAGGTAAACAATCACAGTTTATGATGTGATGTCAGTTTACACAACTATGAGATTTGTGAATTCCTTGTCCATTATTTCAATACCATTGATAATATTTGCAATAAAACTTTAAGAATTGAGAATGGATTGTTTCCCTTTAAAATATTGCTTGGTACACATACCTAAACTAAGGCCTACAATAGTCTGCAGACTCAGATTGCCAAGTTTGAAATATTAATAACATGATTATGAATTAAAAATGAAAAATTGCTGTACATTAATTATGTCTATGCAATATGAAAATCATTGATTTGGAAAGACTCATATATAATGTGTAACATGGTCAAAGGTAACATGCAAAACAAACTTAAACATCAATCATTAAATTAGTGCAACTGCAAGCTGATATGCATTTATTTTTGGAGATCTATTTCAACAGGTAAAACCTTAGCCAAATACTTATTGAGATTAAATATAGTCCTCTGTGATGTTACGGACATGAAATAAATCGTTCCGTAGTCCTTATTTGGCCAGTCACTATTAAAAGGAGAGTTTCTGCCACAAACATCTGCACTGCATTTCTCCGGTGGGAATTTAAGCTTTACATTCAACCTACAGTCTGCAGCCCAAAATAACCTTTAAGCATTTAAAACGGGTAAATTAAGTTCCTATACATGTGAACCAACTCGCTTGAAAGGATAAATAAGGTAAACATTAACTTACTGAATCTACCGACTTGGTACGTGATCACCATAACCCAAATTGTGGCACAAATATACATGTTTTTTGCAAAAACAATCCCAAGCTCTGTCTGTGGTTAGCAAGAAGATGCCTACTGGCCATGTACACATATCAAATACTCTTGGGCAGAGACAGTCAGTCTAAAGATAGAATAAACACCACGAGCAAAGACGGCACCTTGAGAGCTACATGGATCACTCTGAAACGTCTGTGCAGAATGAAGGAAAAGCCACAACAACAGAACGTTTTCTGGAACAGACCTGCCTGAAACACCACCGTGCTCTTGCATCCTGACAGCAGCTGGAGGTTTCGGAGCAATCCCTTCGCTGTCAGCCTCACATGGATGTTGGACAGAGAGAATTTGGGAGAGAAAAACATCTTGCCGAAAAAACATTAAAACACAAAATAAATTGAAAAATAACTCTTTATAGGCAAAACAAAAACTCTCAATGCACACACATGCTAAAAGCCAAAAATAAATCTGCCAAACAAACGGCAAAGAATGTGATGAAGGGAGCGGGAAGAAAAGATCTGTCTCTCCCCATTACACTTTAGCAGCCTGGATTAAAGAGGGGTATGAGCCCCTGAGACAAATGAGGCATAGCAGAAAGCATTAATCCACTGTTTTGAGCTCTCTTCCACTGACGCTCAGCATCTCTCGCTCTCTGCTGGGTGCTAAAGAGGTGCAGGATGCTGGGTGAACGGAAGGAAGGAGAGCGGGAAGGGAGGGCGCTGGGAGGAGTAAACTGCAGGGCAGGAGCGGGTGGGTGGGCTAGCTCTCTCTGGCGTTCTCCTTCATTCACACATGGGGGAGGGTTAAAAATGTCAGGAGAGAAAGTAACAGCAAGATGTTTGACAAGAAATGCACCCTGAGCAGATCACCTCATCAAGAAGTTAATAATACATAAAAAAAGAAAAAAAAAGTGTTATTTGTCCTGAGGGGTAAATTCCATTTAAACCTCCATAATAAGAGCCCTAACAAAGCAAGGGAACAGATTTCTTTGCGGTCACAAACAGACCAGTGCCAAGCAACCACAGAAACAGTCTAACACTAGCTTTTGATGCCAACAAGAATAAAAAAAATAAAAAAAAGAACTCACAGCAACCCACAGAAAACATAAAATTATGTTTGAAATGCAATTATGTTTATGAGGGGCTGACAGCAGCAGACAATGCATGTCTGCAGAGCTCAGGCTGTAGTCCAAATACTGGAGGCTGAAGTCACGAAATCTGTAATATCAGCTTTCACTTGAATATGTATCTTCACAAATTCTAGAACATACAGATGGGTCTATGAGTCTGAGAACAACAAGTGAAAATATATTTGCATTCTTCTCTAATTTAACCCTTATATTGTGAGTGGGTTCTAGATTATCCCAATTGACTTTTCCTTAGCTAAAGAAAACATGGTTCCCTTCATCTGAGTTGCATAAAATTGTGTGACTTTTTCTACATGATCTATCCAAACTCTTGGACACTAGAGAAATTTTCTCTAACCAGCAGATGACATGAATTTTGATCTAGGTGTTAGAGGCAGAATTCTATTTCATTTTGATCAACATTACATTTTTTTTCCCTCATAAAAATGTAATTTTTCATATGCATGCTAATGGTGTAGTTGAAGAATTTTACAGTAAATAGTTGAAAAGGGTACTTTAGTACTTCAATAGGTATTCTTTTTTTAGATTTAAAATGAAAAATGAACAATAATACTGGCTTGTATTACATGCCTGCATGAACATGTTGGATGTAGTTTAAACATGTATTAAAAGTATTAAAAAAACAAACATGTTTTGCCTGAATCACTTTTCAATATAGTATATTTAGGGTAAATTAATTCAAAGTAATTCAGTCCACATGTGTAGCACCATTTATTGTAAACATCCTTTGGAACTAAACATATCCTCATAGATAAATGCAATGGCAGGGTCCAGTCTCACTGACTTTGAGGCAGTTGGCTTTCCAAAAAGGTAATCTCTGAATTGAAATCACTTAGTTTCATGCATACACCCAAGACTTAATCCCTGAAAGGAATGCAATGTCTATTTTTAATTACAGTACTTAAGGGTGGTAATAATTCACACATTACATGTGCCAGGCTGAGAAAGACTAACTGAGACAAGACAGAGTGTCAGCAGTGTTATGAACTTGGCTGTGGTAAAATATTCCCGCATTGCTAAGACGGAGTTTCACAGAGCAAACCAGCTGACAACCCGCTCACAGATCACACACAAGATGCAGTATATTAACGGAATTCATTTCAATTAGAGGAAGGAATACATCTAAAACCTAAAATAAAATGTAATAGTTACTTTTAATGACTTACAGTAATTATGCCATATGTTCCCATGTTTTCATCCTGCCCATTCTGCTAATTCCAGGGCAGTCTGTTAAATAAACTATTAAATAATACAAATAATGAATTAAAATATTAAGTATAGGTATTTGAAACCCCTATTTTCTGTGATGTTCTGTAATTTTACACTTCACTTCCAAGTTCATTATAAATTGGGTCTTACCTGTAGGGGTAGCAGCAGTTCTCATGGGTCGGGCGGTGGTAGGGGTTTTCAGAGGACTGCTTGAAGGCCTCACTGAACTTGATGAGGATGTGTTTCTGCATCCTGCTCCTACAGTAGTAAAAATAGGAGAGATTACTTTAGGTTTAGAGTAAATCAGATTCTGAAGAGACATAACCATAAACATTCTCTTTAGTCTAAACAGACTCAAATAGATGAAGCAAGTAAAAAAAAACAATATTTCAAATTCTGAATGGAACTAAAAGGGTTTCAGTCTCTTTAAGCATTTGTTTTTTCTTATATCATTCTTTCGATTTTGTGAGAATTGACTCAGACACTAGGCTGTTTGTGTATTAGCCCTTCATCTGAGGTGCAGAATTTAATGCACAGAATGTCATTGAATATATTACTCATACCTGACGATACACTCCGGTTAGTCGGACATTGCAGCTTGCTTCTTAAAAACGTGGTCCTGTTAGATGGAGGTTTACTAAAAGTTCCCACAGAGGGCTCTGCATGGTCTGATAAAAAAATAAAAAAATATAATAATAATAAAAATAATTAACAATATAAACCTTCCACAGACTTTTAGTAGATGAATAAGTTTGAAGGTCTGCAATGGAATTTCCTGGGAGGCTTGTATGGGAATCAATATTGATCAAAGCAATGAAAGATTAGCAGGTTTAATCATCATGTCCTTTTTGATGGCAACCATGCTCCTATAAACAGATAATCTCTCACTGATATTGCACCTTCTCTGATAGGCCGCTACTGCTGCTGCTGATTTTTTAAATTGACCATGCCAACAGCAGCTTTAATACCGAAAGAGACCTGTTGCCACATTAACAATATAGCAACACTGCTATCTGATAAAATAACAAGGTATCCTTGTTGTCACAAATTTGAATATTTTAGAAACAAAAATTTAAATCCAAGTCTTTACTTACTTTGCCATAAATGTGTCTGTAACTTTGGTTTTCCATGAAAGGTAGACAACAAAGGAATAATACAAAAGTGATAGGATCCGATAAAGAGGCATGTCAAGAGAGTCAGATCACACTGATTACAAGAGTTTGGCTGCTGATTCAAGGTTGAATATTTAGTAGATCCTCATTATTTTCATGCGCATTGCTTTCTCGTTCCTCTCCAAGTGAACTGAGGCAGAACAAACCCTGCCCCGCAGACATCTGGGACTGAGTGGCACAATCCATACAAACAACATGTCCCTCAACCAATGAGAGCAGCAGACTATGCAAAAGGTAAAAGAGCATCACTGTCTATTCCAAAAAAGCGGCCTATATTTTCATCTTTGATTCTCCTGATCAAACTGATTTCAGGTAATTGAATCTACTTAAGACTTAGACGACTTTATATTTAAGCTGAAAGCACATCCCAAAAGTTGAGATGTTTAAAAAATCTAGATAAAGTAGATTGAATCCTTTAGAAGGGATTACATTTTCAAGCTTTGGATTTAAGGCACCACTGACCTAGAAGGGAATGTGGGTCAAGCGGGATAGTTTGAGGTTGATCTTGTCTGAAACGGCCACTTTTGTCCAGAATAATTTTTCTAAACCTTCCACTACAAGGTTGGCAATCTGGGTTTACATTCTACACAATGGAAAATCAGTATGGAGATGAACAGAAAGCTCACCTTGCTTTGAATGTCCACTTGTCTGAGAAGTGCTGAAACTCTTGGCTGTATTTTGGGCTTCACAGGCAGTTTGGAGGCTAATGTTGGAGCTGCGACCACGGCAGGTCTAGAATGGGATCCTGAAACTGCAGTTGTACCTTCGGTTGAATGGATTTTGAGCTTAACTGCAATGAGGAAGTGACAAACAATAAATCCATTATTATTTAGACCATGTGTCATAAATAAGCATACAGATGCTTGAACTGCAAACAGAGTACTATTATAAAAAAAACACTAGAAAGGTAATTTTAACGAGCCTCCAAAAACAAAACAAAAGTTTTCTCCTCCAAACAATAGACACTTAATCTATATTATACAAAATATATACCAAAAATCTAAATGGGTTCTAGAAAAGCATGTCTTAAGTCCTGCAGACCTTTTTAAATAAAAATAAATAAACACTTATGCAGCAATGATGCATTGCATTGATCAAAAGTAAAGACATTTACTCCTGACCAATGTAATGAAAAAAAGAAAAGAAAAGGTTTCTAGAGCAGCAAATCAACATATTAGAATGATTTCTGATGGATCACGTGACACTGAACACTGGAGTAACAATGCTGAATATTTAGTTTCGCCATTAGAGGAATAAATTACATTTTAAAAATATATTTAAAAAGAAATATCTTCACAATATTACAGTTTTTATTGTATTTTTGATCAAATAAAGGAAGCCTGGACAATACTTTTTTTAATTAATTTTTTTATATTTTTGAAAGAAGTATATGACCTGAAATGTATGATTAAATCAAATAAAAAAACAGCAATGAAACACACACCGTGTTGAACAATGAAACACACACCGTGAAACACACTGATGAAGAAACACTGAATATACATTATGCATTTAATTCTACTATAACGTGGCATCACTAGTGTTTCTAATGGCACTACAGTGCATATAAAATAAGAAATACTCTTGGAATCATTTTGATCATTAGACTAAAGAGTGCACAATGCCCTTACCATCAGATGTGCTCAGTTTGCTTCTGGGTGAAGGCATGTCAGTGGTACTGCTTCCATCTTTTCTTGCTGTGACAGGCTTGAGCTTAGAGGCTGAAAGTGGCGGCCGAAGGTTTGCAGCTGGAACGTGAGCAGCACAGGCGCCTCCTGTCCGGGCTGGGGATGGCTGGGGTCCAGGCCTGCATCTGCTCCACTCACATGCGGCTGCTGCTGGCCTGGCAGACACTGCCTGCAAGAGAAGTTCCCTTTCAGCTACTCGCTCCCACACATGCCGCCCCAAGCCTGTGCTCACCATGCTCATGGCAGCGTTGGCCATAACAGAGCTGAAGAATGGGATTGAAACTTACACAGACCAGAGACGTGAGCAGCTATTGTAATGCAGCGCCCATGGGAATTCTGAAGTCACTGCCAAGTTTTTTTTTTTCATTCCCTTCTCCAGCTCTGTAAACATGATGCAATGTGCACATGGAACACATTTCCAGAGACTCAGCTTGCTGCCCTCTTCCAGTAGTAAATAAAACAGCAATCACACTGCGTAAAAACTTTCTCTATAGATTTTTGTTTGTGAATTTCTGCTTTGCTTGAGATGGCAGCCATAACCCTAACATAAAAGGTGAGCTGTAAATGACTGGTGTGTCTAAGGTTTACATTTTGATTATTGGCCAATATTAGACATTTAATTCATCTCTATCAGTTGAGATAAAATGGCTGGTACTGAATATTTAAAGGGCTGATATATAGGGAAAATAAAAATGTGGTCATTCACTCACCCTTATGTCAGATTTCTGTCCCTCTCATAGCCTATACAACCAAAACGTTGACACTTCCAAAAAAAACAACAACAAAAAAAACCCCTTAAAAGAAGCACAAACACACTTCCAATGAATGAGCTTGTGTTTACCTATTTGACATGCTCTATATATGTCCACCAAGTCATGTAAATAAATACCTAAATTAAATGTGGTCCTTATATCACAATTGTGTCTCCTCTGAAGACTTGGATTAAACCATTTAATTTAAACATCTCTTTACTATATTTTACTGAACTTAGTAAAGCCTTAAATTATTTAGTTGAATGGAGGGACAGAAGTCTATCAGCCTTTATTAAAAATATCTTCATTTGTGCTTCAAAGATGAATTAAAGTCTTACTGGTTTTGACTGACATTAGTATAAGTAATTGACCAATTACATTTGGGGATAAATTATCCCTATAAATCACAGAATCTCTTTTCCCCCATTTTTACATTCGGATTACCTTGGCCATCATGTATTAACATGTATTTAATAATGCTAATACATTCAATATCACTGTGGAAACTAAGTAACCTTTAGTAAATCTTATAGTATTCATTATGATGATGTGTTATCCAAATCCACTTGTAGCTATTAAAAAAGATGGATTTTTTCACTTCATGTGATTTAAATATCAGCCAATTATCGGTTATTGGCCATAACACACTCACCAACAGACTGACTCTCTGAATCTTCCCTCGAACCTTCAGAGACTCATTCCCCTGGACGTCTTCTCTTGTGGTTTCGTGTATGTCTGCAGGTTTGGTCTTTCCACCCTGATTCTGAAAACCTCTTTTAGTGTTTTTTTGTGGTGTGGTGAGGTTCAAAACCCTGCTGACCTGTGGACTCTTCTCTTGTGACCCATCTTTACTCGTTTTGGAAGAGGTAGCACTTTCAGACCATCGGCGAGGTCGAACTTTTGAGGCTGGACCACTTTCTTGGCAAGTGGAGGAGCGAGTCCTTTTAGCTGCACTGGAGCTTTTTACACTTTGAGCTGGTGTGGCAGAAGTGCTGGTTACTGCAGAAGTGGATTTGGTAGATGGCGGCTTAGGTTGGTCCATAGTACGGCTTTCATTTGTTTGAGGGATGGAGCCTGATGAAGTCTTTGGTGTCTTGAAGGGGTTGGTAGCACGTGACATAATTTTAGACTTTATATTACTGAAGTTAGGCTTAGGAAACCGTTTTATTTCTATCTTGTTGCTTTTACTCGCTGATATCAAGGATGCTTTGGGCTCTTGTGAGGCAGTTTCTCGCTGCTGACTTATAACTTGAGCCATTGGACTCACTGGATCCCCTTCATCTTTATTCAGAGGTGACTCAGATAGAGATGGGAGGCTAAACGTCTTGTTACTCACAGACTGCACTGGAGTTGAGGTTTGAGCAATGCCACTGATGTCTAGATCCTCAGAAGCAGTAAGAAGCACTGTTTTCCCCTCCACTGGAGTTGAGTGATTGGATTCACTGGTTTTGAACACCAACTTTTGCACATCTTTATTAGATTTATGATAATGAACAGGTGTGACACATTCAAGTTTCTCAATGCTCCATGACCTTTCATCTATGAGAAAGGTCTGATTGTTTGGTTGGATGTAGGTACACTCCAACCCCAGATTCTTTGGCTCTCCTTGTGGCACCTCAGCTAGGCCCTCGCAGACATCAGGTAACATGCCCGATACCACGCCATGGTCTGAAGATATATCCAAAGAGGTTCTGGACTCTCCAATCAGTGAGATGCTAAGGGGCTGGTCGGTCTCGTGCAAGACAAAGCTGTTACTTCTCATTACCATCTCACCAGAGCTCACGGAGCAGCAGTTCTCACTGGATCCATGCCGTGATGGCTCACAGGAGGCCACTTCCGATAGCTCTCGCTCTCCACTGACAGGGGAAGTTTCTGAGCTCCTGTCACTGCCTCTATTGCATTCAGTTTTTTGGGGGTCCACTATTAAGGCAGTCATATTCTCATTCCAGTAGTCAATTTTTGTTTGGGCAAAGTCCACAGCAATTATGCAGCTTGATTTTACTACCTTTGAGGAAGAAGTCTCAACTTTTGTAGGGCAATTGAGGCAGTCATCCATTTCTACATCAGGACTCTCTGAACTTCCACAACTTAAACTACTAAGTGAATCAGGGGAATGCACACTGGGGCAGGTGAAGTTATTTCCATTTTTGTCTTCAATGGACAAAGTAAGATTCATGGATCTACGCGTGGTCTCCATGGCAATTATACATCCAAACTGTCTGAAACACTTCTTGTTTTATAATAATTGTATAAATTGTCTCCTGAACTTCAGCACAGGGTTATTTATTGAAGCACATTGTGTGAATGCTCCTGAAAGAAAAAGAAAAAGAAAAACAGACATTTCTACAGAAATTCTAGCAATTGTGGAAGTGATACTTAACTTCACTGAACAAACACACCCTGGACAATTACAATTTGTGCAATCTGTTGCATTGTTGAGCAATAAGTCATGCAGTTTACTTTGTGCAGATGTTACATAATATACCTACTAATGAGAAAATTGATCCCCTGTTTAATTCTTTATGTCTTCTAGAGAAACGCCATTAAAAATGCAAGAACTTACTCACGTTATCAACTTCTAGTCCTTCTTAATGTGGAACTGAAAAACAAATTTTGAAGTGTTTTATAACACATTTTGAAACCTTTGAATGTACACAACCATTTCAACCGTTTTTTAAAAAGTCACTTCTGCTCACCAAGACTACATTTAAATACAGTTAAAACAGTAGTGAAATATTACCACAACTTAAAATAACTTTTCTAATTACCATATTTGAATACATTTCAAATTCAATTTATTAATATGATGGCATTGATGAAATTTTAGCAGCCATCACTTGATCCTTCAACAATTATTCTAATGTCTAAAAATCTACTAATTTTTCAGAAGTATTTGATTGATAGAAAGTTCAAAAGCATTTATTTGAAACATTTTGTTGTAACATTAGCATTTTGTGTTACTTTTTTGTAAATTTAGCTGAATAAAAATGTTACTGACCCCAAACGTTTGAATAGTAGCGTAACCTAATTCTATAAATAGGTTAAAAAAACACAAGCTAAATTATTTACTTTTTTTAACAGGTAAAACAAATATCAGATTAATCAAATAGATTTACTCTAGTCACATGTCCCTTTATAACATTAACAACTAAGATAGACTAGTGGACTGAATGTAACGTGTTGAGTATCAGACAAATCACTTGTTTTGATGGAGACTGGTGTGGGGTGAGTGGGAGATATATGTATTTACATAAGCAGTTCTGAGTGCTAGTGAAAACACCTCACTGTGTTTAGTATAGGGACAGATCTAGCTCTGTGATAGGATGGCTCACCCTTACAAACCTTTTACAAACACAGAAGGCTTGCTGTGACACTAATACTTCCAAAATGTTCTGCTTAATTTCATGAAATCTGATGACCAATACAGTTTCTTCGAGATTTAATATACTTGTAAATCATTTGCAATTTGCTAAAAATACAGAATGACCTAATATATTTCTGATGGCCAGACTACTTCTTTTTTGGGGGTTCTGTCTCCCCACATTAACATCATTGCACTACTCCACAGAGGTGGAAGAGACATGGCATACTTTGTCTCTGCTGAGGGAAAGGCCTTGCATGCTCTAATGCACTTCTGTCTAGTACAATGAGGAGAGGCCAATTCATGCAGATGCGGAGACAAGCTCTCTGTCAAGCTTATTTTGAAATAACAAAACCCATTTAAATCACAGCATGTGAACATGGCACTTTAAAAGGGGCATGAACTGAGAAATACATTTTTCCTTGAGCTTTTGACATATAAGAGGTCATTATAAGAATATAAATAGAAAACTTCCTTAGCCCAAAAACAGCTTTTATTGTAACCATGCCAAGAGAACGACTCGTTGTGGAATGTACCTATAGGTGAAAGACCGCTTCTGCAGAAGAAAATCAACAGGGTATGAAGTCTCTGCAGAACAAATGTGGGCATTTCTAAATTTGTGGGTGTTTTCAAACTGATGGGTGTTTATAAATCCTGCAATAAAAAACCCTAAACCTGACCCCACCCCTAAACCCATACCCACACTGTGACGTGGGCAAATCAGGTAACAGTGGAAAAGGGCCCTCTGTTTATGGCCACACCCACTGATCTGGTTACTCCTATTACTAACCTGCAGAGACCTATACTTGAATCAACACCTCATCATTGCAACTTTGGCTCCGCCCACTGGCATGTTAGTGAGATGACAAGGCGAGAAGAGCAATACAAGATCAATGGACTAAAAATAACATTACCGAATCTAAAGGATCCTAACGCTAAGAAAGTCATTATCTATTTTCATGCGGTATATAAAGGATTCTTTGGTAAATTCTTTATCATTTTGGCGTGGGGTTTCCAAGCAGACTTTTACCATATGGACTCGAAAGTAATGCCACAATATGCAAGTAAATGTAATAATTCGAATGCCTGATCTGTGACCAGTGATTTCTGATTTGTGATATGTACAGTAAGATGTTCCTTGTCTATGTGTCAGCAAATCAAATCAGTGACTAAACGGTCAACATCACATTGTTTCTCTTAAAGGAACACTCCACTTTTTTTGAAAATAGGCTCATTTTCCAAGTCCCCTAGAGTTAAATAGTTGAGTTTTACCGTTTTTGAATCCATTCAGCCAATCTTTGTATCTGGACTATATGGCTAGGAACTACTTTCTCATTCCTGCGTAATAGTCTCGGATCTTCGCTGCCGTACCATGGCTGCAGCAGCACAATGATATTACGCAGCGCTGAAAGTAGCCCCCCAGCTAGGTAACTTTCAATGTGACTGGCACTAAGTTCGTGTAGTTGCAGAGAAAGTTTCAGGCTTGCAGCCGACAAATTGTGCTGTGGATTTACCTGTGTTATTAGCCATGGTTCTCTGTGTTGTAAAGGGCTGTGATAGTAAGTCGAAGGTGTATACTACTATATACTACCACCATGTTTCACAGAATACCAACAAATCATTGGGCCGCTGCAGCCATGGTACGGCAGCGAAGATCCACGACTATTACGCAGAAATAAGAAAGTAGTTCCTAGCCATATAGGTGTAGAAAATTGCAACTTTTCATTTTCAGTTGGTCTTAGCACACGATGTAACTGTAACTGTCAAGTTTTAAATAGGAAAAATATTGAAAGTGTCTTTGGTCATTTTTTTTATGAGATGCTAATGGACTGATTAAAATCAATGATGTATGCTAAGCTATGCTAAAAGTGCTACTGCCAGATACAAAGATCGGCTGAATGGATTCAAAAACGGTAAAACTCAACTATTTAACTCTAGGGGACTTGGAAAATGAGCCTATTTTCAAAAAAAGTGGAGTGTTCCTTTAATAGGATGCAAATAATCTGTTATTTATTTATGATTAAATTATATAAAGCGATCAAAGGATGCTCCTTTTACAAACACTGGAGCTGTCAATCAAACTTTAACTTTACCAGTATAGCTACATTTACATGGACACTTTTTTCTTCAATCTGAATTCATTAATTCCAATTGATGAATCCGAACGTATTTTTTACGTGAACGCTGAATAAAGTGATCGGGTTGATGTGCGTGTTTATATGTCACAAGCTTCAACACCCTGCATTACAGAGTTTCCCGCTGTTTTTGCATACTAACCAACCTCCTTTAGTCCTTGTTTAAAAAGCACACTTAATATTTATCCATTTCAGGTACTAATAGGAGACAACCAGCATGAAGCATTGAGCTGTGCTGTTTATATTTATCAAACAGGAAAAACAGCCATTCCTGCACCAAAAACAATGTGTCTGAAGATAAGAGTCCGAAACAAGGACTGGCCGGACGTTGTCATGCTGTACTTCACAGATGATGAGTGGAGAGAATTTCAAAATGACAGGACACTCATATATGACACTTTAATCAACAGGAAGAACAGCTTGTTCTGTGCGTCATATGTCATTACGCTTTTTCTACATCCTTGCACATGCGCAGTACTCTCCAGTTTCGGTTTTCAAACCGATCAAGTGTTATGTCCTCTCGTTCGGATTACAAAAAGGAATAAACCACCCCTTACAATCCAAATTAAAATGTAATCATATCTGGCCAATTAATTCTGATTGACATGATTCATGTGATTTTTTTTATTCTGATTGTGCTACTAGTCCGATTACAACCAGATTATTAGGGTTAATGTAAACGCATAATTTATATTCATGTTATAATCAACAAATCTCTTGCTTACATTGTGTTTGCACAGTTAGTTGCATTCTTTAGGACGCAGATATCGATTTGCAATGACGAGATCACTGCTTAACATGCCTGTGATCGCCTACAATGTTCATCACTGCAACCTTTCATCCCACAATCTAAATATAATACTATAAATCAACACAGTTGCAGTTCATCACCCCTTTAACTATCAAGATAACTCTGATATTACAGATGAAAACTGCACACAAACAAAATGCAGTATCACAAATGGCAGAATCTGCTCACAAGGTGACCGTGATCACACAACAATGACCAGTAATTGCAACTTTGAATTTGCATTTATTATGTCAACTCTGTTAAAGGAACACTCCTCCGTTTTTAGAAATAGGGCTTATTCAACATCTTTCCTACATTTAGATATGTGGGCAAATGCATTTTTGTCTCAGTGCATGCATGGATTTAGTTTGGCAGGGTCCTTAGCTCAGCTTAGCATAATGAATGGAACCCTATGTTGCCAGCTAGCATGTCCCAAGTAAAAGTGATCCAAAAAAAAAAAAACATTTGCCCACATATCTAAATGTAGAAAGAAGTTGAATAAGCACTATTTCTAAAAACGGCGGAGTGTTCCTTTAATAATAGATATTCATCTGCGGTTGAAAAATACTAAAAACACAAACTTTTGAAAAGTAAATCTTTCATCAAACGATGTTCAATGTTTAATTTCTTATCTGTTTTGTCATACTGTAGTTCTCACACACAGGTTTAAGCAAACATGTATATAATTTTCAAGTTAATCAATTAAACAAAGGTACCAAACCCATCCATCTCCCATTGTTTTCTCATATGAAAACAAAATGATTAATACATTCCCTATAACTCTTTTTCTCCCCCAAATATCTAGATTAAAATGGCAGTGTAAGGACACCTTCCTTGGCTCACTGAATAAGTGAACGGTTACCTTGGGAACTAACAGTTTGCTTAGTCATTTACAGTCCGACTGCTCATGCAAGGGCTGGGCATTAAAGGAACAAGAGCCCCTCTGTTAATACTTCACTGCCGCTGGGAGAATTATTGATGGATGCGTCTTATTTCATCTTTAAAAGGACATAAAACTGATATATTGAACTCTCATAAAAAGCAACAGTGAAATATAATGAACCATTCATTCTTGAGGGTTATAGCAGCCTTGGCATAAAATGGCATTTAAAAATGTCATAACTGGGGCACTAAATCAGTTTATGGTGTAACAACATAGCATAAATAAACTTTTTTAACAGCATGCCAATTAATGTTAAATAAAACAACAACAAAAAGCAAAATGAAAACATGCAGATGGACTGCAAAAATGTAGTCAAATTTACTTTAACATAATAATTGAATAAAAGTAATCTCTCCTAAATCAAATGTTCGCTTTTAACTGTAAAAAACACAACAACCATGGTTTGCTAATAGTTTTTTTGCACTTGCTATAAAGCAAATTTGTCTTATTTTATATATATATATATATATATATATATATATATATATATATATATATATATATATATATATATATATATATATATATATATATATATATATATATATATATATATATATATATATATATATATATATATATATATATATATATATATATAAAGTATTGATAATATTTTATGAATAGATTACAAAAAACATGAAAGCTGAGTCCTACCAGGCAAAACGTTATGTCAGTTCAGCACATCAGATTCAGGCTCCTGCAGCACTCACAGCTCCATGTCTCAGGATCAATCCTATTAGTGCTGTGGTAAACACTACACCACACTAAACGCACGCATATAAAGATTGCCAGCTTTAAAATACCCATCAGCCCCAGCAGTCCCTCCTTCAGCACCACTCCTGGCTCGCAGCAATGGTCTGTCTCATAGGAATGTGGCACAGTCCAGGCTGCTGTCAGCACACTTTTGGGCTGTCCCTGCATACTAAAACACGCCTCTACTCGTACAGCGCTGTTCAAGTTCCAGCCTAGGCCATGACTGAACCCACTGCAAAGCCTCAAGGCTAACTTTACAAGGGACAGTGGCTGGTTACCCTATCCCAGACAAGCCCCTACATAAGGGGAGTGGCCTGGGCATGTCAGGTCAAAAGCAGTAATCGCTGTTGCTAAGCAGCCAATAGAATTTTTGAAGGGATTTGGGCATCAGAGGATAAATGAGGAAAAACTGGATGTCAACTACAGTTATTTTCTGAAAAATAAACCTTTAACTTATCAACTCAAAAATAATCAACTGATAAATTTGACTTCTACTCTAGTCTTAAAGGCTTGTACAATCCTGAGTTGGCTGCAAAACCTTTAAAGAATTCAAAGTACACTTTTTATGTTCCATACAAAGAGTCACATGTTTGCAGTGACATTAGGGAAGGTAAATAATGAAAATGTTAAATACACTTTTGCAGAAAACAGACAAACCTATAACCACTGGCTTAAATTAAGATAGAATTATTTGACCCAAACATAGGTTACAACCCAGCGTTTTTTTTGTAAAACTATATATACAATTTTAATTATAAAAGAAACATAAAAAGGTACATTTAAATGTCATGCATAAAAGTAATATCCTTCTTTGATGCATGACAATGAGGCATTCATTTTCAATAAAAAGCTCCAAAACTTTCTTTGCATTGACAAATGCTTGCTTGACAATACCTTTACTCCCTTAAATCATGTAACAGCAGACATGAGGGGAGTTATACTGTCACTAGAAATGGCTTTAAATGGCCTTTAAACCAGAGTAGAAATCCATAATCTTGGTTAACAATAGACACCAAGAAGTGTTGGACTCCAGGCCACAAAGTTAATAAGATCAATTCAGCCTTTTCTGACAATAATAGGAAAAATGTTTCTTGAGCACCAAATCAGCATATTAGAATGATGACGGATCATGTGACACTGAAGACTGGAGCTGAAAATTCAGCTTTGACATCACAGGAATACATTTGATTTGAATATATCTTAAAATAACAGTTATTTTAATTGTAATAACAAAACTACTGTTTTTAAATGTAATTTATAAATGCAACGTAAGAGACTTTCCAAAATAAAAAAATCCTAGTAGATGCATTTATGCCTTATCTAAATCAGGGTTCAATCAAACTTATTCCTAAAACTTATCCCTGCCCAGCTCATGTTTCTCCCTCATTCCTCCCCCTGAGCCACAATCTATTTCCTGATCGCTGCCTTTAAATTGTCTTGTGCACCTGACAGAGAAATTCCAGAGGCCTGTTTGGGATCTCTGGCAGCTCGTTCTATAAATAACACGTGGAGTAAACAAAGTTGTAAAGCTATACAAGCAGAATAAGCCGTTGAATAAATGTATACAGACTGAATGAACATTCAGTAAGTGTAGTAAACATAAACAAAGCCATTGAAGACAAATCACGCGACAGCAGAAACATGCCTCGAGCTACTAAATCACGGTTGAAATGGTAGCCTACAAGACTGTTTGTAGAAAAGTAAATATTTACATTGACGGTTCAAATTCTCTGGGTAGCATAGTGTAGCCTACTTACCCCGCACGTCGCAAAGGGGGTAAACTCTGATTCACAGATGTGTCTACCGTTAACAGCAGCAAGTGCACCGTACAGGTGAGAGCTCAGGTGAGCTCGCGCTCACATTAAATGACGTCACTGCAGGAAAGACACGAGCCGATACAGTGTACCTACTGTCAAAAATATCTAAAACATGTTTCAATATTTAGTCTATTAAATATCTTGCTAAAAAATCTTATATTTCATGTTAAAGTATTGGAAGTGTTTTCATTCAGTCTTCTACTTTTTTATTTCGTTTTTGGTATTATAATGTATTTAACTCAAAATCCGATCCTAACTAATAAAATGTTATAAAGTTTTCATAAGTTATTTATTTGAAACAGTTCTCTGTTAGTTTTCTAAATACTGTATAGCTACTGTAAAAATAAATAAATAAATCAGTTACATTTACGGTAAAAAAAAAAAAAAAAACTGGCTGCTGTGGTTGCTTTGACAGAAATTGACCGTAAAAAGTAGGCCTACGGTAGCAACATTTAAAGTTTTAAAGATTTAAGTTAAATTTGCAGTAAAACAATTGATTTGATTAACTGAAGTAATGTTAAATTAACAACCTATTGAAATACTAATATCCATAGCCTATCTAGGATGAATACTGGAAATATAGAGTCTGTGGCTATGACGTCACTTCCGGGGGTGCGGCTTACCATATTTAAAAACCTTGCAGTTAACAGGGATTGTTTGTAAAATGACAGCATTCTGAGGTGAATAATGTTAAGGCTATATATATATATATATATATATATATATATATATATATATATATATATATTTTTTTTTTTTTAATCACATTTAATATTTAATATTAATCATCTAGCTTTTTAATGCGATTGACACTGTCCCAGTTTGCCAATAGTGTATTGTTAAACTGGGAAAGGGTATTACTGGCAAACTGGGGCAGCCATTTAAATCATTCTAATGGAGAAATTTAGTTTCCTTTTTATATACCCCTCATACATTTAGCTAGCTCTTAAAAGACATCACCTAACCAGTGATGAACATTTTTCATATTAAAAACAAATACTGCCAAAAAAAAAAAAAAACTGTTGTGAAACTGCTGTCCCTTAAAAAAGTGATGTTTATTGTTGTTTATATTGTTACAGTGTATTTCATTAATTAGGCCTGCACTTGAATAATGCAATTTAATGTGTTTGAGGTGAGTGTCCTAGTTTGCAAATAACGCTTCGGTTACTAACGTAACCTCGGTTCCCTGAGAAGAGGGAACGAGTATTGCGTTTGCTAACGCTACGGGGGAATTCCTTTCCTCGAGATATTGAAGCAAAATTTTTATCCTAAAAATTACCATATAACACGCAGTGCAGCTGCACAGCTCTCAGCAGGAAGCTGCTGCGTGCTGATTGGCTGTGCCGCTGCAACTGCAGCAACCTATGGCGAGACCGCTGGGCGGACGGACCAATCGGGTCCTCTATATTCCCGCCACAAGGGGCAACAGAATTTGCATAGCCAAGGGTACATAAGTCCCTGTCTCGCTAGGTTAGTCAGGTTAATCGACTGAAGCGACTCCTGAGAAAGCAAAGACGGCAAGCAACGCAATACTGCTCCTCTTCTCAGGGAACCGAGGTTACGTTAGTAAACCGGCCGCCTTCGAGAGTACTCAGATTGCTTTGCTAACGCCACGGGAACCAATGCAAAACGCCGTGCTTGCTTAACGGCTCTGAAGCCCGGAGACACCATACCCCAGCCGACCTAAGTGGGCCGTAACATGGTATCATGAAGTCCAATATAAGCCAGACCTGAGTCGGGCCATTTAATGAAGTAACACATAAGATACAATATATATTTATATATATATATATATATGAGTAGACCAGACATAGTCAGGTCATGAATAGTGAATGACCAGATAACTGAGTCATATAAGGAGTGCTTATGACTTATACAAATACTTTACCCAGGCCAGAATACCGAGCCTTAATGGGTCAGATGTATTTACACAGCAAGAAGCCCAGCCTGTAGGGCAGGAACCTCTAAATTATAAAACCTGATAAAAGTGGACGGTGAGGCCCAGCCTGCCGCCGCACAGATATCATTCAAAGAAATGCCAGTAGACCAAGCCCACGAAGAGGCCATGCCTCTAGTCGAATGGGCTTTGACGCCTAAAGGGCAGCTGAGATTTTTAGACTCATAAGCCAGTGAGATAGCATCCACTATCCAACGTGACAAGGTCTGCTTTGAAACCGACCATGGGTGCGGCCGCCAAAGCACACAAAGAGCTGTTCAGTGTGCCTGAAAACAGCAGAACGCCTATGTAATTCTCAGCGCCTGACAGGACAGAGCAAATTAGCATCCTCTTCATCTAACGATGATGAAAGTGCTGAAAGTGAAATGACCTGTGCTCTGAACGGAGTTGAAAGCACTTTAGGTACGTATCCATGCCTTGGTTTGAGGACGACTTTAGAATCGCTTTGGCCCAAATTCCAGACAAGAGGCGCCACAGAGAGCGCATGCAGATCACCCACCCGCTTAACTGATGCAATCGCCAGCAGAAAAGCGGTCTTTAGTGACAGGAGCTTTAAGCTCACCGAATGCAGAGGCTCGAATTTAGAACCTTTCATGGCATCCAGGACTGTAGACAAGTCCCATATAGGAACTGAAGGGGGGCGAGGTGGGTGAAGCCTTCTAGCCCCTTTAAGGAAGCGCACGATAAGATCGTTCTTTCCCAGTGACAGTCCGTTCACCTGAATGTGGTGCGCTGCTATAGCGGCCACATAAACTTTGAGCGTGGAGGGGGAACGACCCGCCCAACAGCTCTTGTAAAAATGAGCACCTCTGACACTTCACAATTGTGTGGGGTCAGGGTCCGTGTTTTACACCAGTCTGAAAAGACTGCCCATTTGCCTGAATAGAGCCGCCTGGTCGTGGGGGCTCTAGCTTCAGCAATAGTGTTTAATACATTTTCAGAGAGGTTCTCATGTACCCGCTGATGGGCCAGACATGAAGCGCCCATAGATCGGGACGGGATGCCAGATCTGCCGTTCGCCTGCGTGAGGAGGTCTCTCCTCAGCGGAATCGCCACGGAGCAGTATCTGACATCTGACTTAGCAGTGAGAACCATGGTTGATTTCTCCAAAGCGGGCTATTAAAAGCACAGCGCAGTTGCTCTCCCAGATCCTCTCTATAACCTGAGGTAACATTGAGACTGGGGGAAAAGCATAAAGAGGAAGATTGGGCCATTCGTGGGCCAACGCATCCTTGTGCTTGGAGAAATATGTTAGGCATTGAGCATTGTCTTGTGAGGCGAAAAGATCCACTTTTGCCTCTCCAAACCTGCCCCAAATTGTCTGAATTGTGTGTGGGTGAAGAGACCACTCTGCTGGGGACACTTTGTCCCTGGACAGCATGTCCGGACCCAAATTCAGAATGCCTGGCACATGAGTCGCCTCAGCGAACTCAGGTTGCGCTCTGCCCATATTAGGAGTTTTTCCGCCATTGCGCAGATTGAAAGATCTTAGACCGCTCTGGCGATATAAGCTACCACCGACCTGCTGTCCGCTCGACTAGGACGTGGTGGTGCTTTATGTACGGAAGGAAAGCTCTTAGCGATAACGTGACCGCTTTCATCTCTAGACAGTTTATGTGAAGGCTCTTTCCGAGTCTGACCAGAGACCGAGACTGGCCTGCCCTCGTGAAGGGCTCCCAACCTAGGTTGGATGCATCTGTCGAGATAACCTTCCACTTCGTAACAGTGCCCAAGCTCACCCCGCCTGATACCAGACAGGATTTTTCCAAGGAGCCAGAGCCAAAACACAGCTGTGATCTACCTTGATTCGTAATCGGCCCGAGAGCCATGCGTGAGCTGGAACGCGGCGATTCAGCCAGCGCTGTAATGGGCGCATGTGTAACAGACCAAGTCTGAGAACTGGGGCCGCCGAGGCCATGAGACCCAACATCCTCTGAAAGTGTTTGAGAGGGGTGAGTGCACCGGACCTGAGGGAAACCACTGGTTCTGAACAGAGAGCGCTGTGACGTCAGCCGCGCGCTTCATCTGCAGTGAGTCCAATACTGTTCCCAGAAACGAAATGTTCTGTGTGGGAGACAATGAGCTCTTTGCCACGTTGATTCTGAGGCCCAAACATTTCAAATGGTTGAGAAGCCAAGATCTGTGGTTTAATAACTGTATCTCTGACTGAGCTATTATGAGCCAGTCGTCGAGATAGTTGAGAATTCTCATTCCCAAGCCTCAGCGGGTTAGCGCCGCTCCATGCACTTCAGAACGCAAGGGGGCCAGAGATAGACCAAAGGGTAGCACCCTGTATTGGTATACTTTCCTCAAGGCGAATCTCAAGAATGGCCTGTGATGAGGGGCTATCTGTATGTGGAAATAGGCATCCTCTAGATCCACAGTGAAAACCAATCTCCCGGCGAACGTGCGCGAGGATTTGTTTTGTTCTCAACATTCTGAACGGGCGCTTCATAAGGGCTTTGTTCAGGTGTCTGAGGTCTAGGATGGGTCTGAGACCACCGTCCTTTTTGGTACAAGGAAGTAGCGACTGTAAAAGCCCGACTCGCTCTGTGAGGGGTGCACGGCTTCCACCGCCTTTTATTAACAGTTTTGATATCTCGGTTCAAGCACGTGACTTGTGTCGCTTCTCACCGTTGTCTCTCCACGCGCGAAGCGGTGGTTCGCAGCAAACTGTAGCGAGTAACCTTGTTTTATTATGTTCAACACCCATTTTGAAATGCCGGGATGGCCTGCCAGGCCTCGCCTTCAAGCCAGGGGCTGGATTAATTTGTGGGTCGAGTCGCTGAGTAACAGGGACTCGTGGCCCGATAATGTTGCGTTAGAGTGGCACTTATGAGGGAATTGTTTCCCGCCGCCTGAGTACAGGGGCTGGGGACATAGAATATAGGTGCTTGTGTACAGGCGAGCGTTTGAGCACGGGCTCGTTGTCTGTGGGGATAGTGTTTCCAGCCACCTGAGTGCAGGGAGCTGGGGAACATGGGGAGTGATTGAGTGTAGGGTACATGCTTTTTGCTGGCACACTGCCTACAGAGAAAAACTCTTTCGTGACCCATGTGGGTCGCCGTAAAACGGCGTTTGTGTACAGGCGAGCGCGTTTGCTTGCGGGCTCGTTGACTGTGTATGTGATGTTCCCAGCCACCTGATTGAAGGGAGCTAGGGAACGCTTTTGAAGAGAGCGAGGTGGTAAACCGGCCAAGCGGCATTATCCAACCTCTCTTCGTGCCTCTGGCTAGGACGGCCGCGGCTCAGGTTTCGACACATTGCTGGGTCGGGGACCTCGACGCTCCGGAGGTTTGCTGCGGCTCGTAGAGCGGGAGCGCTGTCCGGGACTTGAAGCCCGCGCGAGGCTGTTGAGCTGGCTGCGCCGCCTTGGTGGGCTGGGCCGGTCCAGCTTTAGCATGGCGGCTAGTAGAGGAGCTGAACGCTTGGGCAGGAAATGTCGCATTGCCTGTGAAGCCTTTTGTGCCTCAGTGAAGCGCCCGTGAATCCAACCACGGAGGGACCGAATAGTCCTGAAGGCGACATGGGCGCGCCCAGGAAAGCAGTCTTGTCCGAGTCCTTCATCTCGGTTAGGTTAAGCCACAAATGGCGCTCCAATACCGTCAAGTTGGCCATACATCTGCCGATCGCCTGGGCGTTGGCCTTTGTGGCACGCAGGGCCAAGTCAGTGGCGCCGCGCAGATCCTCAGAACCTCGTTATCCGGGACAGACTCATCCAAGGAACGGAGGAGTTTGGCCTGGAAGACTTGAAGCACCGCCATAGAGTGAAGCGCTGTACGCCTGGCCGGGCGGAGGCGTATGCTCGACCGGCGAGGTTGGAAGTAGTGCGGCAGGCTTTGGAAGGGTGCACAGCCTTAGACTGCCATCCTCTGGCGGAGGGCGGGCAAAGGTGTGCGGCGACGGCTTCCTCGAGGGGAGGAAGGGCTTGATATCCTCTTTCTGAGCGCCATCGACCACCGAGAGCGCTGAAGAAAAGGAGGACTTGGCGCGAGAAAATGGCGCCTTCCACGACTTGGTTAGTTCCTCGTGGACTTCCGGAAAGAAGGGAGCGGGTTTTTGAGCGGTTGGTTGGCGACGGTTCTCGAAAAACCACTCGTCAAGTCTGCTTCTCGTGGGCTCTCGGTTGAGACCAGTCAATGCCGAGGTCGCCCACGGCCTTGGTGAGCAGGCGATGAGCTCAGCGCCCACCGAGGTTTTGCGCCGCTGGCAGCGTCGAAGTGGCGTGCTCCGAGACGGTATCCGACCACCCGCTGGATGCAGCAAGAGAAAGGCTGTCATCCTCCTCTTCCTCCTCCGGTCCGCCGAAGAAACAGCAGCCGCCAAACGAGGGGAGCTGTGCTGTTCTCGACGAACATGACAGGCGATGGCGAGGCACGCGGGAAATGACCGGCGTGTGCTCGCCAGAGCGCCCGGTCGCGACGCTTTTTCCGTGGCTCGAGAGGCTGAGAGCAAGGGACGGATGGTCGAAACTGGCGAGCCGAGCCCGGCGGGTCTGCAGCGCCAGTTCGCCGTGACCGGCAGCCGCCTGGTTGAGTGCAGCTCGCGCGTGGTCTCGCCTCCGAGACATGATGCGCAGATGATGTGTCGATCCTCGTCCGCAAGAAAACCTCTGCACGAGGCACAAGAATGAGACATAGTAATGGTAAAAGGATATATGCCGGATGGCGCAGCTGGAAGGCAGGCTGAAGGCGGAGATTCCGACGCCCTCAGGCTGCAGAGTTCCGCTGCGTGCGTCGACGGCAGGCTTCGATCCAGAGCTCAGCGAGGTGAGTCGCTGAAGAAGAATTAATCTGACTAACCTAGCGAGACAGGGACTTATGTACCCTTGGCTATGCAAATTCTGTTGCCCTTGTGGCGGGAATATAGAGGACCCGATTGGTCCGTCCCGCCCAGCGGTCTCGCCATAGGTTGCTGCAGTTGCAGCGGCACAGTTAATCAGCACGCAGCAGCTTCCTGCTGAGAGCTGTGCAGCTGCACTGCGTGTTATATGGTAATTTTAGGATAAAAATTTTGCTTCAATATCTCGAGGAAAGGAATTCCCCCGTAGCGTTAGCAAACGCAATACGAGAGTACTCTCGAAAGGGAACTGTTTTATCCAAAGCATGTTTGCAGTCTTTTCACAATAATTTTTCACAGTGTATTGATTGTTTGCGATTTCTGTAAAACTGTGAATTATATATTCATTACTATGTTAACTATTAGTTAAATTTACCTTGACAGATATTGCTATAATTTATGAAGACAAAGAAAACATCTCAAAATTTGTAGTTAAACTTTTTGTTGTGCCAATTAAATTATATATTATATTCATATTTTAAAATAATATTTTAAATGAAACGTTTCCTCTTTGATTATGATTTATTTTTTAAATGTTATTTGTTTCTTCAAATGATTAAATTAAAGATACTATGACAGAACAGGATGTGTTTAATTTTTTATTGCGCTACATGCAGAACAGCTTTTTTAACTACATATGCAAATAAGAATTGGACTACTAAGCTGGACTACAATGTTATTTGCCATCACCCACTAATTCATCGTTTTAATGGTTTAGATATCAGATATATAGATTAAACATCATTAGGCTCAAAATTGTCTGGTCTGATCTTCATCTGCACAGATTTGAGGAGTACCACCAGCCGTGCCATGGGTACCACACTATTCCGTCATCAGTGACTGCGCTGTAGGGTCCTCTGTGGTAGAATCCATTCAGATTGGCAGAGTGACATCTAGAGGAATACAAGTGAAACAACATAGAAAAATTATTGGACACCTTTTGGTTGTCAAATGTTCATAGTTGTTAATGTGATAAACTAAACCTGTGGTTACTCTACTAGGACATTGAGAAGAACGGCCTTCATACATCCACTAAAATGACCCGCGTTGAAATTCTCTTTGTATTGTGAAAAGCTCTGTTAGTTTTACTAAGGTGCAAACCTGTTAAACCACCAGCCACCCTTGTCCTCCTGAGCACAATTGCGGTCGTAGCGGTCATTATCCCTGTCTCGTGTGCTAAACTTCATTCCTTGGTGGCTGGCCCACCACTGAACCTCAGGATGATAACTGCCAGAGAGAGCGTCCCCTGCGTTTCCTGAGTATACACCAAACTGGAGCTGGTAATGGTTCTGAGAAGAAAAATGAGATTGATGAATTTAAAGGTTAACCAATTTATCAGCACACAGATATTATACCATTCAGATCAATGCAGTATATAAATTGTGATGTTCTTTTTGTTCTTAATGAAAATAGAACATTGATGAAACTTCACAAGCCACCTATTGGTTCATCATGGGCATCCACATATCATTAATCACAAAATGAAGAGATAAAAAAGAAGAAGATTAAAAACCTGTTCATTATCCACTTTGAACTTTTTGTACACTGCAAACCGGTGGCTGCCCTCAAAGTCTTCCAGATTGATTCTCAGGCTACAATCGTCTGCTCAACAGAAGATTGCAACAAAAAATGAACAACATAAATAATATAATATGATATAATATAATATAACAATGGCCTGTTGAATTATTAGACAAATATTTTTATCCTATTGTTTGTTATATTTATTTGCTTTGTTTCGGGCTCTGTGATTTAAGCTGCGCTTTCCCCAGGAACTATGGACTTTGGGGTGGTGTGTTTCGACCGCAGGAACCGGGGTCTAAATTAAGTTCCAGGTAAATGCTCGCGAGGTAGTACTTTTTCTAAGTTCGGGAACTTTCGGGGGTGGGACTTGGGCGCTGAACATGCTGATTGGTTGAGCTCACGCAGCATTTTATTTCAACCTAAAAGTCTGTTACGGTATGTGCAGTTTGCTACTCAAATCAACTATTGAGTTTAAAAAATATGACTGATGGACCAACGATGAGGTTTAAGCTGTATTAAGTTTATTGAAGGGCGAAATCCAATGGGCTCTGGAAAGTCGCGTGTAGTCCTACGTCACCGGACTAATCTTCACGGTACTTACCGCGATGGAAACGCAAACAGCAGCAGGTCTGAGGGAAAACGTAACTCACCTCGCGAGCAAGGCCGTTTTGATGGGGATTTTTTTACCCGGGACTTTATTTAGACCCCGGTTGTTTGTTACTTTGTCATCTAATTACCTACATCTGTCCTTCATTTAGCCCCTTGTCATTTTGTGTATTTAAACCCTCAGTCTTCATTTGTTTTTTGTCTTGTGTAACAGTTAAATGTTTCGTGCTGGTATGCATCTCTGTTTGGTTTCTGGTGTTTATTAAATGTGTTTTCATCATTCTTCTGCATTGAGTGTCTTTTGTGGATGATCAAGTCAATATTTATCATTATTGGATTAACAGGCCGATACACTGTCTTTGTTCTAGTGCTGAGTGGCTCTTCATTTACTGTGGGGATATTGGATGAGGAATCCTGAAATCCTGCAGTACCCATTACGGCAGAGTCTTGGCATGTCATTGTCGCCACGGCAGAGTCTCATCACACCATGGCCGCCACACCAGAGTCGTCATATCATTGCCACAACACCAGAGTCACTGCATGGACGCCACACCAAAGTCTCCGCACTTCATTACTAACACACCTCAAGTTTATTTATTATTATACAAATATTTTTTCAGGGGTGGGGCTATACACAACGGGCTCCCACAGCTGTGGAGATTGGTTTGCCATGGATCTCCTTGATCACTGGATCAATCCCAGAATGATGGAGACTGACGGCTAGTGTGATGGATCCACAACTGAGGCCATTGTGAGCGGCCTAATGAGCCTGGTGGTCTCTGCGCTGCCAAGTCCGGGGTCTCAGAGTTACTCAGGGTTACCATTGTGATTTGCGTTGTCTGTGATGGCTAACAGCATCTTGTGTGTTTGGGCGGCACGCACTTTTACAGCTAAGGTTTTTGAACCCTCCGTGCTCCCTGTTACAGCCAATGAGGCTGTTCATAATCTCTCTGTGCTCTGTTTCAGTTTTGCTGTGGTGTCCAGCACCAACAGTGCCATCATGGTTCTTTGCTCCACCGTGGTCTTCATAACAGCCGGCCTCACCGTGGTCTTCAGCTACACCTGCTTTTCCGTGGTTGTCTTCTGCTCTGCCGTGGGGAGCTTTAGTCCTGTTTACTCTGCTGTGGTGGTAATTTACTCCTGCACCTTCAGCTCAACCAGCTCCTCCCTGGTCACTGCCCACTTTGCCCTGGCTCCCTGAACTGTCAGCTCTTCCATGGTTTCCTGAACTGCCAACTTGTTCTCTATAGGCTCAATTCCGCAAGCCCTCCATCCCTCCCCCTGTTCCACCTCTGCTCTACCACCCTCCTGGACTATTTAAACCCTCAGTCTTCATCTGTTTTTTTCTTTTTCTTTTGTTAACGTTGGTTCCTTGGGCTTATTGCACAAAACTAGGATAAGGGATTAAGCTGGGATATCTTGATGATCTTGTCATATGCAAAATTTAGTACACCGCTGTCGTGTAAACTTACCCTGAATGCACACTCACACCAAGACCAATAATGAAAGATAACTGTATATTAGCAGACAAATTAAGCCAGGATCAACAAGATATCTTAATCCCTTATCCTAGTTTTGTGCAATAGGCCCCTGGTTTTATTACATTTGTTTTCATTGTTTTTTTCTGTGTCAAGCATATTTTGTGGATTATCAAGTCAAGTCAGCGTGTGACAGTAGTAGGCTGTAAGGACCTTTGAAAAAATTGAAATCATTTGGCAAAGTGACATGGAACTGTAATGCGGTCAAGATCTGCCTGGAACTACTTTAGCTGTGCATTTACTGAAAAAATATTTCACACCTAGAACGTTCATCAGCAAATTATAATTCATTACATGACATTACACCTGCATTACATCTGTTTCAAATTGCATGCATTTTAGATGTATAGATTTACTCACCTTGAGATGTCAAATAATGTAGATTATCATTCCCCAACCAGAACTCTCCATTAGAGGACTTCATGTTACCAAATCCTGTTTTGTAATCATTCCAATCTCTAAAAAAAAACAAAAACAAAAAAACATGTTTAATTTATTAAACAGCACACTTCTCTTCTCACAACAATGAACTTTTCCATACCGGTCAAATGACTGATTGCCATCAGAGCGTCTCTGGAAGACTGTCCATCCACCCCCCTCTGTCATATCGCAGTACACTCTGATCTGGGTTGGACTAAGCAGTGGCTTAATCATGTAAAATCCACTCTGCCTGCTGACATTTTTGAAGATCTGTGCACAGTCTGTATATGGCAGATTGGTTTATGTTAGTATGTCTTTGTGCCATTATAATCAGACAAATAGGCTACAACATATTTACACAGGGACAGTCAATACCATATCTTAATAAAATAATATAGAGCCTTGACCCTTGTACTGTTTGTCTCCCATGTCATAAATTGAGCCCTCTTTTAGGGAATGTTCCTTCATCTGGTTGAGGTTCATTAATCGTTGAATAAGTTGCTGTTGCTTTGAATGGCGAACTTCCAAATTTTTCAACTCCACTCGAAGACGCTCTGTCTCATCTTCACATTCGTCAGGTGCCTAAATTCACATGATAAGACAGATTGACTGCTGTAAATTCCTCATAAAATACACAATCTTTAATTTACCTGTAACTAAAGGTAATTTTAACACACAGTAAAGTAGCAGAATAAATTGTAAGACACTTACAGAGTCTGACAAATCCAGATTACAAAGCATCCAAATGAAGAACAAAACTGACATCGCAGATGTACTCATTTAATGTCGCGTTTAAAGATGGAAGGTCGTACACCAGGTGATCTTGTGTTCAGTTCAGTTTATGCACTAAAGAACAACTGACTCAACAGCTTGTATAAATGCTCCTGAGGTCTGTTCTGGTGCCTGACAAAATTTCCTGTGGTTGGAAGTGCACCACTTTGAGCTGAGTCACAGTGGATCAAAACAGATGTGCAGATAACTACTAACAGCTTCCAAAAACATTCAATGCCATAAAAACTGCTTCGTAAAAAGGAAAATTACGAGCTGTTTGACTTTTAATTTGTTCACGTAGAATGTGAACAAATTAATGACATTCCAATTAAGAAGTTATTTTCAATGGAAAGGTCAGAATGCGGTCTAACTTCTATTTATGTATAGCCTATACTTATTTTTATTGAATATAAAACATGAGGATATTTGTTTACAAAATAAAAAGAACAATCAAGATTAAAGAATGTCTGATCCACAGGTGTGGATACCTGATTTGATACACCCCATAAAGACGAAACGGGAAAAACATGTGTGAGGCACACTGATCCTAGAGAGGAGCGAGAGAGAAAGAGAAAGAGAGAGACTTAAATCATGTATATCGTCACAGGTATACTAATAAGGAATAAACTGAAGAGTTTGAATAAAAGGAACAGGGCTGAATTTGTATAATTTCACATGAATGAATTTGGTGTTATAGAGAAATCATTATCTGTAGAGGTACTGTAGAAGAACTTAAAAACAATTAACATATAGCTGAAATGCAAAACTACACACACCGTATTCTGAAAATGTATTACTTTAAATACAATATATTGCAATGAGGCTAAAAAGATGTCTAGCCTTTATTGAACCAAAACTTTATTATAGGATTAGCAGTTGTATATATTACATTATTTTTTTTAAATCAACATAGTCTGTGAATTCTTGTTATTTCCATACCGGAATTGACATATTTAACACAATCCCAGAAAGAGACACCTGCAATTATACAGTACAAAAATAATCTTTAGCATCACCAAGAATTTCAGAAAAAAAATTTCCTTATAGAAAAAGCAACACTTTTTCAAACACACCCATTATTACTCACCCTCATGTCATTACAGCGTAGAAGACACAGACGTGAACAAATTGTTGAATACATTTTATTTTTGTTCGTTTTTTTGTGCACAAAAAGCACCTCACCCTCATGTCATTACAGCGTAGAAGACATAGACGTGAACAAATTGTTGAATACATTTTATTTTTGTTTGTTTTTGTGCACAAAAAGCATTCTCGTCGCTTCATAAAATGAAGGTTGAATTACTGGAGTCACATGGACTATTTTAACAATAAGTCCTTTCTGGACCTTAGTGTTAATTATATAGCTGTCTATGGAGGGGTCAGAAAGCTCTTGGATTTCATCAAAAACATCTCAATTTGCATTCCGAAGATGAACGAAGGTCTTGCAGTTTTGGAAGGACATGAGGGTGAGTAATTAATAACAGAAATTTATTTTTTGGGTCAGCTACCCCTTTAACTTATCTATGCATATGCAGTTCTTAAAGCACACAAAAACATTTCCATTTAAGATGTGTGGTTAATCAGTTTTTTAATGCAACAGAAACATTTATGCTTTTCACAATGTATTGCAGTGATAAAGCAGTCATAAATATACATAGGTATATAAAGTTATAATAAAGCAGTTATAACAGACTTGTCCATGAGAAGAGATTTGTGAAAGTTCAGAGGTAGAATTGCGACAATTATGATTTTTTACACACTCCTTCCTGTACATGGGCCCGGTAATAACAGATCAAGAACAATATTCCATATGCCATTGCTCATTCAGAGGTGATGGCAGATCACCACGGTGTACATGGATTTGGACAGTCTCTGATATAAGACTCCAGAGTTCCAGTTGATACTTCCATCAATGAGGTGTAGGTTGTCAACTGTAAAGACAGGACAGAAAAATAGCTTCATTATCAATTTATACAACATTAGACCATTTGATGCAGAAATGTCAAATAATCTATTACTCATAAAACAAAATAAGCATGACATATATAGTTTGAGGCTTTTGAATGCTTTCAAAAGGCAGACTTACCTTATTAAGGACTGGTTTTGTTGACAGAACATCATATATCGATGACAGAGAAATGCTCTATGGAAATTACAATTTTTGTTGTCCATTATAAAAGGTCTCCGTGAAAGTTCAGTTACTAATTAAGGTCATTTTAAAAGATCTTATAAAATGTAAAAAGTGCTTTAAATTGCAACTTCAAAGCATTTTATTTCGAACACAAAACGCCACATACCGCTCGTGTGGTTTGATTCATGCACTTCATTGCCGGTGTTCTGCGGTCATCTAAGATCATAGGCTTTTCCCAGTGATCATAGTTCGTTTCCAGGACGTACCATCTCCCAAGCTTCAAATCAAGTCTTAAACATCATCAACAGTAACAACAAATTCAGAGGGCGGTTTTAAACATTGCAGACAGAAATGTGATTCTTCCGTGAGATATGATTTACTCACTCCCAGATGTCTAACGTGTTTATTCTAGTCCTGGTTATCACACAACCTTGACCCGTACGGTTACCACCCAAAATGAAGTAAGCTGGTGCAAGCAGTTTCGTCAGAGAGAGCTGGGCTTTGGCATCCTCATAACTGCAAGCAAAATAAAAAATAAAAACAAACAGATACAGGCTGCACATTACTGAAAACACTAAAAGCGCTCATAAATTTGACCAATAAGTGGATTTTTTGTTGTTGTTGCGCTTTTCTGAGCAATTTGTCGAAGCAACGTCACGGAATGTGAGGTAGAAGCGTGCCTTCGGAGTGTGTGACTGGCTGCCGGCATGATTCTACATCAGCCGGTCTTCTGTATTTATTCATAAGTATGAAAATAAATGTTCTTCAGCATTTCTCCCTCTTTTTGAAAGTTTGTTTTTATATAGGGTTAGATTTTTAAAATGTATCAAGGGATCTTTTTTTCTCTGTGGACATTTCTTAATAATATTCATTTGGTTGTATAATGAGTGAGTTGCAGGTCTGTTTTATTGGTTGTGGTCTCCTGTCTTCCCCCCTCTACACTCCCACTTTTCCACAGCTTTACACGCCAGTTTCTAGAGACTTTTTCCACTTCTGAGGCGTGAACGACCAGGCTAAAACCGGGGGTTTCATGACACTTTAAAGCAGCACCAGGTAGGTCTTGCTCTCGGGGTCCCCCTACAGGTGGGAAACAGTATTGTCCTCTACTACTGTCATCCTACATCTGGGGAAGCCCACGTGCATTTGTTGACATGACAACCATGATAGCCCTGAACACTGCATATTTCAACACATGCAGGTGTTCTGCTTGCGTCGCGTGTGAAATGTCTTCATCTCAGGTACAGTGGCATACGTTTCAGCATGTCATATGAATATAATTTCATGGGTTTTATTTTTTTCAAACGCCAAATGATCAAGATGCTCACGTTTACAAGCCAGCGTCATTATAGTAGCCTAGTCTATTGGTTACCGTTTTACAGAATCTATATGATATTTCAAACTTTCTCGTTTCCTCTTTTTGCTTTCCTCCAACAAAACCTTTGCTTTCTTATTTTTCTGTGCTGCTTCGGCCATGACTATATATATCATCCGGCAAACAAACGATAGTTGGGCTCGCACGTCCGAATTTAAGGAAGTGACCTATATGCCGTAAAGCAGTCAAATTTTGTAGTTCTTTTTGTTCTCGGGTTACTACCCGAAACCCGAAGTTTAAAAGTACGATTAAAAACGATACGGACCCCATCAGGCTATGGCAGACGTGTCATTCAATGTGTCATAGGCAAGGCAAGGCAAGTTTATTTATATAGCATATTTCATACACAATGGCAATTCAAAGTGCTTTACATAGAAAATGAAAAAATAAGAATACCACGTGTCAGAATTAAAAACAAAAACAGGATAATTAAAACAGTTGTAAATAGAATTTTTAAAATAAGAAGAAATAAAAAATACAGTTGTAAAGATAATAAAAAAGAATAAAATTATTACAGTATATATAGATAAAAAAATATATAATAAATAATAATAATTAAATAAATAATCATAACTCGATGTATCATCACAAGAGTCTTGAAAATATATTATGAAGGTTGAAAAGTTACCTGGTGCTGCTTTAAGGTATTTATCTCACAAAGTTTTCATGTTATGCTAGTGTTGTTGAATTTACCTTGTAGCATTTTCCAGGACTTTGCGAGTAAGAAAACCCATCCACATTCCATCTCTCTTGCCAAGAATCCATTCCAGAATCCCTGTGAGAGTTGATCATGTTATCAAACCATTCAACCATCAACAACATCTAGCTGCACCCATGATTTGTAGCTAATCTTGAGAAGAAATGAATACTGTTGTGTATTGTTAGTTGTTTACAAACGTATAACATTCAAGCAGTTTATACAAGTGACTCTTAAAGATTTAATTTGACAAGACCATTTTTATGAAATCTTACCTATGTAACCCCCATCAACATTGAAACGCTCATTCATGGTTAGGGTCAGTTCACCCTAAACAAGTAAAACAATTACTTGCTTTACATTTAAACAAAGACAAACATCATATTGTTTTAGGTTTATTTACTTACAGGTCTAACTCCAGTGAGCATGCCAACATATCCAGCTAAATTCGTGGATTTAAACACAGTTTTGTTATTCCTTTTGAAATTGACATTCACCACAAGAGGCTTAAGTTTCTCTGTTAAAGTCCATGTTTTATTCTGTCGATCCCACCTTCATGAAAAACACAATATTCTTATGACTTTACATGAAGAACGCATACATGCAGCAGACAATTCACTGTCTTCCCAAATACCTGGCAATTAAACATCCTACCCCATAAATAGTCCAAAGTCCAAATTCCGGGCATGATAAATATTTCCTGAAAAAGAAAGAAAGAAAGAAAGAAAGTACACAATAAAACACCTAAAATGTGTAATTTAATTTGACCAAAAACATTATGTGAACTGATTTATATCTTCTCACCATTAAAGTCTTCTGCTACAAGTGACGTGCATACAGTGAAAACCTCATAAAAGATGTTAAACAGCGTAATCTCACCTAGAGATTAAAAGAATAGAAGAGAGAGATAAAAAATAATAATAATAGTTTGTGTCTTTGTTTAAATGGATAGTCAAGTCAAGTCAACTTTATTTATATAGCTATTTTAACAATGCAGATTTAATCAAAGCAGCTTCAGTGTTAAACAGGAAAATAATGCAACAGAATATATTTTGATTATCGAAATATTATACAGTGACAATGTGGGCTTAGATCTGTAATTAGATCCGTAATTTAGTCTATATGGTTAAATTAGTTTAATAATTAGATTTATTTGGAAAATGTAGTGTCCCCATAGCACTATTGTTGTTTGTGTTCTTTGAGTTTATATTTTATATTGTGCATTATTTTGTGATAAAATTATTATTATAAAATGTAAAGAATAACAAAAATAAAGATAATCAAAAGAGAAAAATCTCACCCAGAGGGATGCCAGAAACTGCTGCTATTCCCTTCATTTCTTCATTGAAAGGGGGTGGAAGTGTGTCCACAATCAATGGCTATGAAACAATAAAAAAAAACAATCAATGAGATTATATATATATATATATATATATATATATATATATATATATATATATATATATATATATATATAAAATCAAGGTTTTTAAAAATGTCATACATTTAATCGCTTACCAGCTCATCATCCACTAAATCAATAAGTTTTCCATGGAAAAATCCCTTGGCCATATCTTTTATTGTCTGTACCATTGTGATCAACTGAAAATCAACATGGTTTATGTTAAAACAATCACAGCTCACAAACAACAACAGACAGGTTTTTGCATCCTCCAGACATGAGACAAAAACACTGACACTGACAAAGGGAAAATATGAAAAAACTTACAAAACAAAAGGTCAGAGCCATAAATGCTTGTGCATTAATAAGAAGAAAGCTACCTCTGTGTTTTTATCTTTGATCACTTGCGTCCATCTCTCACTGGGGGGTAAATCGAGATTTACAGTGTACCAGGTCAACTTACCTTTAAACCTAGATAAATCACAAGAGAAGATGAACATGTTATCAAATCAGCATCCAGTCCAGACCACGAAGTGGAATGTAGCAGCACAAATAATTGAAATTATAAAGAGAGTAGCAGCAGTACGTAGGTCCTTTAGGTGGATACATTCCACTTCTGCAATCCTCCAGCTGCAAATAAAGGTAACGTTAGTAACGTTACTGAGTAAAGCATGACAACAGCATAAGTGAAACAGCTCTCAAAACAGCGTAAATCTTTTATACAGAAGTATAGTATCACTCTGGTGCAACAACGGCATTTAATCTTACCCCTCGAACAAGCTGTGAGAAAATAAATAAAGATATAATCAAAATATCATGCACTGATGTTGGCTTCATGGTCTTTCAGAGAAGTTTTGCAAAGGTTCTGGTTCAGTCATTTCACTGCGGAAGGAGGTACGGGAGCTGCACTGCGGAATGTACCATGTAAGTGGGGCACAGATACAGTAGGCGTGTCTCTTATTTTAAAAGAAAGGGAAACATATGTTAAATTTTCTTTTAAATATATTTTAAATACTGTATATTCATTGTTATTTAGGCTAAATGATTTCTATTGGTTATGTTTATGAGTTCAACCGCACGCAGCACTACAAGCGCCCCCGTCCTTCTGCGACTTGAGCTTCACTCGGCACGTAATTAGCAAGTTCAAGTTTACTTGTTTTGATTTGTTCGCTGTGTGAATCGAGTTTGGCCAGCGGCAGCGAGGGAATCACGAGTGAGCTGTAACGCACCTGATAACACGCCACCGCTATACATACATTAAAGAAGAATCGCGAGTTTATTTTCTGCTATTTCAGCGCCTGACCAATGGTTGGAAACCTCGAAAGCCCATTTCCGCCACAATTTTTTTAAATAATAAATAAAATAAAATAATAATAATAAAAGCGCGAAATCATACAAAAGTCAGGCTAAGATAAAAAAGTCATGAAATTACATTACATAACAATATATGTTGTTATAAAGAAGCCCATTTCCGCCACATAAGACATAAATCCTGGTTAGATGTAACAAAAGTAATAAAAAATAAATCATTTTATATATATATATATATATATATATATATATATATATATATATATATATATATATATATATATATATATATATATATAATTTTATTTTTTTTATTACTTTTTGTTACATCTAACCAGGATTTATGTCTTATGTGGTGAAATGGGCTTCTTCCATAATTGGATTCAATCCTTTGAATTCAAACATAGTACATTTGTTCATAATGTTTACAGACCTTTATTTTACTCAACACAGATTTTGAAAGGAAAACAAAACGTGTCATAGCTTGAAAATAGCTTATTTTTAAGTTATTTCTGCTATGCAGTAGGCTACCTTTGCTGTAACATGTAAAAAGGCCTAGACCCTATATCTGTGTTACAATTTAGGGGTATTTTGTTATAGAACAGTATGAATCAAGCAGGATTCTAAGGATGGAAATAAAGCTAAGACAGTTCTAGAAACAAAGAAAGATAAAATGAAGAAACATCTGTAGTTTTTTAAGTTAACACAAATGGCGCAAGGCTACTTTACTAGCCCATATAGGCCATATTATCCAATATCTATTAAGGAAATGTACCCTAGGCTACTAGTACATAACAGGAAAACATGTTTTTTGTTATGCAGTCATTATTTTGAGGGAGCCATGGGATAAGAATATCATAATGATTAATTATCATCATCATCATCATCATCATCATCATCATCATCATCATCATCATCATCATCATCATCATCATCATCATTAACCTAAGTAGGCCTAAATACAGTCGGAGCAGGGCGCTAAATAACCATGATAAGTCACTTGTAATGATTCACTATATCCAATAGGAGGCAGTATATTTCTGCTTATGGTGACAAAAGATATTGTCACAAAAAAAAAAAAAAACATTTCACCGTGGACAAAAAAAAAGAAAAGATTTAGCCTTTTACATTTAGCAACTTACAAACCAACTTTGCCAACATTTTTGAGGATTTATTATGAGGATTTGCTGTTTATTTTATACTGAAAATGCTAAAGATAAGCTTCCTCAAGCAAAACCATAAACTATAATGAAAAAGAAAGAACAAGAAGCATCTCAGTTTGAAAACCATGCATTATTTATAAAGCAGATATTTTAAGATGGGCAAGAATGTCATTTAATTTCAGTTAACAGCTGAACTCCCAAAATGCACAATTTTCCTATCATCACTGTAAAACAAACTTGACTTAACATTCAAGTTTGATTACAACTTCCTTGAACCTGGGACTTTACCCACTGACTGCACCATTGCCACACATGGAAACTTTTTTTTCCATACATCTTAAATTGATTTGCACTGATGTACCTCTTTCCTCTTCCCGGGCAATGATGAGATACCTCTTCAACACACAACACTGCTTCCAGTGCATTTCTCATCCCATGAAAAAGTATTTTCTCAAAGTGACAGAACAGCTTGTTCAGCAAAGCTAACCCAATTCACTAAATGCCAGAACCAGCCTCAGGTTCCATTACAAAAAAATATATATATATATATTGATGCCCATTAAGATCTGGGGTGTGAAAACTTTTGGAATGGGATACATGGTAAATTGTACTTATTTTGCATTCTGAGAAAAATGTAGTTATTAGCTTCTGAAGGTCAGTACTAAATAAAAAAATAGGATCTTTAAACAAGCTAAGAAACATTTACACGTCATCCTGTTCAAAAGTTTTCACCCCCTCTCTTAATGCATTGTGTGTCATTGAAGCTTGTTGCCGCCACTACATATATAAATAAAAAAAGTAACGCATTTTATCTTTTTATCTTACAATCTTACAATTCTGACCCCCTCCTCACAATTGTGAGATTTAAACTCACAATTGCGAGTCAGAATTGTGAGATAAAAAGTTACAATTACCTAAACAAATGACTTAACATGAAACACAAAAAAGTTGTGGATCATCCAGGTAATGACAGACAGTTTCAGATTCAAGAGTTTGTACATTTTTGAATGAGGCAATTTGTATAAATTCAGTCCTGTGGATTATAAACATCTATTATGTGAAATAGCTTAGTAAATAAAAGTAACATGCAATATTTATGATCCCAGAACCCTCTTATTTTTTTTAAATGATTACAATTGTGCATATTCTGAATTATGAAATTTATGAGCAGAATGGATGCTTTTGCAGACTGTAAGTCTGAGAATCATCGAGCGCTGTTTACATGAATTGCCCATTACAGATTACATTAATGACATTCAGTTGACATTCAACTTTAAAGTAATCAAAGTAATACATGTATTTCATTACTCCCCAACAATATTCCAGACAGCATAGTTTATTGTGTTGGATATACTGGATATATCCCCCTAATTCATATTTTTGTTTTTATTTTGAATTTGGCAGTAGCCCATGGATTAAAATCATTAGCACCCAGTTTTTAAAAATGCAAACCCAAAACTATGAGCAACCATCTGTGTGGATCACAAGCATTTCTATTACTGGTTATATAAACATTCTGTCTTAACAGCTTTAAAATACAAGCACAACCTCCTGCAGAGAGGTGAATGAAGCCCTGAGAGGAGTTTGAGTTATGAGCCTTTCACAAACAGGAGATAAAAGCAGACTGGATGCTCAGCCAGCTGAGAATCCTCAATTAATTAAACACTTCCCAGTGATTAGGTCCCCTGATAGAACTTATCTCCAGAGTCAGGGCTGCACCCATCTAATGGGTTGTTACATCAACACAAACACAAAGTGATACATTGCATCACAGGAACAACATTCCAGTCAACCAATCAGATTTTAGGGACAGGTTTACAGTTTATGTCAAGTTTAGACTTAAAATAAGGGTGTCACGTAGTGCTCTGACACTTGGGTTGAAGATCTTGAACATTACTTAAGTATACTTATTTTTCGCCCTTAAATATACTGTGCGACTTTTAAAGATAAAACTAGCATAAAGGGTACAAAAGCATCCATCAAACTTAGATTTCAGAGGATGTTGCTCCACCAGCACAATGCAGGCTGCATGTTAAACGTGTACAGTAACAGATAGCATTCATCTTGATGATAGTGTTTGATATGCTGTGCATCTATGCTGTGGTTATCTAAAGGCCTACTTGACGCCATTAACGTCTTTATCTAACCTTGTCTACCTTATACTATATTTATATTACAATAATAATATAGAATATAAAATAACAATCTATATTACAAATACATAATTTTATGCATTCTGCTCCATTAAAACCAATATTTTTCTAAAAGTACATCTCTCCATGACTGATGATTTCTCCAAGTGTTTGAATCTGTAAAGTGGTTTATTGTCAAAGCTGAATATGATTCAAACATCTATGTTGCAGGGCAATAAATCATATACCAACAGAAGCCTGAAAGCGAATGGCTTTGTAGAGTATTTTCATTTCACTCAAAAGTCTCCTGCACCTCGAATGCTTTTCTGACATTATGAAATGAAAACATTTTGACCAGGTTTGTGAAACTTGCTTCTTCCTCAGACTAAAAACAAAATGTAAAGGAGAAATAGTCACATTTCTAAAAATTAGAAATACAGTCACAATTGTGAGACATAATGTTGCAATTAACTTATTTATTTATTATATATATATATATATATATATATATATATATATATATATATATATATATATATATATATATATATATATATATATATATATATATATATATATATATATATATATATATATATATATATATATATATATATATATATCTATTACATTTCTGCAGATTGTATCCTTCATAGAAAGGTTTCCACAGATAAAGTTACAAAATAAAATCAAGTTCTTCTTCCTTACAAATATAGACTAAACACAAATCTTCTTCAACACTAATCTAGGGCTTGTGAATCCTAAGCAGATCAGAAAGACAACCACCTGGACTTGTTGTATCTTAATCCAGTTAAAGTAAAAAGCTTTAGCAAGCTCAGAAGTTGTTTTGAGGCTTAGACCAACTACAGACAGTAATTAGATGTGATTTATTGGAACAATGTAGTTAAATTAGGCAATGCTATTGTAGTTGCTGATCCAAGTCTCTGTAAGCATCTGTCAAATGTCACACACTCTCAGGTTGACAGACCCTTTTTTGCCTCTATCAATAGCATATCTGCGAGAAAGGAAGAAGTGAGTGAAATTGGACTCTTCTGGCATCTGTTTGGCACCATTAACGCAAAAATAACGTGGTTGTAGTGTGATGTGTGAAGCAAAGACACCATGTTATTAAGCTACAGATAATGTTTCTCTCAGAGAGTAGCAAGATTTAACCTTTGAGCAAAACTAGTAAAATATATATATATATATATATATATATATATTACATTTCTGCAGATTGTATCCTTCATAGAAAGGTTTCCACAGATAAAGTTACAAATAAAAAGCTCTGAGTCTTCTCTTCTAATGCCTGATGAGTTTGGAGAACACCTGACAAGAGATCACAGAACATTCCTCCATACAGAATCTCTCCAGATCCTTCAGATTCACAGATCCATGGTCCTTCTTCTCTTCAGTTCACCCCACTCATTTTAGTGTTCAGGCAGGGAACTAGGATGGTCATGGTAGAAGCTTCATTTTGTGCTCAGTGACACATCTGTGTGTTGATTTTGTTTTGGATCGTTGTCCTGGAAGTTCCAACCATGGCCCATTATAAGATTTCTAGCAGAGGCCGTCAGGTTTTGAGTTTCTTTATCTGTTGGTATTTGTTAGAAGCCATGATACCATGTTTCTAAACAAGATGTTCAGGACCTCCAGCAAAAAAAATAAAAAATAGGCCCACAACATTAAAGATCCAGCGGTAATTTTAACCGTGGACATGGGGTAACCATCTGGTGGGTTTGCTGCCAAAAAGCTATTTTTATAGTTGATCTGACCACAGAATCAGGTCAATGTTGAAGTTCCAGTCGTGTCTGACAACTGAATATGCTGGAGTTTGTTTCTGGATGAGCAAGAATATTTTTCTTGAATCCCTCCCAAGCAACATGTGGTGATGTAGTTTTTTTTTTTTTTTGGCTTTCTGACCCCAAGACTCAACTAATCTCTGCAATTCTCCATCTGTGATCCTTGGGAGAGTCTTTGGCCACTCAAATGTTCCTCCTCGCCATGCATTAGGACAATATAGACACACGTCCTCCTCCAGGCAGATTCATAACATATTTAGTTGATTGGAACTTCTTAATTATTTCCCTGATGGTGGAAATGAGAATTTTCAATGCTTTAGCTATTTTCCTACAGCCACTTTCTATTTTGTGAAGCTCAACAATCTTTTGCTGCACATCAGAACTATATTCTTTGCTTTTACTCATTGTGATGAATGATTAAGGGAATTTGGTCTTTGTGTTTCCTCATATTTATACTCCTGTGAAACAAGATGTCATAGCTGGACAATTTCATGCTCCTAGTCAACCTGGTGTGCTAAATTTTTTTAAAAATATTAATGAGAATATACTTCAGAGATAGTTTACTCATAAAAAATTCTAGGGGGTGCCAATGATCATGGCCAACGTGTTTTGGAGAAAAAACATTTATTTCATAATGTGATTTCCTCCCGACTTTCCATTCTTTTACTTCAAAGAAAGGTTAGATTTTGCTATTTTTTTAATGATAAATCAAAAGGATAAACAATGCAGATTTATTTTTACAGCCATCTTTGATCATATTTACCAGGGGTACCAATAATTCTGACCACAACTGTAAATGGTGCCTCTTACATGTGGCTCAATATGAAGATGATAGTGATGTTTTACCTCCACATGGTTGAAGCCATATTTAATGATACACTGATGTATTTAATTATTTATTATTTTTATTATTATTATTACAAAATATGATATAACAAATTAGTGAGAACATTTGAATTGACATGAACCTGAATTGAGCTGGATGACGGATCACAGTTTTCAGCAGAGCTGCTTTATAGCTGTTTGATGAACATTGACAACTGAACTGAACCAACACTGAACTGAATTGAGCTGAATAATGACACTATTGTTCTCTGTATAGCTGCGTATAGAATCATTTCACCATTGTTGAAATTTGCACAGCTTAAATTGAACTGAACCAACACTAAACTGAACTGAGCTAAATAATAACACTATACTGTCTTCCGTTGAGCTGCTTTGAATTTATCTTATATTTGAAGTCACCATAATTGATGTTTATTTAAAGCTGCTATGCAGCAATTTGTACTGTTTAAAGCACTATATAAATAAAGGCAACTTGACAACATAAACTGTGAGACCATTAAACCATTAATTCGTTTTTAAATATGTTTTTATAAAAGGGCACACTCTTTATTTATTTCTTATTTATTATCATCATCATTTAAAAATAACAATAATGGAGAAATGATTCACTGTTTACTTCTAAACTTTATATAGCTCAGCTTACATATTACCATAATTTAAACTGTCGCCAATATTCTTTCCTTATCCAGATAAAGAGGTAAAATGTATGTATTAAAAATGGTCCTTTCACGCTTCTGTTTAGTTTAAAAAATGCTCCATCAGTTGCATCTTGCAAAAAGATTATAAGAATAAAGGATGTGGTTTCGATTTTCCAGTGATGGATTGTTTTTGTTTTGTTTTGGCTGCTGTAAGTTGTATGATTTTAAATCATTTTTTTTTTTTTTATGTGAGTATATATAAATAAATGTGCAGTTGGGACTCATGGTTGGAGAGAAGGGGTTGATAATAATGAAAGTCCTTTTAAAGGCAGAGCAAGTTCTGATTAAATATTTCAAAGATATTTTTACCACAATAGCATGTACAGATGCATTGCATTAAGGACGTCAATTTTGATTTCATTGATTTCAAACCCCATGAATATAATGCTTTAGTGAGAGGCTGCACCTGGGCCATTAAATATATGACACTATTCAATGAGAATCAGACTTTTTAAATATTATTTGTTCTTTGAAGAAAGGCTACTTTAAGTAAGTTAAGGGGAAAAAAATCATCAAAAGTAAAGAAAAATGAACGATACCATTAACACAAAGCTTGCTGAGTATAAAAAACAGGAAAATTTCACAAATTGTCATGTTGTAATTGCTAGTTCTGTGAGTGATGCACTTCTGCAAAACTCATTAATTGCAACAGAGACCCACACATTCGAACATAGGAGCATATTGCACTACAGATATTCATAGTCATGTAGAGCCTAATTACCAACATGATTTCAGATAAATTAAGCTACTCATTTTCTATTAGGCTCTGTCAGAAAACACGACACTAATAGCACATCAAGTTCGTTATTAACCTTATCGGCGTCCTTGGTCCGTACTGCTGGCCGTGCACACAGGAACAATGATTAAACCAAGCCTCTTCAACACAAGATAAGCCAGAACACTTAATGAATCTCACTGCATCAAAACAGTAATTATTTCAGTACTCAAATGTGTCAGATGTGATGAAAGTAATACTAATATTATATTCATTAATCTTAAACTATTTTGAGACATTGCACAGGATATTATTTAGTCGGTGGCTTAATGAGTGGCTACGTACAATATGTTGTTCCAGTGGCAGGCACAGAAATAGAAAGGAGAATATTGTATCAGTTTGGTTCTTCATCATTGTCTTCCAGTGACAAAAGATGTATGGACAGAGACTTAATGAAAGTGCCTATCAGTGCAGGGTGGAAAGCGCACCTCAGGAAGCTCCTTCAGTTGTTCTGATAGGGAGGCTTTCATCCGTCATTGTCTGGAGGTTCCACAGACAGGTACTAAAGTTAGCAGGGGTATTTAGGTTTATTGTATTTCAAGGGGCAATAACTCCTGAAAGGTTCCACAGGAGAACCTTTATATGAAGAATAGGGAGAGAAAATAAAAGCCATATGTCTTTAGACAGAAATACTTTGGACTGGCTTTCGTGAAAGTGCACATGGTTTTGCATGAATAATGGTCCTCCTAATTAGCAGACAGATGACAAAAGGCATCATGAGAAAAATGGATTACTTTAGTTTCAGATTTCAGTGAAATAACAGAACAGCTGGCGCGGCCATTAATAGCTCTGCTGTTATGAATTAGAAAACAGAGACACTGTAGTAATTGTCTAATATTCTTAATGATATAGTAGTTACATTGAGAGGAGAAAGACATTGGATTTAATGTGTGCCATTGTTATCATTTAATACCGCACAATGAAGTGTGAAATCGTGTAAAAAAGGAGGGGAGTAATGAAATTATTTTGAATTATAAACGCATTATGAGTCATCCATGCATGTAATTGTTTTTGGCTTTATTCTACATTATGTGACTACAGATTATGTATGTATGCCAATATAACCCTGAAACTTCATTAATTCAGACACATGAACAGAGGTGAAGTGCCCCTAGGAAGGAGTGTGCAGAATATCCAAATGTAAACGAATCCTCTTGTGTGTTCTCAAAAGTGTAATTTTTAAACTTCAAATTAGGTAAATTGTGGCCAGCATACTAAAGCCCTATAGGACTAGTAACCTCCTGGAGGAGGTTAGAGAAATTTGTGTTTCATAGCCTACTAGATTTTAATCTGTCCAAATCAGCTAGTGTTTTCTCACTCCTAAGCAAATTACCTACTGGTTTTTGGACAACTCTATGGTCCTCTGTGAAATCTAACCCTGTCCCATCAAAGAATGTAATCCTCAAATATGTTTTGAGTTTCACAAAAATAAAATGTAATTCACAAATAAATAAAATAAGTGCAAATAATAAATAAAAAAATCACAAATATGATTTCATGTCACACACAAATCTGCCTGGCATTCATTTGTGAATCACTTCCTGTACATTTGTGGATGACTGCACACATTTGTGGATTTTTTAGTGTCAAGTTGCATAGACATAGGCTACCTGCAAATAGGTTGACTCCACCCACCCACCGTCTTGATTTACACTCAGGGTGGTAAGTATTCTGTATTCTAAGGGCACTTCAAGGGAGAGTTCACCCAAAAATGAAAATGATCACATGATTTACTCACCCTAAAGCCATACTATGTGTATATGACATTCTTCTTTTAAGACGAACACAATCGGAGTTACATTAAAAAATATCCAGGCTCTTCCAAGCTTTATAATGGGAGGTGGACAGCCTATACACCAGCCGATTTATGCCAAAAGAGTAACCCCTGACACGATGTATGGCGTTGGATGTAGGAGTAGCATAAGCTTTACGCCGTGGTTCAAACAAATAGGACTGGGCAACAAACTCAAGCGCCAACATTTGTCCTTAAAAAAAGTTTAAGTTCTTCTAATTTGTGACTAGTGTTTTGATTTGCTCTATCCTCTGCGCTTCCGTGTTCATCAAAACGATGTGCCATGGGTCAACTCTTTCGGCATAAAACGATGCATGAAGCCATATGTCGGAAGCTAGTTATTTTAGTTGATAAAGTTTAAAATATATAGATTTTTTCTTACTTACCCTTCAGAAGACCTTTATTAACCCTCTGGCGCTGTATGGATTTTATGATGGGTGGATTCACATTTTTGGACTCCCATTATAAAGCTTGAAAAAAGCCAGGATATTTTTTAATATACACTCACCTAAAGGATTATAGGAACACCATACTTATACTGTGTTTGACCCCCTTTCGCCTTCAGAACTGCCTTAATTCTACGTGGGATTGATTCAACAAGGTGCTGAAAGCATTCTTTAGAAATGATGGCCCATATTGATAGGATGTCATCTTGCAGTTGATGGAGATTTGTGGGATGCACATCCAGGGCACGAAGCTCCCGTTCCACCACATCCCAAAGATGCTTTATTGAGTTGAGATCTGGTGACTGTGGGGGCCATTTTAGTACAGTGAACTCATTGTCATGTTCAAGAAACCAATTTGAAATGATTCGAGCTTTGTGACATGGTGCATTATCCTGCTGGAAGTAGTCATCAGAGGATGGGTACATGGTGGTCATAAAGGGATGGACATGGTCAGAAACAATGCTCAGGTAGGCCGTGGCATTTAAACGATGACCAAATGGCACTAAGGGGCCTAAAGTGTGCCAAGAAAACATCCCCCACACCATTACACCACCACCACCACCAGCCTGCACAGTGCTAACAAGGCATGATGGATCCATGTTCTCATTCTGTTTACTCTGTTTATCTCAATCTCTCAACAGAAATTGAGACTCATCAGACCAGGCAACATTTTTCCAGTTTTCAACTGTCCAATTTTGGTGAGCTTGTGCAAATTGTAGCCTCTTTTTCCTATTTGTAGTGGAGATGAGTGGTGATCAGTCGGCCCATTCTCCTCTGACCTCTAGCATCAACAAGGCATTTTCGCCCACAGGACTGCCGCATACTGGACGTTTTTCCCTTTTCACACCATTCTTTGTAAACCCTAGAAATGGTTGTGAGTGAAAATCCCAGTAACTGAGCAGATTGTGAAAAACTCAGACCGGCCCCTCTGGCACCAACAACCATGCCACGCTCAAAATTGCTTAAATCTCCTTTCTTTCCCATTCTGACATTCAGTTTTGAGTTCAGGAGATTGTCTTGACCAGGACCACACCCCTAAATGCATTGAAGAAACTGCCATGTGATTGGTTGATTAGAAAATTTAATTAATGAGAAATTGAACAGGTGTTCCTAATAATCCTTTAGGTGAGTGTAACTCCGAATGTGTTCGTCTGAATGAAGAAAGTCATATATCTAGGATGGCTTGAGGGTGAGTAAATCATTTTTGGGTGAACTATCACTTTAAGGCTTCTTTATATTTCCAGCAGGATAAACTCAGGATTATACAGAAATTATGATCATTCACAGATCCCAAGCATCATGATCAGTAAAACATTCTCTACAGCAAACGCAAGGGCAGACTCTTGCAAATAGCAAATAGAACCCATTATAACTCTAAAGAGGCAGTGGATTCAGTTTAATATGGAAAGTATTCAGGCCTCCTTACATTTTTCACTCTTTGTTATATTGCAGCAATTCGCTAAAATAATTCAAGTTATTTTTTTTCTCATTTATGTACACACAGCACCCCATATTGACAGAAAAACACAGAATTGTTGACATTTTTGCAGATTTATTAAAAAATAAAAACTGAAATATCACATGGTCCTAGACTCTTTGCTCAGTATTTAGTAGAAGCACCCTATTGATCTAATACAGCCATGAGTCTTTTGGGGAAAGATGCAACAAGTTTTTTACACCTGGATTTGGGGATCCTCTGCCATTCCTCCTTGCAGATCCTCTCCAGTTCTATCAGATTGGATGGTAAACGTTGGTGGACAGCCATTTTCAGGTCTCTCCAGAGATGCTCAATTGGGTTTAAGTCAGGGCTCTGGCTGGGCCATTCAAGAACAGTCACAGAGTTGTTGTGAAGCCACTCCTTCATTATTTTAGCTGTGTGCTTAGGGTCATTATCTTGTTGGCAGGTGACCCTTCAGTGCCTGGTTTTCTTCACACATACCTATTAGAATTAAGGCAAAAAAAAAAATGAACTTCAATGATTTTAGAAAATGGCTGCAATATAACAAAGAGTGAAAAATGTAAGGGGGTCTGAATACTTTCTGTACCCACTGTAGTACGATTGCAATTCTAAGCCCATAAAATCACAGATGTAGGGTGATAAGAATTGTAACTCAAATGTTGTTCAGAAAACTAGACAAAACAGGGCTGTATAGAAGTACTTTTGCAAGTACTAATTAGGAAGAACTTTTAAACAAAACCTAATTCCACATTAAATTAACTAAAGCAATCATTATTTGAGGTTTGATTGAGTATTTCAGACCCAAATGGAGAGGCACCACATTTAAATAAAGCACTAGAGTGAGGAGACTCCCAGTGTCATTGTCCATCCCAGGTGGAAGTGATTAATGCATGATTAATTCCTCTAGAATGGATTATCACATTAATACCAGGTGACCAGCAATCCATAAACAAATAAAAATATAATGTGGCCATCAATTGCAATTTGCAATGATGATCCCACACACACTAAAAAAACACAACTCCCTAACAGATGGTGTGATAAAGCCTCTTGACAGCAGACAGTTCCCTTCTCCTGCCATTAGAAATCTCACAACAACATCTTGATGCATCATTATAGTTGAATTCTGATGACCATAGTTATTTGTTCATTTTGCATTTGTGCAGTTATGCAGAGCTCCATTAGAAATCAAAGGCTTCTTTTCAACAAATCTTCTGATTAGAGATACTATTTTTTCTCAGCCGATTTCCAGTTTCCTCTGCTGAGGACGGAAAGAAATAACATACAAAAAGGTGCAGAAAATCACCCTTTGATAAAATACAATGCATAGTGGAAATAGAGAATGCAATGAATTGAATGGATAACTGAGGAATCACTGTCTCTGGGCATAAAAATAATAGCATATATTTTTGTGTGTAGTGCCAGATGCAGTAAATGGAAGTTCTATCATGACAACTCTCTGAAGATTTTTAGCATGGTAATGGATATGACAAAGTCAATATATTTAGTCTTGGCCAAATATATCTTCTACTGCTGCTGCTGAATTGCTGCCGATGTAGATTATCGCTGCTGCTGCAGAGCAAGTACAGGAACTTGCTACTGCCAAGATACACTGCTGTGAGTATGTAAGACATTACATGGGGTGCCGCAAGGATCTGTGTTAGGCCCTCTGCTATTCTCAATATATATGCTGCCTCTTGGTAATATTATAAGAAAACAAGGAATTAATTTCCACTGTTATGCTGATGACACTCAATTATATATTTAATCACAACCAGATGAAAACGCTAAATTATCTAAACTGACAGCGTGTGTTGAAGATATTAAACACTGGATGACGTGTAATTTTCTGCTAATAAATTCAGATAAAACGGAGGTATTACTTATTGGTCCAAAAAAACTGCCCACAAAACCTCTCACAATACAACTTTAACTTGCAAGGACGTCCTGTCACTTTATCCACTACAGTAAAAGACCTGGGTGTTATATTAGACCGCAACTTGTCTTTCGAAAATCATATTTCATATGTTACAAGAACGGCATTTTTCCACCTTAGAAACATTGCTAAGCTATGTAACATGCTATCTATTTCTGATGCAGAAAAGTTAGTTCATGAATTCATGACCTCGAGACTAGATTACTGTAATGCTTTATTAGCATTCTCAATAAACAAGCTATACAGTTAGTCCAAAACGCAGCTGCTAGAGTTCTTACTAGGTCAAGAAAATATGATCATATAACACCAATTTTATCATCTCTACACTGGTTACCTATTAAGTTCCGTATCAATTACAAAGTATTGCTACTGACCTATAAAGCCCTAAATGGTTTAGCTCCTGTGTATTTAACGGATCTTCTATCGCCCTACAATCCATCGCGCTCTTTAAGATCACTAAACTCGAGGCTTCTGGTCATTCCTAGGATAACTAAGTCCACTAAAGGAGGGAGGGCATTTTCACATCTAGCTCCAAAACTCTGGAATAATCTTCCTGATATTGTTCGAGGTTCAGACTCGCTGTCCCAGTTCGAAACTAGATTAAAGACGCATCTCTTTAGCCAAGCATTCACATTATAATTACCTTTTATACTACAGTTAAATCGGATCAAAAGCATTAATATTCTGAACAGCGGCTATGCTAATTATTTCCCATCTGCTTTTCTGTTGTTATCTCGGGACACTAGTCCCGAGGTAAATAGTTAGTCAGCTCCAGTTTGTATCCAGCCTCTCATGGAGACTTCAGATGCTCCAACACCTGTGATAAGATGACTCGACGCCTGTGAACAGACGACTCAACGGCAGCTTTGTTATGGCCTAAATTAATACATGATTGATTAACTTTTTCTAACATTTTTCTTTAACATTGTCTTTCTAACATTTTTCAATGTACATTTATGAAATGCACTTTCTGTAAAGCTGCTTTTAAACAATGTGTATTGTGAAAAGCGCTATACAAATATATTTCAATTGAATTGAATTGAATTAAGACATACTGCTGCTGCACAAACAGCATATATCAATTACCCATACAAAATCTATACAGGGGAAGGCGGAGAGTTTTAGACAAACTGAAGGAGTGCTGCAAACTGCTATAATGAATGTTAACCAGCCATTTAAATGTTGAGCGGCAAGTTCATTGGCTGAAGATGCAACATGAACCAATCGAGTCTGATCTCACGAAAATGTTTTTGGCCAGAGGCTAAAGACTACAGCCAGCAGGAGGCGCTATTTCCACATGTTTTCAACATCACACTCACAGCGCTCGGCTCGGGAGCTGTGGAGATTCATGTAAACGGAGCGGTGGAGAGCAAAGTGAGTGTTTCAACTTTTCAAATGAATTCCTATGAAAGTTAAGCTTCCAAAGACATGAACTGAAAATGTGCCAGACAGTTCACGTGCTGTGAATGCGACCGCAGCCGCGAATCCCGCGATTACCTCAGCTCAGCTCAGCTCATGTGATGAATGTAATCCGACTCCTCCTGCGTTTGTGCCGTGACGGCCGTGACATTCAATTGACTCACTCATAATATATTGAACGGACACGTCTCTAACTGAACTGATTTTATGAAAATGAACGCGGTGGGCAAGTAGGGCACCGAAGTGCATTCTGGGAATTGTTGTCTTTCATCCCCATGAGACAAAAATACATTTTCTTTGTTTTCTCAGTCTAGAAGGCACCAAATTCAAAAATAATTTCACATTTATACATTAATGACCGAGTTTTAATACAGATTCATCTTCCCAGCGCTGAAGTACCCATTTAAGGACCCATCAGCCTGTGTCATCTAGAGTTTTTATTAAATTGAATAAAAAATTGAGAATTTATTATTCAATTTAAGTGTTGCATATAGTTTGGAAGGAGTCTCACTTTCTCGTGAGACAGAAGGTGTTTCAATGTTGATGAAACAGGAAGCTGCTGTAACTAAACAATGTCCAACCTGGCCCAAACTTCACACATCTGAGAAGAATTCTGAACACATCCATGCCCATTTTCAGTTATAGTCATAGCATCACCTGCTGACAACAGGAAGTGGCATGTTTAACACATTAAAAAGTGCCAGCAAGTGTTAAGTAGGCTAACAACAAGCTAGAAACATGCTAAAACATAATAGCAAAACTTAGCTAAGTGCTAAAGCATGCTATTAATTCAATGAAACAGGAATTTGCTGTAACTCATGCATACAATTTCCTATCTGCCCAAATCATTTTCCTAAAGCCACCGGCGGTGGTGGCAGCGTTGCAAGGGCTCTTTCATTGCTGCTTGCAGCTTTAATTTATTATGCTCCTTCGCCTCAAATGAAAGGCCTCTGTGCATGGATTGTTGATATGGTCATGCAAAATCGCTTCTGCAGAACTGACCTTTTGCATATTCCTGTCATCAGTGAAAGCACAATCAACTGTAAGATGTAACAACTATAATTAATTGAAATTAGCTGTTATTTTGTCATAATGCATTGCGTTTCATGTCAAAGATTAAATGACACAATCAAACTATCCTTGTGCAGTAACTCACACAAAATATCCATGGTGCAACACTTTTAATCAGTATTATTACACATTAAAGTGATGAATATGTGATAAATATATCACTGCTTGTCACTGGTGTACTCAAAATAAGCAAATTTTGAAAATAATACATCGATTTTGTTAGATACATCGATAACATGTTAAAAAAAAATTATTATCACTAAAGAAAACATTTCTAAACAATTTACAAATACATCAGCTAATGTCAAAGTCATATTTCTACTACAGTATCTGTACAGTATTCTGTATTTGTACAAAATCCGTCAATACTTCAAAAGATCATTTGTTAATTTAAACGGCTTTACAAGAGTCCCTGACAACTGGTGAGAATAGATGAGTCACTTACACAGTCTACGAACAACAGCTAAAACATCACCCAGAATTTATCAAATTATCACCATACCACACTACCATGTGGAGCATTACATCACGTCTCTTCTGATGAAAAATACATGAAAATGCTCTATATCTCGACCAGACCAAGTCCTAAAAGAGAGAAAAGATAAAAGACACAGCTGACAGAACTTGTCCTCTGGGAGAGAGTCAGAAAGGCTGGAGAAACTCCCCCACTCTGTAAGGCCATGTTCTTGTAATATTGTAATTATAGCAAGACTGGTCTAATACTAATCACTGAATACCGCATTCGGCCAATCATTAATGAGTAACTACACAAGAACAGATGAGTAACAGACTATTAACATTCTAGTAACTACTTTTAACTAACAAGAAACTCAGATTAATGAATTAGTAATAGCGCTCAGCTGAACATGGTAGTTCACTATTAGCTATATATCTCCCTTTTCACATGTTTCCCAGATCACTACTGTATACAGGTTAATAATTAATATGAATAATGCATAATTAATTCTAAAGTGAAGTATTGAAGATGAAGTAAGACACAAGTTTACCAAATTTTCCAGAAGGAATTACTAATTGTTTGGATCAGTATTCTACAGTGAAAAACATGATAACGCTCTAATAATGACTGAAATCATTGTAAGCATGAATTATGAACCTGTATATAGCATATTCTAGTATTCCTCTGTGAGATATGAAAAAATAGAAGTTACTGATTAGCTTATACTGGGGGGCAGCAATTGCAAGTGTGATTTTGCTTTATAAGTCAATAAACAAGAAGTTAATTGTAACATGTCTGTCTGTTTGCTAGTTATTTTCTGTGTTTTGATTTGTTCCTTTGTTCCTTTTCCCACAATTTCTGTGTTTCTTGGTTACCCTCATTAGTCTAGTTTAGTTCAGCGGTGTTTAGTAAATTATCTAGTTTCAGTTTACTATTTAGGTTGCTCTTGTTCACTCACTCTCTGTCTGGCCACTGTTATGCTATGTTGAGCTGTTGCCTGTCTGCCTTTAGTTTGTTTCTGATTAAAACACTTTTGGATTGCATCTCCTGTTTTCTGCCTGTTCCTGTACACACAACCGTGACATTAATGTTGAGTATCTTGCGTTATTTTAGCCATAGTAGCGCTAGTTACTTTTGCATGTTTTTGCTTTGTCAATGTAAATGTGGTCAAAGAAGATGTCCGGAGTGGATATTTTGCCATTTTGGAATTGTAAGGTTCTATCTGCGTTCTTTGAGATAGTTTTAAGATATCAGCTTCAAAGTTTTTGTGTTACATTCAACTTTTTAGATAGAACCTTTCTAAACCTTATAAAACCATTATTCTAATGATTTGTTTTTAATGACCCTACAAGTTAAATTAACACAATATGCGTAAAATATTGAATATATAATTTTTTTTATATTTTAAAGGAGGAACAAATCATTCAACTTGGTTATGGTATTTATCTGACAAAATTATTTAGCAAAAAAAATGCAAAATCCAGCTAATTAATGCTCTTACGATAAAAACAAAAAGCTTACAGGAAGAAGCTACAATGTTGACTACACCATGTTGGTTCTCTCTTGTTTTTGCCTGTGTTCATAATTTATTTGAGTGACAGCCTGGTCAAAAATGATGTCTGCACAATTTGTTTCATTGCGTTATCACAAATAAAACATCAAGCACATCAACACAAGTGATAAAAGATACATGAAAATATGAGAGGTTGTCAGAAAAATTATAAAATATAAAGTTCAGTGCTCACTATACACTATACTATACACTATACTCATTAGCTATGAAGTAATTAAAGCAGACAACTGGAAGTTGAAATGCATGGCTTTGACCCATTGTGGTAATTAACACATTAATTTACATTATTAGTTCATATAATATGTTATTACGGAATTAATACATTATGACACATTTAATTAATAACAATTTAATGATTATTTAATCTATTAATCATTTAGGATCTTCATTAGTTGCTGATGCAGTAATCATTAATAAATGGGTTAGTTCACCATTAGTAATACATTAACTCATGATTATCTGTGCATTAGTTAAGCATGAATTAATGCATATTAGTGCCCGTATTGTAAAGTGTTACCCTTTGATTGATCAATCAGAATCAAGTATTCCAGAGAGCCATAGTATCCATTGTAGTGCGATGGATTAAAACAAGCATAAAATCCAATTAACCAAACAAATTAATTTAGTTGAAAATGCTAATCTAAACCTAAAAAAAGGTTTATCTGCAGTCCACACTTTAGATGCTAAATGTATTGTTTTTTGTTTTGTTTGCAGGTTTGCCTGTAAATCATATTGATTATTATGAAACTTGCATTTCTTTCACCATGAAAAAATAACCTGCTTCATTCAATTTCACTCACATTCCACTCAAATCATGTATATGTTTACTGTCATCTTAGTGCTGAGCAGATACAACCAAGAGAAGGCATGGGTGAGCCCACAAATCTATCTTCATGCGGCATATCATCTCTGACTGAGTCCTTGCAGAGTTGTGCTCCATGCTAAATGGAACGAAGTCAGGCGAATATGATTGTCCATTAGGAGTGGCTCAGTTGGGCAGCGGGTTAGACTGTAGCAGGTGACAGGGTGATGAATAGCTTTCGACAGGAGTCAGGTCGTATGGATGGCAGAGAGGGCAAGGCTGTGGAAATAGAAAACCGCAGGTTAAGCCCCAGCGCCCGTGTGATTGAGTCTCCATTTGGCATAGCAGCTGGGGCATTCACCACTGGAGTCCAGAAGTCAGCAGCTGAATCGAGAGTTTCGGTGACTCCAAATGCACTGAACTATTGGTATTCCTCAACAGGAGCACAAATGCTATGCAAAGCTTTTAAATTACTACGTTTTAAGAGACAAAATAGTACTTTTCCTTAAAGGGTTACTTCAGCGATTAGCATTAAGCTTTGTATCAGTAGAAACCCAGGAGTATATTCAAATTATCGTACTTTCCCCCCTCATATGACCCTGAGACCATTTTATTTCTGGAAAAATTCCTCAGATGACGCAAATATCGTCATTTTGCGTCATCGGAGGAGTTTTTGGCCAGAGGCTAAAGACTACAGCCAGCAGAGGGCGCTATTTCCACATGTTTTCAACATCACACTCTCAGCACTCACAGCACTCGGCTCGCGAGCTGCGGAGATTCATGTAAACGGTGGAGACCAAAGTGAGTGTTTTAACTTTTAAAATGAACTTCCTATGACAGTTAAGCTTCAAAGACATGAACTGAACACGCGCCAGACTGAACATGCGCTGTGAATGCAGCCGCGAATCCCGCGCTTACCTCAGCTCATGTGATGAATGTGATCCTGCTGCGTTTGTGCCGTGATGCTCAATCGGCTCACTCGCATTATATCAAACAGACACGTTCAGTTTTTAATTGTAGTGTCTCTAACTGAACTGATTTTCTGAAAATGAATGTGGTAGGCAAGTGATCCAGTAATCCAGTAGCCGACTAGCCGCGCCTAGAGTAGGGCAGTGAAGCAGTGCATTCTGGGAATTGTTGTCTTTCATCCCCATGAGACAAAAATACATTTTCTGTGTTTTCTCAGTCTAGAAGGGACCAAATTCAAAAATAATTTCACATTTACTACATTAATGACCCAGTTTAAATACAGATTCATCTTCCCAGCGCTGAAGTACCCCTTTAAGTGGGGTGCGAATATCACAGGGGAATATGACAGAGAAGTCTTCTAAAAGTTCGATAAAGCACAAGAATACTTTACCACACAAATAACCCAAATCACACAAATCTGCTCTGTAAAGTGAAATAAGTAACTGTCTCAAGTGGATTTAAAATGCTGCCAAGTTAGTATTACTTAAAATCTAATGTTAGATTAAGAAACTGTCTTTAAAGATTGCCATGCAAAGTGTTCCAAGATTGTTTGCCACATATTTTGATGAGTAAACATAGAAAGAAAACAGTTTGCTCTCTTAAAATAATGACAAAATCACACAAATGCTCATCACATGAACACTAATGAGACAAAAGACACTCCAAAATGCCATAAAGAGTCTCTCGCAGAGAGATAATTAGGAACGAACTCTTCAGACATTACTAAAAGTGACAATGAATCAGAACCACTCATATCATTAGTAAATGCTTAATGATTATTAAAGTAAAATTGTAATCATTGCTTGATCTGATATTCCCTTTTACAGTGTATTTCTATACACATGCATCGCAAAGAGTCTTCTTTCAAAAATGTTTGTCCAAGTGCAGAGATTCATCTACAATTCAAAAAGATGAGTGATTTGTAGCGAGTGATTAGTAAGAACTGTGTGCACTAGAACATTGCTCAGTTGGCGTGACAGCTGTGAGTGAAGAGCTGGAAGTCGAGGGGAATGTCTTGTGATGTGATTACTTAACAGATCCCCACAGTTGCTTGTTAAATTGTGCATGACTAATAGATCCGTTCAAGGACAAATTTGTGTTGACATGTTTGATGGAGTACATGCTTCAGGCCTGATGGTTTAGGACTGATGGTTACCTATTTCCAAGTGTATTACATAAAGAGTTAATGAGAACGCAACTTTCCTGATGGGGAGGAGGGTGAAGAGGATGCTGTTGGTCAAAACACTTTGAAGGTGCTTATGGACTGAAATATGGAGTTTAATAAACTCACCATCCATTGTATTTTTGACTTACTGGATCTGCTGGTCCTTTTATATGCACATATTTAATTTATAATGCCAGCTTTACTTTGTCACCTCAATCTGTTTAATATAATAAGAGTTAAATAATCTACACTTAAATGTTGACTTCACTGTAAATCATTTTTGATAAATTACCACAACACAAATACATCTTTTGTAATCAGGCTTGAAAGGCTAATTTTCTGTAATACAATGACACCCCTGAATTTGGAACTTATGATTCATAAATCATGTTACGTGTGAGGTTAATGTCTCATCAGAATCATGTTCAAAATGTAATTTATTTTCTGGCCATCATGCATCCAACAACTCGTAGTATTATACATTAATTGCTTTATTTTGTTACACTAGTTGAACTATAGTTGAACAAAGTAGAAAAGTAGTGCACAGTGAATGCAGAATGAAACAAATTGACCATAATATCCTAAATGTCCATATTAAGGTGTGTGCTCCAACTTAAAGACACCCAAAATTAATGAGATGAATGATGAATCTAAGGAAGTAAACAATGAGAAATAAATGTAATTAAAAGAAACTATAATTTTGTTATGATACGTTTGAAAGTCTTCGAGTTTGAAGGTTTTATAGGCCGGATGGATATATCATGTTAAAAATTGCAATTAAAGTAAATTCCAAATTCCAATCCAACGTTTGTTGTGGCCAATTCAATTCAAATGTTCAAATTCAAACTCATGAATCGAAAGGGAGCCAATTATTTGCTCAACTCTGGACAAAATCGCTGATATATAATTCCAGTTACATTTGTTGTAAACACATTGACTGACATTCTGTAAACAGACAAGATGTTTAGAATCCTTCTAAGGGTGAATCATTTTGGGGATGACTAAGGCCATACAAAATATCCTTTTCCTGGGTGGGTAGAAGAGAGACACCTAAGAGGCAGCAGCAATGGCAGCTGCAGTCAGCCAGATTAAATGATAGATTGACCACAAATCAATGGCAAACTGGTTCTTTTTAAAGCCCCAGATAAATCTTCTCTAATCTGTGCTGTGCAGGTGTGCCACACATACCAGGCTCAGATTCCAACCAACCTCCCAAGAGTTTACAATAAATCAAATACTAGAAAGCCTGATGCTGTTTTTATATTAAAGCTCAGAATTAAAACCATCTAGTTCATGTCCCACAAACTGGGTGGTGGCTTAAAAGTATGCTGAAATAAGCGGCAGCGTATGCTTTCACTATATATAAAAATTCCACTAATCCCTGAGTGTGACTAATCTGAGGATGATTCATGCTTTCTAAATCAACGTCCACTGAATTAAAACCTATAAAAAACAACAACACAAATGGTTTCCATCCATGCCAAAGTGTCTTTCATTTATTCACTGAGCCATGATCTAATTCTTCTTCTATTAAAGATATGCATAGTCTATTGAATGCATCTCACAGGCTTTCTTTTCTAACTGAATGGGTTGAGTCATGATTCAGTCAATGATGGAGTCCTTTCATAACCACTATTTTTATGTTTTGCTTCTGTATGTCTGCAATCATACTGGTTTTACATCTTAGCTCATTAGGTTTTAAAGGGTTAGTTCACCCAAAAAAGAATAACTATGGTACAGGGTACAAAACTTTCCCACGTTCCAAGGATGTCCTTACGAAAAATATGTTTATTCAATTGTGCTAAGTATACTAATAAGGAAACTAAACTAAAACTTAAATAAACTAAAAATAAGAAAGTATACTTTCAGTCTACTCTGAAGGCTTCAAGAGCAACCAGATGTATGGTTGAGAATGGAACTGTAGGCAGGTAGTCAGAATGAGAATGCTAAATAACTTTCATCATCTTAAGCAAGATGATGAGGTCGACAGAGCCTGCAAATCCCCAATTCTCTTTAGTGAAGTAATTGCCATTAGATAAACCATCTTTAGGGTCAGAAGTTTGTCAGGCACTGACTCTAGAGGTTCTACGATCTGCTCTAGAACTATGTAGGTGAGTTCCACAAGGTGATCTTGGCTCTAACAGGAGGCCTGTGGGGCCAGTCACATACCCCCAGCAGTACCGCCACTGGTCGTCTCGATGCCCTACGCGGAATTACATTATGATGGCCACTATGGGGGTGGGGGTGGGACTTGTGAGGAAGAATATTATCTATGAGAAGCAAACTCTGTTTGGCCAATGCACAAGACCCTTGTTGATGAACTTTGGCCAAGACTCCAGGGAGCAGAGCAATCTCCCTGGAGCAAGGCAATCAGAGAGAAGTAGAGGGACCATTGCGCTGTCCCTTGAGTGGTGAAGAGGTCCACCTCTGCTTCATGGAATCTTTTCCACTACCTCTAGGTGGAGTTTCCATTCAAATCCCTTGGACTGGATGGCCACGTAAGACCAGTGTAAAACACACCAGGAGGCATCTGTTGTTAGCATCTTGTGACTACAAGACGCAACTAGAGAGGGAGCCAAGGCAAGGAACTGGGGTCTGTGCCACATAGAAAGGGTATGTAACCAGTGGTGTGTAACCCTTATTTGCCTTTGGGGACTAGCCCTTGGATGAAATCCCCTGGCTTGCAGGCACAACTGAAGTGGTCTCATGTGCAAAAGACCTATAGGGATCGCCATGCAGCCGCCATGAGACCTACAATTTTTTTTGAAACTGATAGACAGTAATCTCCTGACCTAGCCTGATCTTTCTAAGGGTGTTTAAAATGGTCTCGACATGAGCAGGTGTCTCGACTACGTCCTGTTGATGGACATTGAATGCGACAGAACATTCAACATTTCGCTGGAAACTGCTGCCCTCCTGAATCACTAGAGGTGGTGAGGATGTTACAGTGGTTTTAGGAGGGTGCTGGTTGATGTATTTTTATGCGGCCCGTCTCGTGGGAGCCACACCCACAAACCTGTGCGAAGCCATCAGGACTTCTTCAAGATGATAGTCCTGACGGCAGGTCTTTTTTGAGAGTAATGAGATGAGAGCTACTGAGAGCAACGAGCCGGTCCCGATTCTTGGCGAGGGGGAGCACGACTTGCCACACTCTGTCTTTGAACCTCTTGTCTCTGAGAAAGACCAGATTTGGGCCGGTTGATATATACAGTACTAGTATGTATATATATATATATATATATATATATATATATATATATATATATATATATATATATATATATATATATAAACCTATATAGATTATGCCAATTCTATGTCTTTAAAATGTTATTGTTTAACATTATGTTTCCAGGTTCTGTGACCAGAGCTAAGGGAGAGAAGTCAGAGCTGTCCGTCTGTTCATCTTGGACTGTCACACATAAGATGGCAACAGTGCTATTTTCACAGGCCAAAATTCACACCTTCACAGGCTAAACAGAATTGCATTCTGTATTGTATTCTTGCTGTATAGTTTAAAATATGGCCTAAGTATTGCAGTTTTTGGATTTAAAAAATGGCTCAGTGTGCTTATGGACAGTGTATCTACAAATTATACATAAAACACAGAGCCAAAGGAGAACCCATATTGCATCATTGTCTTTATTTCCCTAGGAGGATTATTCAGGAACTCTGTAACAATGCACAGAAGTGGGATGATTGCGCACAATTACATTAGTAATTAAACGAGAACAATCTGTGCAACATATTTACATAAAAAACTCCTTCAGTCTGTAATTCATATACAGCTGAAGCAATGGTAATTTTAAACAAAGGTACTCTGCTTATTTATCTTTTGTACATGCAGACAGATCATCAGACAGAATTAAAATACAGCTTTTTATCTCTCGATTTGTGTCTAACTTAGCAGCTCTGTACAGGGGCATATCATCGCCGGCATAGGATAGGATATAGATTACACAGAGACACTCAATAGCACATATTGTCTCAAAACGGCAGAGTGCTTCTCTGTAGTCTCTCCAGAGATTAATGCAAATAATATGTTAGAGCGAGATGAAAAAGCGAAAGCATTTTGCTCACAGGCTTATTCAATATATATCCTCCCACTCATGAACGATCAATGCGATGCTTACAGCTTTCACACTGTGTGTATCATCTTGTTTTGCAAATCAAGTGCCAATACAGTCAAAATTGAAACTATGCCATGCTACAGAGTTTGCATTCTGTTGTTTTTCATTAAGGAGAAAATCTGGCAGTTGTTTATTGAATGGATCTATACCAGTCTGAGAGGATAACAATTTTGTGAATAAATGTCCAACAAATTTGAGATGTTCTTACAGGTCTGCAAGTTTAGCAAGTTTTGTTATTGCAATATTTATCTACCACCATGCACTTACTTTTAATAAACGATAACTGGACTTTATTGAGTAAAATTATTCTGATGCATATTGAGGTGTTTTGGTATTTCTTGCTAAATAAATCTCAACAGACTGATTCCCATAAACTGGATTTGATGGAAGAGATGATGAGCTAGTTATTAGGAAAGTGCAAATAGTCTTTCCCCCATTTAATTTCCTCTGAGAACCACTTCACACACACATTTTGAATGATCCTTAATGTCATTAGAACTACAATCCATTCCCCAAATCAAACAACAACTGTTCAATAAACACATTCACGTGGCTTAATTTTTTTTACCAGCACTGATTTAAAGCAATCTGTATTTCAGCATATCCCTTGCACTTAAAATAAATCAGATCTGTTTGTCATGTAAAACTGACAAAAATCAATCAACCATTAAAGAGGGAATATGGAAGAAAAGTGAAATTCAGAGACTACGGTTTGTTAAAACTATCAGCAAAACATATACAACCAAAAAGCAGCAGATTGCAACGAGACAGGCATATACGCTAGACTCCTATTTAAGACTTTAAAGAAAAACTCTGACAATCACAACCACACAAGTTCAGAGGATACACAGATACTCCTTTTTATATAAATATCAAACAGACAAACAAATAAAAAGAATTTTTATTTATAGTCATAGTAGGATATGACCACACCCATCTACAGTAGGCTATAAGGGGGGGGAATACCCTGCAGTCCAAAATGACTAGCCTACTTAATAAAATAATCAATATCCACTTATTCGTTGTATCAGCTGTGTATAATTATCACAGTCTTACTGCTGTTTTTCTTACTAACACTGCTTTCTGTAGAACAGACTGTAGTAGACCACTCAACTTACTACTGACACTGATGACATCATAGCTCTAGGCTGATCGAGACGGACTTGTTCTCGGAGGAGCAGTAATGATCCAGCATCAGTGTGAGGCACTGAAACACCGACACCGCTCTCCGGCTCACGTGGAGTTTAAACGGCATTTTTATTTGGGAAATACCTCAGATATGTGGATTGCTTCTTAATTTACACGAATACTATTTTGCAGCGATGGTAAGTAACAGCTGAATGCACTTTAATTTCCAAATAATAATAAAGGGACATTTAATCACACTTTCTTGAAAGAGGGTGTAACTTAATCTGCTCTCGCGATAAATATCTGTAGTCTATAAAGATTGCCATACTATATAAAATGCGAGCATCATTTACAATGTTTAAGGACAAACTTGAGAACTGAGTCTTTCAGTCGGAACCGTCTGTGCTTGCAGTTACAGCCTATTAATGTTGTACACAATCAGATCAGCCAAATTAACTTTAAAATAAAACACAATTAATAAACTATCAGTTAGCCTACATGTTCGTCCTTTTATCAAATAATTATATGGGATAGCATACCCTATTTTTTCCCAGAAAGTTGTTATCGCAAAATAGACTGCGCTGATCGACATTCATATTTATTATTACACAAACAAATACAAAAAGAACTAGCCTATTCATTTGAATTTAAATAGCCCTTTTAACATTTGACTTCTTTTATTACTTGACTCATAGATTAGTGTAACGCTTCGGTTAAGAAATATACTATATAGACAACAAATGAAAAGGACGTCCTATTAGAAGAATATTTCTGGAAAATTAGACAAATGTAAACAAATACCTACATGAATGACATGAGGTTGTGAGGCGAGCAACCTGAGGCCACGTGAGCTGAAGAGCCGTTCGACTTCGATCTGGAAAAAATGTAAGAGAACTAAGTTTAACGTAGGACGTTAAGTGCCAGAGTTACGAACATCCTCGTAGACGTTGTACTTCATCATGAATGGTTTAAAGTTTTTTTGTTTTTTGTTTGGTCGAAATTGGTACATGCTAGGCCTAAATGATTTCGTGTGTTTCTCAATTTAGACTGACCAAACAGAATTAAGCCTTTATGCCATATTAAGTATAATAGTAGCCATAAAACAATAAGAAGAAACATAACTATATTAAAATTGATCAGTTTGGACAATATATATAAGTTTGCATGGGTGTTTTTGTTGAGTGTCATATTTGATTGGTTTTTATTCCTCATTTAGTTAGTATAAGGGAATGTGGAGCTCATACTGGTGGAGGAAAAACACCCAATCTGAGCATAACTATACAAATTGCTGCAGCCGCTGATATTTATGTGGTCAGGAGTGAATCAATGAGATATATTTATAAAAATTAGTAAATAATTCACACATATACAACGATCTGAGGGTGGACATTTTTAGAATTATGCTAAAAGGCCATACTTGCTAAAAATGTATAGACTATAATCAGATGACAGAAGACGTAGAAAAGCGAGTACAACAGATATTTCAGCAACATTTTGATTATGTTGATCATTTAGAGAGGCCTTATATATCAAATATGATAGGCTGTAGGCTTTATAGGGTTAAATCATTTCACATGGGGGTTGAATTAATGCATTATTGTGATATTTATTTTGTCATATTTACAGTATTTCCTTCTACCTGTTGCTCTGTTCTTTTTTCCAGTTGGCTCTGTAATCACCTGACACAATGGGTAAATCCTGGACTTACCATCTTGTAATGCTGTTTATGTGGAGTTGCTTAGGCGCCCAGCAAATGGAAGATGTGTTGCCTTTTCAGTTTACTCGTCCAATTTACAATGTAATGATATTTGAAAATTCAGCAGCAAAAACCTTTGTTGAATGCCCCATAAAAATGGGTATTTTCATGGCGAACCAGTCTTGGGACATTTGGTACATTATAGATTCCGGGGACCATGATAATTTATTCAAAGCTGAGAAGTATGTTTTGGGTAATTTCTGTTTCCTGCGAATAAGGACAAAAGGAGGAAATTCTGCCACTCTCAATAGGGAAGTAAAAGACCACTATCTACTGTCTGTAAATGCAATTGAAAAACATACCGGTGCTGAGGCACAAACACAAGTTAAAGTACAAGTTCTGGACACAAATGATCTTAGACCTCTTTTCTCACCGACTACATATAGTTTTTTTGTACCTGAAAACTTAGCCATCAGAACAAGCATAGGCAGAGTTTCTGCCACAGACGCTGACACAGGCACCAATGGAGAGCACTATTTCAGCTTCAAAGAGTGGACTGACATGTTCGCCATTCATCCTACTAGTGGGGTTATAACTCTGACAGGCAAGCTGGATTACTCTGAGGTGGCTCTTTATGAGATGGATGTGCTGGCTGTGGACAGAGGTCTTAAGCTCTATGGGAGTAGCAGCAGTAGCGCAGCAAAGCTAAAGGTGCACATACTGCAAGCCAATGAACATGCACCTGTCATCACAGCTGTCCCTTTAACTCCATGGAATGCAACCAGGGATCCCACTTATGCGTATGTGACTGTGGAGGACAGTGATGAAGGACAGAACGGCGAGATTGCCTCTTTGGACATCGTAGCTGGAGATCCGCTCCAGCAGTTCAAGATATTCAGAACAAACCCTGGGAGCAAAGAATACATGATCAAGGCCATCAAGGAAGTGGAATGGGAGGGTTATAGTTTTGGGTACAATCTTACATTGCAGGCAAAAGATAAAGGAAATCCTCCAAAGTTTTCCTCAGCCATAGTTGTGAGGCTGAGATCGCCCAGCGAATGCGCAGAGGCTCCTACATTTGAAAAGAGCATCTATAGAGTTACTCTCAGTGAGTTTGCGCCACCTCACTCTCCTGTTGTTATGGTCAAAACTGTACAGAAACATTCTACGATTATATACTTGTTACAATTTAAAATGCAACATCATGAGAACCCATTTGTTATTAATCCAAACACAGGTCTTATTACCACCACAGCACCTATAAAAGCAGAAAGGGTCAGTCAATATGAATTTGATGTTGTTACCAGTGACAGGCGAGCAGTGACCAAGGTTGTGGTAAGTGTAAGTGACGTGAACAACAACACCCCAACCTTTCAAAAGTCTAATTTTGAAGCCAGTATCGCTGAACATGTGCCCATAGGGTCCAGCGTCTTAACAGTCAGTGCTACTGACAAAGATGACGGAGAAAACGGCTATGTCACCTACAGTATTGTCAATGTGAACAAACAGCCTTTTGTAGTGGATTATTTCACCGGTGTCATAAGCACCACGGAGGATCTAGATTATGAGATAATGCCAAGTAAATTCTACCTAAGGATTCGAGCATCAGACTGGGGCTCCCCTTTCCGCCGCGAAGCCGAGGCTCTTGTTTCAATCACTCTCACCAACCTAAATGATAATAAGCCGCAATTTGAGAATATCGATTGTGATGTTACTGTGCCAAGATCTCTAGGGGTTGGTGAGCAAATAATAGTGGTGTCTGCCATTGATGCTGATGATCTCGGCATAGTGCAGTACAGAATTGACACTGGTAATAACATGAATCTTTTTGAATTGGATTCCAGCTCTGGGGTTCTGACACTTAAAAAGTCGCTGAGGGATGGCGATGCGGCGAAACAGTCTTTCCACCACCTGCAAATAACTGCCAGCGATGGAGAAATATCAAGTACTCCTATGTTCTTAAATCTGACAGTTGTTAGTGCTTTTAAACATGTCTACTCCAAATGTGCAGAGACTGGCGTTCTGAGAACTTTAGCAGGGCTGCTGCTTTTTGGCTCTAAACTACACAGTCAGAAAGAAGCAGAGGATGAATTCGCAGACATCCATTCTGTTAACTGCCACGCTCCACGTTTTATAGAGTCCACTCCAACTGTAATAGAAGTTAAAGAGGACCTTCCTGTAGGGACAAGCGTAGCACTCCTCAGAGCTGCCGATTCTGACTCGGGCTTCAATGGGAAATTGCTTTTTGTGATCGCAGGGGGAGATTTTGATAGCTGCTTCACGATAGAATCTGACACTGGGTGGCTTAAAGTTTTCCAGCCACTTGATAGAGAAACAACCGACAGCTACACCCTCAACATCACTGTTTATGACCTCGGCTCACCACAGAAATCCTCATCTTACATTTTAGATGTTAACATTTTGGATGCCAATGACAACAGTCCAGAGTTCCTTCAGCGCAAGTATTCAGTGGATATAAGTGAGGACACTGCTGTGGCAACAGACATCATTCAGCTTGAAGCGAAAGATAAAGATTTAGCGGCCAATGGAATGGTTAGGTACTCGTTTCTTACTGAAACAGACAAATTTGTCATACACGAGGAAACAGGGATTGTAACTGTTAATGGTCTGTTAGACAGAGAGACCAATCCTTCATTTGTTTTGAGGGTGGCTGCATTTGATGCAGCAATTGATGAGCCTCAAATGGTATCAACAGTGTTGTTACACATTCATTTGAAGGATGTGAATGACAATGCCCCTACATTTATACCCCAACAATACCATATCAGAGTGAGAGAAGACATTCCAATGGGCACCTTGGTGCTCTGGCTTGAAACTCACGATCCTGACCTTGGTCTGTCTGGACAGGTGAGATACAGTCTAACAGATGGGGAAGATGGAAGCTTTCAGGTGAATAAAATGACTGGAGCTGTGTACGTCTCTCAGACTCTTGATTTCGAAACAAGACAAGTATATAATCTGACAGTAAAGGCCAAAGACAGAGGCAAGCCGAACCCTTTATCTTCATTCTGCTTCATTCAAGTGGAGATTGTGGATGTTAATGAGAATATACACCGCCCCTCTTTCCCATTCTTTGTGGACTGGGGCGCTGTGAGTGAAGACACCCCAGTTGGCACCTCTGTTATGAAAGTTGCAGCTCATGATGAGGACAGCGGCAGGGATGGAGAAGTTCGCTATTCCTTACGAGGCGGTTCAGGCCTTGGAATGTTCACCATTGATGAACAGAGTGGTAAGTTAATTTGTATTCTGTATTGCTTTTTTAAAGGACAAAAGAACTTGTTCTGGGCCAAAATTAGTCTGGTTTATCAATTCAAAACAAATAAGTCATCAGTATGTATTAAGGAAGCCACACTAAATCTAAAAACAAACAAACTAATACAACAACAAAACACTATGTTGAATGAGCATATCATGGAATCTTGTAAATTAATTTTCAAGGTAATTTTGGTTGATGTGTGCAAAAATACAAAGTGCATTTTTATTATTAGTCCTTGTTACTGAACAATTATTGCTATTTTTCTACAATCCTTCAGTGTTGACTAATGAGAGATTGCCCCACCAAGTATTTGGACACTTAAATGTATTTCTTTGCATTGTGAATGTCTTTGAGGAAATTGGAAAACAAAATATTACATTTTTAAACAATAGGTCATGATTCTTGAGATATGGAACAAATCATGTCCCAAACACAAAAGCCCTATTAATGTTAAAAAGTATGAATGTCAACACAATAAAAATACTTAAAAAGTTACATCTGAGGGAAATGTGTATACCCGGGACATTCATTGCTTATTCTTTTAATTTCTTTAGTATTATTTAAAAAGCACACTCTATACTTGGAAACACGTCATTTAACCTGTCCTCAGCATGAGGTCACAATGTAAAACTGCCAAACAAAGTGTTTTTTTTTAATCTAATGCAATAAAACCTTCAGTACTCTGAAGTGTTCAGTACTCTTTGGGTCCACTTAACAAACAACAAAGATTGGGAAAATCAAGCTTGGAATAGTGGAACAAAAATTCTACACATTAAATTGGGGTAGAGGCTTATATGAATGCATTTCTGAAGCGACCTGACTTCACAAAAGTTTTGATCACATTTTCTTTTAATCGTACCTCTGTATGATGCCTATTAAATTAGTGTTTATATAAGCACAATGCTTTGTTCACAGAGGTAACCAAGGAAACTCTATACACTGAAAAAAAAATGCTTTTTGTCTTTCAACATATTTTTGTCTTAGACATGTTTCCATGTCTAAATATCTAAGAATTCTTAAATCAAGATGCTTTTATTAGTTTTTGCTTAAAACAAGTACAATTATCTGCCAATTGGGTAAGAAAAATAATCTTGTTTCTGTTTGAAATCATGTTTATAGAATCTTACCCCATTGGCAGATAATTGTGCTTGTTTTAAGCAAAAATTCACTTCATTTAAATCCCCGAAAACAAGAAAAAATGTCTTATGTCGTTTGATTTATGTAGTTAAAGCATCTTGATTTAAGAATTCTTAGATATTTAGACTGGAAACAAGACAAAAATACTAGGTACACCCTTAAAAATAAAGGTGCCAGGAAGAACCAAAAAGGGGTTTTCACGGCGATGCCATAGAAGGACCATTTTTGGTTCCCTGAAGAACCATTTTGTGAAAGGTTCTTTGTGAGAACCATTTTTTTCTAACCATTTTGTAGTCTAAAGAACATTTCTGCGCTACAAAGAACCTTTTGTGCAATGGAAAGGTTCTTTGGATATTAAAGGTTCTTCATGGAACCATACACCCCGCCAAAGAACCTTTATTTTTAAGAGTGTAAGAAAAGTTGGCGGGGGGTCCCCTGGGTTTCTTCCTCTGGAACCACTGCTCTATATCCACAACCCTCCCCCCGTTAAACCTTTATTTTAGAAGTTTACATCCACAAAACACACCTTGATACCAGTTAAAAGTAATAATGGCTCAGTGATGTGAAGTTAGTTTTAAGAAAAGAAAGTTAGTTTTAAGTGTAGCTGTGTTATTTATTTGCAGATGCCATTTTAATTTAGTTTTTAAATTAAACCAATAAAATCCATTCATTTTAAGTTGTGACTGAAGTATTCTTTGGGCCCACTCTATGCATTTTTAACAAGCAACAGATTTAATTTTGTTATTTGTACGATAGTGCTATCTAAAGACAAAATGAAAAAGAGAGAGAATAAGAGGGAGAAACAAAGAGCGATGTGCTGGGCACTTTCACCCTGAGGAAAGAGCTTATCATGTTTTACTGGAGTAAAGCGGCTGGAGCCACACCGCTACCTTTAGAACAAAGCCCACAGCGTGAAAGCAGACACTGCCGAGAGACAGTCAAACAAAAAGAGCTGCCTCATCTCCCCTTACCCTCTTTTTTTCACTCAATATTTTATGTACAATGTCTGCCCTTTACACATCTTTTATGCAGATGTTTGCGTTATGCATTCTCAGTTGATAATAGATACATTTTTGCTTTTACTGTATATGTTGATTACATTTTTTTAAATTAAAAATATTATTTGCATTGTGTAAGTCAGTCCTACTTTGTATGGTTATGTATGGTGTCTTCATCCTTATCTAGACTTCACAGTTTGCAATGCAAAACTTCAAGTGCCATGTGACAAGATTTTATGGCAGCACCGTTTGTGCTGTCTCAGTCGAAATATTTGAAGTGCTTCATGTAGTGCAACATGTTCCATCTTCTTTTCTTTGTCACAGGCATTATAAGGACAAAAGAGACCCTTGATCGGGAGACGACTAATCATTACTGGCTCACAATCTTTGCTACAGACCAAGGAATTGTGCCACTTTCCGCATTTATGGATGTCTACATTGAGGTTCAAGATGTCAATGATAATGCTCCACTGACAACAGAGCCTGTGTACTATTCTTCTATACCTGAGAACTCTCCCAAAGACGTCTCTGTCATCCAGATCCAAGCATTTGACCTAGACTCTGAATCAAGTGATAATCTCTCATATAAAATAATCAGTGGAAATCCACAGGGATTTTTTGCCATCAACTTCCAGACAGGTATGATGCCGCTCATCAAAACTAAATTCCAGCATGTGGATTTGTGTTTTATATTAATTAATAAAAAAATTATATATATTACATACATTTATGTTTTAGCATTATTATCATGATGCTCTGTTTTCAATAACTGTGTTATTTAAGCAATGCCCTTCATGTTTCATATGCAAAAAGGATCACTTTAAACATTTTACTCTGTATTTGAATATATACACCAGAGATAATAAACTGCAAAATATGAATGATGTCCACACCTGTAAGGGAGAAAAATGTATGCGTATTAACATGATAATGTTCACATGCACATAACACATATGCTGAACTTAAAAAACTAAAAAGTTTTGACATTAAATAGTTTTTAAACAGTATATAGACATCATTGATATTCACACCAGCTGGTTAATTACATTCACTGAGCAGCACAAGTAATGAATGCAGCTAATTAATTTGACGCGCCAATTGATTTCTCCTCCACCAAATTACTTGCCACACTCAGTCAGGTCAGCTTAAAGTCTCAACAGTGCAAGTAAAAAAGTTTGTCAAAGGATTTTGCTGCCAAAGTCAATTGAACAAACTGAACTTAGTTGGTACATTGAGAAATTAATATTTTTTCTGGAGAAGAATTGTGAGCGTTTAGAGAATGTTTTCAGGAACAGTGAGCATCGTACACTATGACTCTTTTTTTTTTTTCTCAGAGAGAATTCAAAATATAGGGTAGTTTTATCCGTCAAGCCATGTTTCTTTTTTCTTTTTTTTTAAGGATTGAATGTCAGGAGAACAGCCTGACTCTTTTATTACTAATAGAAAGTTATCTCAGTCAGAGGAAAACAAACTGAAATGTACCATTTGTCATTTCATGCATAGGGTTGGTGACAACTACATCACGGAAACTGGACAGAGAAAAGCAAGCAGAGCATCTTCTCGAAGTAAGATGTATCCTGTAACTGATGACACTGCATTGTATTTACTTCCACAGAAGACAAAGGAGAGTTGTCATGCTCTTTTTATTTGCACAGCAATAGAACATAGTGAACACATGACACAAAAAGCACCATAAAATGAGTCCATACACTACTTGGTCTGATTCATGAATTAAATGTTCTTTTGAGACATTCTTGGGTTCATGTTGAAGAGATATTTAAGTTTACATTACAGTTTACATTTTATGCCTTCCTCATGTTTGCTTTGGCAGTAGTTTCTCAAGCTCTCAGGCCTGAGATCTGTTTTTCTTAAACAGATTACTGTTTCGGATGATGGCAGTCCATCCAAGTCTACAACGGTTCGTGTGATAGTCAACGTATTGGATGAAAATGACAACAGTCCCCAGTTTCTGGAAAAGATCTTTAAAATCAAGCTGTTGGAACGACCAGAGGCAGTCGAATGGGAGCCAATTTATCGAGTGATTGCTTATGACAGAGATGAGAGTCCCTCCTCTGATATCTCATATGCAATCGAGGAGGGTGAAGAGCACAGGAAATTCTTCATTCAGCACACAACTGGGTTTGTGTTCTCCAAAGAGGCTTTTTCAGCAGGGGAGTATCATATTCTCACGGTACGTTTATTTCAATTCCTAGACTTCAAATGGTGAAGGACTAAATAGAGGTGTATTTGTGGTTTCAAAATTAACGAACACACCCTCCCTGCATATTTTTGATACAAGTGAATTTTGAATGCAACTTCTTAAAGATAGAGTATTTTGTTAACTGTGAGAAAATATTGTGGAAGAAATCACCCATTAACAAAATGCAGTTTGCCCTATACATTCCTATACATCCTTAAAAAAATAGGCTCTTGACAAGAGAAAACACTCACACTGCTGTCTTGCAGATTAAAGCATCAGACAATGGAAAGCCTTCAAAGTCATCCATCTGTCGGTTGCACATTGAGTGGATTCCAAAACCTAAGCTGGCTAGACAACCGCTGGCGTTTGAGGAGATTCCGCTCTCATTCTCTGTGATGGAGAATGATCCAGTGTCCCATATGGTGGGAGTTATCAGCGCTCAGCCACTTGACTCTCCTGTATGGTTTAAAATCAAAGGTAAAGATCTAAAGATCTACAATCAGTCTTAAAGTAATATTTCCAAAAATTCAAATTCTGTCATCCATTCACCCTCATGTGATCCCAAACCCATATGACTCTCTTCGCGATCGCAACAGAGGAAATAACTATGAATACCAGTTAGAGATTCCAAGCTCCAAAGAGGACACAAATGCATATTAATGTTTCCATGAGCGTCTATTAGACTCATCCGATACATTTTAAGCCTACTGAAGTCATACGGTAAAATTTAAAAGGTAAAATTTAAGTTGTTAATCACTGATAATACTCCACTCTAGAGGTCTGTAAACTCTATAAAGAGTAATTGAGATAAACTAGACAATCGATGACAAATTATTTATTTATGGACATTGCTATTTTCGATTTATCATTCAAATAAAAATGAAAATTCTGTCATTTACTCACCATAAATGTTGTTTTATTAAACGAGGTTCGGGAGGAACATGTCAGATAATTGACATAGGTGGAGAGTACTCAGCTAATCAACAAAGAAACCTCCATTTGTTGACAGTTTATCAGCATCCCTTCACCACCCCTTCTCCACATTCTGCTCCTTTTTTAGTTCTAAACCACTTACATATGGGGGGTACTCTGAGTTCGGGCCAAAGTCCGAGCTCGAAGCCCTCGCCCCTGGACAGCACGCCAAATACGCATTTAAATTTACTCTCTATTCATTATATGTAAGTGTGAACTTGTGAATGTGTTTCAAAGCTTTATGACTGTAACACAAAATAACATATTTTAAAGGGTTTGTGTTGTTTGGTTTTAACGTTATTCAAATATATCATACAGGGGGTGAGTAATCGATGACAGAAATTTCATTTAAACTTCAGTCTAATCCTCACAAAATGTCTTTAAATGGCTTAAGAAGACATCAAAGTCATGTATCACTTTTATGACACCTTTATGGTGCTTTTTGCCTCAATTACAATTCATTGTAATTGCATGGGGGGAAAAACATTAGTATTTCTCTATTCATGTTTGGAAGAAAGAACATCATAAGGGTTGGAACTAGATGAGGGTGAATAAATGGTGACAGAATTATATTTTTAAATACAATGTATTTTATGTACTCGAGTCATTCTTGATACTTCAGCTCTTTAAAGTTCAATGTTCAGATGATTTTCAATAACCCAACCTTGATTTTGCTCTAATCAGCTTTCAACTTTTTCCGTCTATCGCCTTCTGGTCTGCCTCATCTGCTTTTCTTTTGTTTCCCTACTCTCGCTTTACAAGGCGTCACACATGTTAAAGAAGTTTTTCACATTCTACAGATGGCCTGTGACCTGAACTGTACTGCAGGTATCTGCTGATAAATAGAAATATTGCTTATTTTTCTCACAGCTCTTACATTATTTCCTGTCACATCTACCAGAAAGAGTTCTGAATTCATGTTCTGTGGAAGCGATCTTGCTCAATATTTACTTTCTTTGAACATTTGCTACTTTAATAGCTAATGCAAATTCTATATTGCAAAAATTCCACCTGTTAGTGAACAGCATTAATATGAGGCTGCTGTCTGTTTTGGTACTAAAAGGTGGGAACACTGGCAGCCGCTTTGATGTGGAGAAGGCGAGTGGCACAATCATCATCGCTGGAGCTCTAGATGCTGAATGGCAGTCAAATTATAACCTCACAGTTGAAGCAACAGATGGAACAAGATCTATCAGCACTCAGGTGTTTTGTCTTTAATGGCACTTACCATAAAATTGACCATGCATTTGTATTGTATTGCTTGAATATTGGATGAAGGGATAAGAAAAATGCTTTGCCAAAGATTGTGTACGCGTGGATCTGTATTGTGACAGGATGATTATTTTGTTTCTTAGTATTTACCTATACATTTCACCACTGCTCAAATTGCAAAGACAGTTTAAAATGAACAAGATTACATGTCAATCAATGAATGCCAGGTGAAATTGTCCCAAAGCAAACATATCATTTTGCCTTTTTTAAGTGCTATATCTTAATTTTCTTCTTCAAAAAAGTATGCATTTCAATCTTTTTCTATTGCTACACATGGAATTACATATAGAAAGATCAGGTTGAATCTTAATAGAAAATATTAAATTTCATGCAAAAAAAAAAGAAGATAACTCAAGTAGCTGGAATGTGCCCTGGCACCTGCATACTGTGATACTATTGGACGCACTTGGCTGGAGTCAGGCTCACTGCTGTCTTTCTAATGTACAAGTTGCCACTGTCCTTTTGTCATAGTGTGAACATACCTCTCCTTGGGCGATACCTGCATGTATCAGCCAAGCCAGCCAGCCTTATCAGGTCACAGTGTGAGACTCATCCATCAGTGTGAGCAGACCCAGAGGCAAAGAATGATGTGAGAGGGAGTAATGTTTTAAAAGAGAGCTCCGTTTCAGCCCTCAGTCCATCTCTCCTGTTGCTGAGATCATTGCCTTCCAGGAGATTGCACTCTGCACAGTTTGTCATCTTATATTGGGCTTCTTGTGCAGTTTCTGGGTCTCTGTGAATTAGAGACTTTAATAGAATTGTCTTAGGTCAAATAATACATACTGGGTGTCCTTATGTTCTTGTTACTTGAGTAAACATACATCTTCAAAAGAATATAAAAATCTAATAATGATTTACTAAAAGCTAAAGTCCATAACTTTTTTTTTTGTAAAAATGATCCAAAATCCATTTTTGAGCAAGTACATAACCAGCCAGTGTTCAAAACTGTCTTCTTACCTTAGCCCTATTCACAACGGTATGGTTGTAATTATGTGTTATAATTTGAGTGGTACTGGTAGCTTTCAGCGGGAAATTCGAGCATGTCGCCATTCGTCCTTGCGTCATTACGTTACGTCTGTACACATTAAGAAGGCTGGCTAGTAGTAGTATCGCATGTGAGGATGCTGCAGGTGGCGGATCATTTATAGCATTTTCTCACAGCAGCTGGAATAACTAAACATATAATTTTGAATCCAGAAAGCTCCAAACGACAATCATCAGTGACAACTAGAGATTCACCCGTAGTTAAAAGCAAAAGACTAGACTGTACAGAATTGGAAAAATACAGGTATCGCTAATATACACTAAATACATGTAGTCACACAATGCTGATGTTGTTAACATTAACAATTTGAGAACAACAATACTAATAATTTGCACGGTTTGATGTGATATGAGCTAAACAATCATTAGATTTAATCACCGTTGGTACTTGGTAGCGTGATTTATTGTAATGCTTTTTACTCAGTTGGTCAGAACAAAAGTGTCAGACATTTTCCGGTAAAAATTCTTATTTTGGTCATACTCCAAGATGTAGAATCTGTGATTCTGAAGTACAGTATCCACACCGGTGCAGTGACTGACAGCAATACTCCTTTAAACATTAGATTCATCCGCGCTGAGGAGCCAAGTCGATGCACAGTCCGCGTACTGATGTTAATTCCACAATTAGATTCATCCGCGCTGAGGAGCCAAGTCGATGCACAGTCCGCGTACAGATGTTAATTCCACAACTAACTGAAACTAACCGCAGGTGGCGACAAAGAGGCAAAACTTACATACTGCAGCTTTAAAGTGTGGACTGGAAGTACTTTTTTAGAGTACTTCATTAAAGCAACTGGATTTTCCTGTTTCTTATTTGATTCTCAACTGATCTCACCACCCATTATGGTCAATATAAATAATAATATAATTTAATTTAATATATACATTTAACAAATACATATATATCATATTTACTGTGCGGATTGTGCTTCGTTAAACAGGTCATAATTCAAGTTCTTGACACAAATGAACATCGCCCCCAGTTTGACCAAAACCAATATGAGATAAGTATTCCAGAGGAAACCCAGCCTGGTATGAAGATCCTGGAAATACATGCAACAGATAAAGATGAGAAGAACAAGTTATCCTACACACTGTTGAGCAGCACAGACTTATTTAGCCTGAAGAAGTTTCGTCTTGATCCTGGGACAGGCTTTCTGTACACTGCTGAAAAACTGGACCATGAAACCACGCACAGACATATCCTCACAGTAATGGTAAGTCCATGTACAAACTTCTTTTGTCCAATACAATAGGTATTAGGAAAAACTGCATAAAACTGCACTGCATTTAACAGCTAGTTGTATATTATTCCAGGTAAGGGATCAAGGTGTGCCTGTGAAGAGTAATGTTGTGCGAGTGATCATCAACGTGGAGGACAGTAATGACAATGCACCATGGTTCACCAGCTCTCAGTACACCGCCCGTGTGTTTGAAACAGCTGCGATTGGTTCATCGCTATTACAGGTCACTGCTATGGACAAAGATAAAGGCCTCAATGCTGAAATCCTCTACAGCATAGATTCAGGTACAGCTTATATCTACTAACACTGTCAAGTCATTGGAAAAGTTTTATTGTTAATGGAAAACAACCCAAATATTATTCATTATTATTCATTTCTGGTCATCCTATATATAATATATACCAGCGAGCGGTAACTTCTTTAACTAGGTATGCTGGGTGGCGTGTCAGATAAAAAAAAATGCCCAGTGTAGATATGTCGGATGGCTTATCTACGAGCTTAAATAGAAGCTCGCTTCGCTCTATAGTGTTAGCTACTCAGTTGCTTAGTCTCATGACACAGCTAAAAATGTTCCTAATATGTTGGACCTTTTATTGAAAGTAGCCTATATTTACCTGTAGAGACATGTCTTCACAAGCCCTTCGTAAGAGCTATGATTGTGATGTTTGAGTTAAGGGATGCGTAACGTGCAAAATGGGTATCTGCAAAATATGATGTATTTTTGTAATTCCGTTGGTGTCACAAGTGTCACAGAAATGACATACTTTACTTTTAAACAGTACAGCACATCAGCTTAAAGACTCTAAAAAGATGACAGAGAAACACAATGGCATTTTTTTGCAAGCAGGTTTTCCTGGGCATGAAATCCCCAATTTGCCAGCAAACCAATAAGAACATAGAACAATGATGACATATCGTAACTGGCAGTTTAAAAATTATCGTCGTTTAGCAAATAAATAAGTGACGGACAGTTACATAGGTATTACGTAATGTTTAGTTTGTAACCTTTATTATACACCTCAAACAAGGGAATTTATAGTAATTTGTTTGTTATTATTAATTAGTGAGTCCATGATTGGCTTGGGTATGCAGAGCATATATACTAATATAAATAATACGACAAATAATAAATTTAATCATTCAAATGTAATTGCTTTATTTTTAAGCTTTCTATTCTCTCTATTCTGTTCTCTGTAGGAAATCATGGAAATTTCTTCAACATTGATCAGTCTTCGGGCATTGTAACAGTTGCAAGGGAACTTGATCGTGAATACAGAGATCAGTATAAATTGTTAATAAAAGTGTCTGATAAAGGAGAACCTCCTCTCAGTGTAGTTACAACCGTCCAGGTCACAGTCACTATCTCAGATAATACCAAGCCGAAGTTCCCCTTCAATTTATTTTTGGCTGAAGTCAGTGAGTCCGTCCCTATTGGTAGTTTTGTAACTTTAGTCTCTGCCTTCAGTCAGTCAACCATCTTTTATCAGATCAAAGAGGGAAATGTGAACAGCACGTTTGACATCAATCCAAATTCTGGTGCTATCATCACAAGGAAAAAACTGGACTTTGAAACCATTTCGTCATATGAACTGATTGTGGAAGGTTCAGACATGGCTGAAATGTCAAGCAGTGTCACAGTAAGGATTCATATAAAGGATGAAAATGACAATGCTCCTGTATTCACTCAACCTGAATTTACTGGTTTCCTTACTGAGTCGGCCATTGTCAGAAGTGTGGTTCTGACCTCTCAGAATGTTCCGCTTGTTGTTTATGCGACAGATGCTGATCAGCAGTCAAACGCCAGACTTGTCTATGAAATTATGGAGCCATTCGCTCATAACTATTTTTCTATCGTTTCTGGGACTGGAGCTATTCAAACTCTCAGTAACCTGGATTATGAGCAGAGAAAGGTGTTTAACTTCAAAGTTCAGGTCCATGACACAGGGATGCCACGCTTGTTTGCTCAAAACACTGCCAACGTGACTATACATGTGGTCAACGTCAATGATTGTGCTCCAAAATTCACTCAGGATTCATATGAGACAACACTTCTCCTTCCAACCTACAAAGGGGTTAAAGTGACAACAGTAAAGGCTACAGATGAGGACTCACTTCCAGACACCAAACTACGCTTTGAAATTGTACATGGCAACATAGGGAACAAATTCCTGCTTGATCCAACCTCAGGTGATATTTTTGTGCAAAATGCTACACAGTTGCAGAACAGGTACAGACTGACAGTCCAGGTTTTTGATGGAACTTTTACTGGCACTGCAACTGTGAAAGTCAATGTTAAAGATAATAAAGGTCACAATCTGAAGTTCCCTCAGGAAATTGTCACTGCCTATGTGCAAGAAAGCTCAACGGAGAAGAAGACCCTGGCAATCCTCTCTGTAGTTGGAAATAGAGTCAACGAGCCTTTGTTTTATTCTATTCTCAACCCTAACAGCAAATATGAAATAGGATGCACATCTGGAGTGCTTTTCTCCACAGGCATCCCATTTGACCGTGAAGAGCAGGATTTGTTTGAAATCATTGTGGAGGTTACAAAAGAGACAAGGTTGAATGGAACCGCCCACGTGCTTGTGAGAGTGCACGTTGAGGATGTGAATGATAATGCCCCTGTCTTTGTAGATCAGCCCTATAGAGCTGTTGTTCAGATTGACAAAACCGTCGGTTCCGTTTTCAGGAAGGTGACCGCCGTGGACAAAGATATTGGCAAAAATGCTGAGGTTACATACTATTTGAAAGGGCATGATAAATATTTTCAAGTAAGCCCGTCTGGAGAAATATCTCTTAAGAGACCTCTAGAGCGCGAAAATGTTGGCAAGTTTATCATTAACATCACTGCACAAGACAGAGGCAACCCACCGCTATTCTCAAAAGCAGAGGTCATTATTTCAGTGGTGAACAAAGCCACACCAGTGTTCGAAAGACCTTTTTACAAGATCGTAATCCCTGAGAATGTCCAAGTTCGTACTTCTATACTCCAAGTTGTGGCCAATCAATCTGCTGGACCTTGTACGGTCTACAGCATCAGTGAAGGAAACCCATTCAATCAGTTCAACATTAATTTCAATTCGGGACTCATTGAAGTCATCCAGCCATTGGATTATGAGGCTCATCCCGCATATCGATTGAGTGTCCAAGCGACAGACTGTCTAACCGGGGCCAACTCTGATGTTTTTGTAGATATCATTTTGGAAGATGTCAATGACAACACACCCAAATTTGAAGCGGCAGGGTATAACATCAGCATCTCTGAATCTGTTGTAATTGGAACCTCTGTGTTACAAGTGGTAGCCATGGACTCTGACACAGGAAGCAATGCAGTATTGTTTTATCAGTTGTATGAAAAGGATGGAGCCACCTCAGATCACTTCAGAATAGATGTTGAGAGTGGAGTCATTTGGACTGCAGGACTATTGGACCATGAAACCCAATTGCAGCATGAACTGATTGTAAAAGCTGTTGATGGTGGAGCGTTTCAGCTGTCTGCTGAGGTTCAAGTGATCATATATATAACTGATCTTAATGACAACCCACCTTTTTTTGCACAGCAGCTTTATAATGCCACCATAATTGAGATTCCTTCTCCAGGGCAGCTTGTGACCTGTGTTAAAGCATATGATGCTGACAGCCGTGGAACCAGTCTGCTGGAATATGCTATTTTGTCTGGAAATGACAACAACATATTTGCAATTGATGCATCAAGCGGAGAAATTGTTATTGCTAACATCATCCAACAGTCTCTTGAGCCCTTCTACAGCTTAATTTTGTCAGTAACTGATGGTGTTTTCAGAAGTACTGCTGAGGCAAACATCTATGTGTTGAGTAAGAATAGACACAGCCCATCATTTACCCAGGATGAGTATCTTATTGAGCTCCCTGAGAACTCTCCTGTTGGTATGTTGGTTGGACAAGTTGAAGTCATTGACGACGACCAAGGGATAAATGGACAATTGACATTCTTCATTGTAAATGATATCGCCAGGGATAAATTTACCATCAACGATGATGGTCGGATTCACACAGTAGAGAGTTTTGACAGAGAAAACCCAGAAGAGAAAGTGATTAGCATCAGTTTAATGGCTAAAGATGGCGGTGGGCGATTAGGCTTTTGTACTGTTATTATAATTATCTCTGACGTGAATGACAATTCACCCAAATTCAGGCTCTCAGAATATAAAGTTACTGTGCCAGGAGATGCTCCCATCGGTACAACAGTGATCAAAACATCTGCATTAGATGAAGATGAGGGAAGTAATGCTGATATCATATACACTGCTGACTCTGATTTAGGGCACTTCGAAATTCATCCATTTAGTGGTGCGATTGTCACAAAGGAAAGTCTAATTGGACTGGAAACTGGCCTGTATTCTTTCTTTGTGAATGCTAAAGATTCTGGAAACCCACCAAAGCAATGTATTATTCCTGTTTCAATTAGAATAGTTTCCCCTGAAACATCAATCCCAAGGTTTGCAGAGCCGTCACTGTGGTTGGAGCTTTCAGAAGACCTGGCTGTCGGAACTGAGATGGATATCTTCCAAGCCCAGAATGAGCGGTCTGTGATCTACAGCCTTGTTGGAGGGAACACCCTGGAGAGTAACAAAGATGAGGTCTTTGCTATTGACAGCAGTACTGGAAAACTTACACTCACAAAAAGACTTGACTATGAAACTATCAAATTGTATAAGCTTGCAGTGCAAGTCCGAAACGTTGACGATGGCATGGAAATGGTCTCAACTATAGATGTGAGTATACATCTTAAAGATGTCAATGATAACAGCCCACAATTTGAGTCCTTTCCTACCAGTCATATATTGTTGAAAACCTACCTGAAGGGACTTCTGTAGTGCAGGTCAAGGCCACTGATTTGGATTCTTGGCTAAATGGTCAGGTCACTTATACCCTGCATGAAATCCAGGAGCACCCTGATGTTCTGGAGATGTTTGCAGTGGACAGGGAGACAGGCTGGATAACCACCCTCACAGAGATAGACAGAGAAAAAACAGACCGATATCGAATCACAGTGGTGGCCACAGACAGAGACAAAGGGCTACATATGACAGGCACTACTGTTGTAGAAGTGACAGTTGTGGACACAAACGACAACTCTCCATTATTTGCTGAAGCAGTTTTTAAAGGTGCTGTGAGAGAAGATGAATCTACACCGGGCACAGTTGTCACCATTCTCAACTGTGCTGATTCTGACAGTGAGGAGGTCAACAGGAGGTTCAGCTGTTTTATCACAGGTATACTGTCCATGCTGTGAATGTCCAGCTCAAAAGCATATAATACAGTTTGTACATTATATTTTAGTTAATAAGTGATAAGTCAACACTTGCTTAAAAGTAAAGGCATCTATGTAAAATAGTATGCATCATATTATAAAGCCAAATATCTTATATATAATCTTTATTCAGATTTATTTGTAAAGTGTTTTTTACAATACATATAATTCCAAAGTAGCATAAAAAAATGCATTAAAAAAGATCATATGTTAACTAAACTTTTACAATCCTAAAAATACATGGTGTAAAATATTTTATTTTATGTTTTCCTTCTTTGCCACCTACAATTCCCTAGCAGCCATTGGAACCCATTTGAAAAGCCATACAATAGCTTCATGTGAGAAATAATCCAAATATTCATCTTTAGGTGACCTATCCTTAAAAAAAAAATGGTTTTGGCATTTCAACATGACAATTTTGTGAGGTGTTTATTAACCTTTGGATAGTCACAAAGAAACTATAGAGCTAATGCCACAAGCTCAATTGCTGGATGTTATGATTAATCTATGATATGTATATGAGTGTTCTGTATTATACCGTCGCTGATTAGAGATATTCAGAGCATCTTATTATTGTCCTCAGTTTCATTACATCGCCTGATTAGTATCTTGTATGCAGCTAGAAATACAATGAATCCCCAAGCTGTTTAGAATGATGCTAAATGCAGGATGATTTGACTGCTAATCTCCTTATTAAGTATTTCTGATTAGACCGAAGTTAGTTTTTCCTTGTTTAATGTATTCAGGTGGAGACCCGCAGGGCCTGTTTGATGTGAAGCACACAGATGGTGTTTGGGTGGTCACTGTCAGCAAAACCCTGGACAGGGAGGAGAGAGATTTCTATCTTTTAAACATCACAGCCACCGATGGAACCTTTGTGACAAAGGCTACCGTAGAGATCACTGTCCTTGATGCAAATGACAACAGCCCTGTTTGTGAAAAGGCATGATGTGTTTATTCATTAGCCCCTTAGCTCTTTATTCTGGACTGTGCAGAGAAATTTGAATGCAAATGCACATTTTAACACCTGTTTCTGCAGTGTCACTTAAACTTTAAATCCACTTTTGTTCTCAGGATGTATATGCTCAAACTGTTCCTGAAGATGCACTTGTTGGAAGACAGATTCTTCAAGTCTCAGCCACTGATGCAGATATCCAGTCAAATGCGGAAATCACGTACCAGCTGAGTGGCAGCGGAGCTGAATCATTCACAGTTGACATCAAAACAGGTAAAATGAAATTTTATCTCAAGAAAGAGGTTAAGTATCTTATTCAAGGACATAATGGCAGGAGCTCATTGATCACTCCTTGCCAGGTTCAAGCCCACACAACCTTGTGATTATCAGTCCTGATCGTTATTGACTTTATAAAGCGTTTAGTGTTTAATGTGCGTAGTGATTTTTGCGATACATATTGTTCCAAAGCCGCTTTACATAAACTAATCCCTTAAAACTCTAAATGAACAAGCCAAGCATGACAGTATCAAGAAAAAAGGCCCCAAAATGTAAGCAGAAGGAAACATTGGCAGGAACCAAGACTCAACAGCGAGCTCATCCTTCTCTTGCTGGCATGTAGTACATATTAGTGTATTAAAATAAACACTACAGTTCAAAAGTTTGGGGTCAGTAAGATCAAAAACATGTCAAAAACATAATATATATTACAGTGTATATATATAAAGTTCAGTCATGAAACTCTATTAATCACTGATTGGTTCTTTCAGTTCTACGACACCAACTAACCAGAGGTACTTCCTCATCTACGTGGCTTTATTTATACCATATCCTAGCCGCTATCAGCATGCCGCACATTATGAGAACTCCCACAGTCCCACCTCCTCTCCAGCGCCACCTGTAGAGATCTGCTACGGGGGGTTATATCTTTCTGCAGCAGCCTTTCCTTGTTATTATCTTGAATAAGCTGAACTTATGTATTTGCGCAGCAGCAGCAGCAGCAGCAGCAGCAGTGTAGCAGATCTCGTCTGCAAAAATCAAGCCTATGTACATTCCATGCTCTACGTATGCTAATAAAACGCTGTTTAAATCTATTTCATTCCGAGAGTTGTCATGATTGTAGATTGAAAAAAAAAGTTTATATAATATGTTTTTGAAAGAAGTATCATTATGCTCACTAAGGCTGAATTTATTTGATCAAAATATGCATTTTATTTTATTAATATAACATTTATTTGAATAGATTTTAAAATGTTGTCTATTCCTGTGACAGAAAAGCTGAATTTTCAGCATCATTACGCCAGTCTTCAGAGTCACATAATCCTTCAGAAATCATTCTAATATGTGGATTTTCTGCATTTCTGATTATATTAATGCTGTGCTGCTTAATATTTTTTGAGGAAACTGATACATTTTTTCATGATTTCTTGATGAATAAGAAAGAACAGCATTTGAAGACTTCAGATGCAAAAACCTGACATTTTTCTTTTTAAATGAGTATTTAATTGCCATTAAAGTGAAATCACTGAACCTAAACATAGTAGCCTGATAAAAGTCAGACGGACTTAGAGGTTTTTGAATCTTAAGTCTTTATTTATTAATCTATTGTCTTTATTGTCCTTGCTGTATACTTTATCCTTGCAGATTAAAAGTAAGGTTTTTTTCATTTCTTAAAGTACTGACCCCAAACTTTTAAATGGTAGTTTACATTTTTGTCTTTTTCTTCTAGGTGTAGTGAAAACACTGGTAACCCTGGACAGAGAGGTGACAGATGTGTACAACCTAACTGTGCATGCAGTGGATGGAGGCAATCGCTTCTGTCAAGCTTCTGTGGTCATCACTGTGGATGACGTTAATGACAATGCCCCTAAATTCACATTTGACCCACATCATGTGAGCATTTTTCAGAATACACAACCTGGGACATACGTGGCACGACTAGAAGCCTTCGACGCAGATATCGGTATGAACAATTATTATTTATTTTTTCAACATAAGCAACCATTTCTATTATTTGGTAACATTGTTTGTTACCCTTATACAAAAATGAAGATTGTTAGGTTAGATTGTATTTAGATGTACAGTAGTTGTTTCCAGCAGTGTAACCTGATTGAAGCAGTTGTTGCATCAGTAGTTATCAGTCTGTGCCATCTTTCACTCTGTGTGGCGTTTCATCACTTTCGTCTTCACTCAGCATGTAACGTTCCCTGATATTGGAACAAATTAATATAATCTTCACTCCTCTTGCACAATTATCTTAGCTCCCAGTGAAGGTAACAATTACTTTCTCGCAGTCATCCACAGTCTAATTTTGTATAGTTAATCTAAACTTTTCTGTCTTCTAAGTAAAGTTTTTCTTCTTTCACATCTCAAGCAGATTGCCTGTTTCTTGTTTGACTTCAAATTTGTAACATTTCAATCATTTATGTCCATCTGGACTGCAGTCTTACTACTGGAAGATGGCGAGATGCTCGTCTCCTTTGTTCAGATGAAGTTATGTGCACAAATTCCATTCTCTGCCACATCATTACTCTTGGAGGCCTGTCTATCTTGCAAACATTATTGTCCTCTAATAACTAATGTAAACAACTGCCAGGTAGGATGTCTTGTAATTAGTGTTTCTTTCACGAATTAACATCTTCAAGATGTGTTTGTAAGTATTTGCTGATTGGAGAGGAGATCATGAAGTGATTAATTCCAATTCATTCAGCTGTCATCGTAGGATTTTCATAGGCGTTAATTAGTCAGAGGCAATTAGTCTGGACAACCGTGTGACACCAACAACAAGGTCTGCTCTCATTCCAATAATGAGCATATTAACAAGTATCTATGTTTTGTATATAAACTGCAAATTAACCAAACAAGAAGCAGTTAGATCATATTTCTGTCACCCTGCCACACTATGCTATAAAACAGATTAGAGGAGCAGACTAATTTTGCATCACTTGGGATTCATTGCAAACCCAGCCACTCTCCTCAGAATGTTATCATTTCAACCCACTCATGACTTAATGATATAATGACATTCTTCTGCCCACTCCTACTCAATTTATGTCTGAATTTTAAATGTTTACTCTTCTCAGCAATGTGTCTTAATTTAATTTAAAGACTTCTGTTTATTACTATATAAATTTACAAAAGCTCCGCATTTCATCATCTTTTTCATAAATCATTGCTATTTGGGGTGTACGAATATTGGTGATACCCAAATATTTATTTTGCCTATGGTCACATAAATTTCTTGCTCAAAGGTTTTTAAAGTTTGAGGGTCCCTGAAAGTACTTGTACTCCAGGGGACCTTAGAGATACTGTAAAACACTTACATTGGAATATTTCTTGGATTAAAGATTTGTTTTGAGTATCTCCTTCATAGTGCTCTTCATTACAGCCACCGGCCATGACAGAATGCAAGACACATTATAACCGATGGATTTGGCTGCACTGTCAATGCAGTGTCCATTCAATTCAAATGGTCACAATGCTTCCAAATGAGTTACATCCCTGAGTCCGTTCCAGTGAGAGAAGTTCCCAAGTCTGTTCCAGTGTGTCAAATTCCTAAGTCTGTCCCAGTGAAACCTTACTGGAAAGTCCTTTTCAGTAAGAGAAATTCCAGAGCTCAACCCAGAGAGCCAGCTTCCGACCGTGACAACTTCTACCTGTTAAATAATTGTTACAAATGTTCAACTAATGATTTTTCAACTCTTTTTGTTCGTATGTCTTTCTTTCTCATGGAGTAAAGACTATAATGGAAAAAAGTAACAGTAAAAAAACTTTTTTTTAACAGAAAAATACTGTAAAAATGCTACAGTATAAACCTGTTAATTATAAGCTACCTTACTATGTACAGTGAACATTTGTAAATGGTTTAACATTACATGTCATTTTACTGTAAAATTTATTAGTGAAATGCCTTGTAAAATGTATGTTTTTTTTAAATTATTATTTAATTAAATTTTTTTACTGTAAATTTAACTTTAAAAAAATCTGGCTTCAAATGAAGGGAGCTAAAGGGGAATTCTGTTAACACTTAATGGACTCGATGGATTCAAAGATTTTTTGCCCAGATTCACTAAAATGAACACTTTAAAAGAATTGATTCACAGAAATGTGAAAACTAAAAAACATTACAGGGAACTGAGAAAAAATAGAATAAAACTACTCTCAGACAGGCCTCTTCCAACAACAACCACCTGTACCCAGTCCCATGCTGCCACAAATCTAATACAGGCTGCTAGAAATCTAATGGAGACCTCCAGAACTGACATTTCCTAATACTTTTTCTTGTTTATTTATCTCCAGGGATGAATGGAAAAATACGTTACTCATTTGAGGACTCTGCCGGAGGTCTGTTTTCAATTGAGGAGAGCTCAGGAATTATCAGTTTGGAAAGGTCCCTGGACAGACAGACGAAGGCCATGCATGTGCTGAGGGTACGTGCTACAGACCAGGGCTCTCCCTATAGACTCTCCTCTCTCAGCTCTGTAGTGGTGACAGTGCTGGACGCTAATGACCATCCACCAGCTTTTGAGCGCAGGAACTACGTTTCCACAGTTCCTGAGGATGTTGCGGTAGGGACTAAGCTTCTTAATATCTTTGCTGCAAGCAGGGACAGGGAAATTACATCCCAGACAACGTACTCGATCACCAGCAACAACGAGCAAGGAGCTTTCCAAATAGATTCACAGACAGGTGACACACACACACAGTTCCCCCACTGACAGTGTGACTCAAAGAGACTCGACTGTGGATTTGGGGATCTAGTGAATGTTTGTGTTTGCAGGTGACATCTTTGTAATGGAGCCACTGGACTATGAGGTGTCTCCACAGCACTACCTGACAGTGAAGGCCACCGCCAGAGGGAAACAGTCACTCAGTGACACAGCTATTGTTACCATTCACCTCCTTGACATCAATGACAACAGCCCTGTGTTCAGCCAGAAGATCTATTCGGCTGTAGTCAGCGAGGACACCAGACTCGGGAGCACAGTGCTGACTGTAAGTGTGTTGCATATGTTTGCATTAATATACACTATTTCTTTGAAATGGTCCATATTGTAGGTAGTTATGTTTTATGTTTCAGGTTCACTTTCACATCACAATATGATCTGTTTTTACCAATCACATAGCCTAACCCCTATCAATTAACCCAAATGCCCTAGCGACCGTCTAGAAGTGCAACCACGTATGTAGTAACTTGCTAAAAATCACTTGCATGACAACCACTCTGGACACACAGGCATTGTGCCAGCAAGTTTTGTCCAAGTAGTATCCACATCAATGTAAATTATGATGATGAAACAGTCTTTTAATTGTTGCTAAACAAATTTAGAAATATGCAGCATATAGTTTATGTGAGATAAACCCAAATGTATTGATACTTTCTCTTAGGTACTAGCAAATGATATTGATGGGCATTTAAACAACCGGATCCACTATTCCATTGAGGACAACAACCAAACGTGTCCCTTCATCATGGATGAAGTCAGTGGTGAACTTCGACTTGCCCATCAGTTGGACAGGGAAAAGGTATGCTTTTTAAATTACATCTCCCCATTCACTATGGAAAGGTGGGCTTTGAAATGATCTTCAGAGGTCTTGATAACACTCATTCAAATTCCTTTGCAAAAACCAAGGATGACTCCATCTTTTCTGCCTTTTTCTTCTCGTTTAAATTAGGTAGCGAGTTACATGCTGACCGTGCTAGCCTCCGACAGTGGAAATCCCCCCAAATCCGACAGCGCTATAATCAACATGGCTGTGTCTGATGTGAATGATAATCCACCTGTCTTCTCTCATGCTAACTACAGTCTCATCATCCAGGCAAGACCACACTCTCCTGTAGAGTTGGGCAAATTAAATTCTACGTTTCCTTACTTCATGCCTGAGTGAGAGGTGATGGTGTAATCTCTCAGGTTTGTTGGAATGATTCTGGGTATCTTTCTCTCTTTGGTAGGAGAATCTCCCTTCAGGAGCCAGTGTGTTACAGCTCAATGTGACGGACAACGATTTTCACCAAAATGGGCCTCCTTTCTCCTTTAGTATTCTGAAGGGTGATGAGACAAGTCCCTTCAGCATAGACCAGCAGGGTGTGGTAAAGACAGCTGGACCACTGAGAAAGGGCCAACACATACTTCAAGTGCAGGTGAGAACTGAGCTTTGTTCATTTTTTGTTGTGAAGCATTCCTTCAGGGGACTTTTAGAGCAGTGTTTCACAGATCCCTATGGATCCTTCACAAATTGCCAGAAGACCCGAAAACTTACTGACAAGTTACAGTTAATTTTTCAGCAGACTAGGGTTCTGTATGTATCAATTTATTAAAATAGCGAATTTTTATTAATATTATAAAAAAATTAATGTATTAAAAAAGCGCATTGAGAGCGCTTAGAACATAATGTCCTAATTTTCCCGAAACTTGACATGAACTGTAAACGTGTCCCTCAAATCTGATTGTTGATCCTGGAACAACATTCCAATCAACCAAAGATGTTGACTTAGGAACATGTTGTACTTGGTGAAATCAGGTTCTGCAACCAAATCAAAAGAAAAGAATGTCTGAAATCAGAAAAAATACAAGGTACTGAGTGACACCTTGAAAGTAATGACCTGATTTGAAGGCTGAGAACAGCACTATGTGTGTAAACCTAAAAAATACACATGGTATTGAATCAAGAACATGCATAATTCCTTTACTGATGCCAAAATATATCTGTTAGTGGAAGATTTCATTGTGTTATATGATGCAGACATTCTTAAAGATTTATGTGTTGAAAGTTCCCTCTTGTGTTAAACAAGTGTCATAGCAGTTAAGGGAAAACACTTTTACTGCCTTCCTATCCACAATGCCTGGTCGTGTGCCTGTTATTATGTCACATTTTATGTAAGACCCCCAGCAAAGGTGCATTAAATTGAACAAAAATGACAGTAAAGACATTTACAAAAAGTTAAATTTCAATTAAATTCTGATGTTTTAAACGTTCTATTCACCAAAGAATCTAAAAAAATGCATCATGATTTTTTACAAAAATATTAAGCAGCACAACTTTTTTCCCCAACATTAATAATAATAAGAAATGTTTCTTGATCAGCAAATCAGCATATTACAATGATTTCCGAAGGATCATATGACACTAAAGACTGGAGTAATAACTGCTGATTCTAATTTAAAATATATGAAAATTTCACAATATTTTACAGTGTTTTTGCTTAAATAAATAAAGCCTTGATGAGAAGAGACTTATTTAAAAAACTGAAAAACTAATAAATCTTATTCAGTGCTTAAAGATTAGTTGATGTATGTTCAAATTTGAATAAAATGAAAATATTAAAAGTTTCATTGAATTTTTAATTATATGAATGTACAGCTTATATTTAAAAGTATGAAAGTTATAGTAAACCATTACCTTAGCTTCAAATTTAAAATGAAAATGATCTGTATCTGATTTCAGGTGTCTGACAATGGTAGGCCCCCACTGAAATCAGTCACATCTGTCAGTGTGCTTGTAGTACAGGCGAGTGTGTATCCTCCATCTGTGCTTTCTCTGGATGTTTTCATCATGATCTTGGAAGACGAGTATTTAGGAGGCATGCTGGGCAAGGTCCATGTCGCAGATCAAGATGAATATGACACGCTCACATTCAGTCTGGAGCCACAGTCACACAGCTTGTTCGCTATCATTGGCACGGATGGCAGATTGTTGGCCCGCGGAGGCTTGGACGTGGGCTATTACCAGCTTAATGTCTCAGTCAGTGACAGCCGTTTCTCAGCCTTAGCCAGTGTCACAGTGAACGTGCTGCGGGTCACAGAGCAGATGCTAGACAGTTCTGTTTCCGTGGGCTTTTCTGGCATCTCTGCTGAGGATTTTATCCAGGACCACTGGAAAAACTTCCAAAAAGCTATCCGCAGTGTAGCCGGAGTCCGCAGGGGCGCCATGCAGTTGATCAGTATGCAGCCTGCAGAAATGGACGACGGCCTGGATGTTCTTCTGTTTTTTGAAAGACCAGGACGAGGCGTCAGCTCGCTGGAAGCCCTCTCTCAGAAGCTGAAGCTCAACTCTTCCAGAGCAGCCATCAAAGAGATGACTGGACTACAAGTAGTGAGGGTTTTGAATAGCCAGTGCTCAAGCTCTGAGTGTCCCGGTAGTATGTGCAGACGAGTGGTCCTGCTTAACCAGACCAGTATGGCCACATACAGCACTTCCCGAGTCAGCTATGTCACTGCCAAACACAACATAACAGCAAAATGCCTGTGCACAGGTACACAATGTGACTGTTATAAACTGACATATTACATTTTATATTTGTTATTTTATTCGTAAAATAATATAGTGTTAAAATTTGTATTTGTTACTATTAAAGGGTTACTTCAGCGATTAGCATTAAGCTTTGTATCAGTAGAAACCCCTGAGTATATTCGAATGATTGTACTTTCCCCCCTCATATGACCCTGAGACGAGAGAATTATGTATTTTATTTCTGGAAAAAAATCCTCAGATGACTCAAATATCGTCATTTTGTGTCATCGGAGGATTTTTTGGCCAGAGGCTAAAGACTACAGCCAGCAGTGGGCACAATTTCTGCATGTTTTCAACATCGCACTCACAGCACTCGGCTCGGGGAGCTGCGGAGATTCATGTAAATGGAGAAGTGGAGAGAGCAAAGTGAGTGTTTCAACTTTTCAAATGAATTCCGATGAAAGTTAAGTTTCCAAAGACATTAACCGAAAACGCGCCAGACTGAACACACACTGTGAATGCGACCGCAGCCGCGCTTACCTCAGCTCATGTGATGAATGTAATCTGACTCCCGCTGCTTTTGTGCCATGACTCTCATTTGAAGCTGCTCACTCGCATTATATCAAATAGACACGTTCAGTTTTTAATTGTAGCGTCTCTAACTGAGCTGATTTTAGGAAAATGAACGCGGTGGGCATGTGATCCAGTAATCCAGTAGCCATGCCTAGAGTGGCCTCGTAGGGCAGCGAAGCAAGTGCATTCTGGGAGTTGTTGTCTTTCATCCCCATAAGACAAAAATACATTTTCTGTGTTTTCTCAGTCTAGAAGGCACCAAATTAAAAAATTATTTCACATTTCTACTACATTAATGACCCAGTTTAAATACAGATTCATCTTCCCAGCGCTGAAGTACCCCTTTAATTGTACTATTATCAATAATAATAATAATTATTATTATTATTATTATATTTATTAAATTATATAATATTAGCAATTATTAACATTGTTATTAATAATAATAATAATTATTATCACTGTTTTAACAATCACAAAAGTAAAAGTAATTGTAAAATATATATATATAAATAAACAAATCTTCTGCTTTTCAGACAATAAGTGCCTGAAGCATGATACCACCTGTGTAAACAACCCATGTCCAGAGGGCTATGAGTGTGTGTCAGGCCTTGGGAAAGACAAACACAGCTGCATATGCACAGGTGGTGCCAAAGTCAAATGCTCAGGTAACGGTGAATTAATTTCCTTATCAGATAAGACAGTGTCATCTTAAGGACCCATCACAGGTGCAGATTAAATTGTTCCCCGCTCACTTAATTAATAATAATTTGCAAGTGTGTATTGTAAACACACATTCATTAAGTACAATAATACATGGTTAATTTTTCAGCTATTGAATCATTAGTTGAAGCAGTTTACACGCGCAATTTAACACAAGGGTATTTTTTAATATAGTATAAATTAATGCGGAGAATATTAATGCGGAGAATGGCAGTTTCTCTTGAGTAGGCTCTATAAGGTGTTAAACAGTAAATCAACTACAAGATAACAGAAGGGAATGTCTTCAGCTGAGAATAGTAATCCTCTTCATCTTGTCACAACCACAAGTGTGATACTTCTTTTGTTAGAGTCATTACAAGTGGGTTTAACATTCTAATTTTGTAATTACAAGAAATTACAATGGTAACTTTACTTTCTGCCAAAATACCATTTATCTTGTAAAACCATAATATATTAATTTGATATTCTTCAAATAATGTACAAAGCTTTCATAATATTTATGTAATATTGTTATTTTTTATGATACTGTACAACTTTGCTCAGATTCAAAGAAATCCAAGTGTGAAAACTGATCATCAAAATTCAGTCAAAAGTATGAAAGCCATTTTCTCAGTTACAGTGTTGCTGTAATTTCTGTGTTTTGCCTTTGTAGGGCAGAATGATATAGAGGTAGACATATTTTAGTATAGGTATGCATAACATTTTCTACAATTTTCCATGGCTTAAAATGATTTAGTTAGACATTTATTATTCCTTCCAGTTTTAAAGGTTTGTAAAACAGACACAAGCAACCACAATCCAAATTTAAATGTCATCTGTATTTATTTTAATTAATGTGCTACTAACTTTATTTCCTTTTTTATCCATGTTCTAAGGAGGATCTTCAATGACATTTAGTGAGAGCAGCTATATTAAATATCACCTGAGGGAAAGCACAAGTGAAGTCAAGCTCTCGCTCAAGTTAAAAACTCTCTCAAGAGAAGGAACAGTAATGCTTTCCAGAGGATCAGGACACAGCATTCTAGAGGTATAAAAGAAAATTGAATCGCTACTTGTTTTCATGTTTAATTTGGAAAAAAAGTGCATAATTGTATACATAAATCCTAAACGAACAAGTTGTCCCTAGAGAAGTTTAAAAAAGGCAAACACTTAACATTAAAAGGGTACATAACACACACACACAGTTTCTGCCAGTCTCATGTTAATCTTGAGTACCTAGAAAGTAGCATTGCATCCTTCATGTATATCTCTGAAGATTATTGTTTTATCATGATAAAAGAAAGATATGCTTTACACCCTATAGGTCTTATCTGTTACCATTAGGTAAAGGGATAGTTCACCCTGTTGACGATAGCCATTGACTTCCATTGTACGAAAAAAAAATACCACTGGAAGTCAATGGCTACCGTCAACTGTCAGGTTACCAACATTCTGACTGTATGTATTCCTCAGATAGTTGGAGGCAGACTGCAGTTCCAGTTTGACTGTGGCTGGGGTCTCGCCACAGTTTCTGTGCACAGTGTCCTGGTGAATGACGGGCAGTGGCACATGGCAGAGCTTGAAGTGAAGGGTAACTATGCCAGGCTGGTTCTGGATCAGCTCCATTCTGCGTCAGGCATCGCGCCCGGTCCCCTCCACTGCCTCAACCTGGGCGACCAGGTGGTCCTGGGTGGACACGCTCAACATCTCATTTCCAGACTCAGGCGCAATCTGCCTGTATCAAACAGCCTACAGGGCTGCATGGATTCCGTGCTGTTTAATGGTCAGAGAATGTCCTTGGACTCAAATGATCCATTAGGGGTTGCCATTGAGGACATGGCGGGAGTGTCTCCTGGCTGTGTCTTCTTCCCATCTCCAGACTGCTCCAGTAATCCCTGCCTCAACGGAGGGAGCTGCTTAATGAGGCAGAGTGGAGGTAGACTGAACACCATATGCTGTATATTAATGAAAATACCATACTAACGGTATCTGTATTAATAAAAAAAAATCATTATTCTTTTTATATTAATTATTCACATAAATAGTCAGTGACATGTACAGTGGGGTCCAATAGACCTCATTGCATTTTATTTTTAAAACTAGAAATAAACTATTTTAGAGAAAAAAGAAAAGAAAAAAAAACTATGGAAGCTGTCTTTCCACCTTTCCAGGGTACAAAAAAGGTAATAGTAATTTTATATGTATCTCACAATTGTGATTTTAGGGTGCAATTCTCACTATTAACTAGTTGCTTATTATCTATTAGGATATAAGCTGGTTATTAGTATTTATAAAGCACATATTAATGCCTTATTCTGAATGATCATATTCTACATCCCTTAATCCTACCCAATACCTAAACGTAACAACTACTAACCAATAAGCAGTGATTAGGAGTTCTTTGAGGCAAATGTCGTAGTTAATAGTAAATTAATATTAAGAATTAGACCCTAATTTAATCTGTTGATGTTAAATATAAATTAGAATAACAGAAGCATTTTAGCTTGCAGTTTCTAACCCCACTGTAGATGATAACTCTGACTTCCATTTTATATGTAAAAATTGGTTTATGGCATTGCTGAGTCATTGGTATTTTCCCAGGTTATGTCTGTAAATGCAGCACTTCATTCTCTGGGACTCACTGTGAGGTCAAGATCAATCCTTGTGACTCCAACCCCTGCCTGTACGGAGGAACCTGCATCCAGAATAACCTGGGCTACAACTGTAAATGCCGGGGACAGTACTCAGGACAAAGGTACTGTGATTTCAATGTACTGTACAAGTGAAATTTTGACTATAAAATCTGTCAACGGGACAGAATTACAGTATGCCCAAAACTATCTGTATGACCACAGGTGTCAGATAGGTCCTTACTGCAAGGATAATCCATGCCAAAATGGTGGACAGTGTATAGACAGTCTTGATGGACCCATCTGTGAGTGTGAGTCGGGATTCAAAGGAGAAAGGTCTGTTGTTGTTATCAACCTCTTGAACAAATCGTAGTGCTTTCCTCAAGTACGTTTGAAAGAGCATTTTTGTTTTTTAGGTGCATGATCGATGTTGACGAGTGTGTGGACAGGCCTTGCTTCAATGATGGCCGTTGTGTCAACACACATGGATCTTTTAACTGTTCTTGCTTGGTGGGATTCAGTGGCAGACTGTGTGAGATGGACACAGAAGTTAGAAACCAATTTATATCTTCATCCTGGAACACTTGGATTGGACAACTGATCACAATACTGGCCTTCCTGACGGCCGTTTTTGTTTTGATGTTGCTCCTTTTAATAGTATGGAAAAGAACCTGCAAACCTGGCAAACGAGATAAAGACCTTGACAAGTACAAAGATGTTGATTCTTACATTCAGAGATCCAGTGTATACAACCAAGCCCGAGAAGAATCCTGCCCGGACACCCCACCACAGGTCCCAGTGCGACCCATCTCCTACACACCCAGCATTCCTGGAGAATGTCGAAACAACCGAAGCTCAGTGCCTGAGTTCAGCAGGTTTATGCTGGATCCACTCTTTGGTCTTAAGAAGACTGTGGCTGTGTGCAGTGTTGCCCCTAACCTACCACATCGCAAAGCATCCCATTCACACTCGGAAAAGGATTCGGTACAGCAATCGGATTGGGATGAGGAGTATGAGGGTTAGTACAGTATGAAGCCTAGGTTGGAGGCCTCAGGTTCGAGGTTTAATTGAGATATACGTCAAATGGTAGAAAAGTCTGTAGCAACTTCCATTTATGCCAAATTTAAAGGTGTGCTCAGTAAAAAACAAGTACAATTTGTCTGGTCATGTGATCTCCACATTTGGCCTCCATGTAGATGATCAGATTTCATGTTTTATTTATTATTTAAGTCTATTCTTTTAGATGTAAAACTTGTTACTGAGTGCACCTTTTAACAACAATAGAGTTCTGTTTTTGCTTGAAATTAATTCATGAATTGTAAATTGTTTAGCATTTGTTCTTAGTTATGACCTCTGCAGAATTGATCTTTACTTTTTTGTTCCTTCTTTGTTTTTATTTTTCCAGAAAAAGTCTTAGACTTGTCTTCCTGTTTAGAAATTGAGGACGACGAAATTGAGGACGACAGGGTTTCCTTTTCTCATGATAATACAGGGCTGCGGTCCATGTGCCCCCTCCAATCAGACGTCATGGATGACAACAGTAAGTTTCCCAATCCAAGTTTGAAACTGTATAGTTTAGTGTTTTTCACAAAAGTAACAAACATAGGTATTTTTCTGTAGAGCATACATTTTTTTTATTTTATTGTCCACTGGTGTATCCACTGATAAATACATATGCATCTTTGCTGTATCTATAATGAATTCAGCCCCCATATGGATTAAATCTCTGCACAGATTCTGAACATACTGCAGTGTAAGTGTTATGCATGTAACACAGTCAATGATTAATTAGAATTAGAGTATAGCCATCAATTCATATTTCGTTTTGGACTAGAGTGTGTTTGGCCTTATGGTGCTTTCACTATCATTCAAAAGTTTGGGATCAGTAGTTTTTTTAGGGGTCCTTTATATTCAGGAAGAATGCATTATATTGATCAAAAGTGACAGTAAAGACATTTATAATGTTACAAAAGATTTCTATTTCAGATACATGCTGTTCTTTTGATCTTTTTTATTAATCGAATAATACTGAAAAACACTGAAGACTGTAGTCATGGCTGCAGAACATTTGCACCACAGGAATAAATTATATTTAAAAATATATTACATTAGAAAACATAAATGCAGACTTAGACAATTAAAAAAAAAAAACATTAACAAATCTCAATGACCCACAAACGTTTGAATGATAGTAATATATTCTTTTTGTGGTACAGTATTCTTACTTGTAATCATTTTAGTCACCCAAACACCATCATCAGAATTAGATAACATTCCCTCTATGTTTAATACATATAGTATTTTGTAGTTTTACATAATTAAAGAATTGTAAAATAATATTTAATGACTGATATTTTATTCTTTACTTTTGCAAGCCTCCAAAGTGATACACCCTGTCAAAACATAGATTGACATGGGGAGAAAAAGGTATATAGTATGTAACATTTCACATTGTGTTGGTGGTTTCATATTCTGTCTGTTTCTCTAGCTCACTTCAGCTGATTGTTATACTCACTGGTAATCGCATGGACATTTTAAGAGATTAATTTTGCCATTTAAAATGTATAATTTTTTTTTTAAAAGGAGTAGTTCACTTTAAAATGATAATTAGCCCATGATTTACTCACCCTCAAGCCCCCCTAGGTGTATATGACTTTCTTCTTTCTGATGAACACAAGCGGAGTTATATTAATAAACATCCTGATGCTTCCAAGCTTTAAAATGGCAGTGACGGGGTCCAACTCTGTTGAGTTTGAAGCTCAAAAAAGCACATCCCATAATAAACGTACTTCACACGCCGGGGTTAATAAAGGCCTTCTGAAGCGAATCGATGGGTTTTTGTAAGAAGTAATAAATATCTATATTTAAAACTTTATAAAGTAAAATATCTAGCATCCGACAGATTTTCTTCCGTATTCAACTTGCGCATAAAGTGTAACGCCTCTCGCAGTTCAAAATGCTTGCGCTACGTTCTAGTGATTTGTAAGTTGAATACGGAAGGCAGTCTGGCGGGAGCTAGATATTTTACTTTTTTAGTTTTAATATTTTTCTTACAAAACTCCATCGATTAATTGAACTACTCCTTTAAAATGTGAAAATGTGCTTTCTTTTTCTTTGACTTGTCAACAAAAGATTCTCATGAGCTTTGGTACTTTGAAAATGACAGTGGTTATTTCTGTTTTGTTGTTATTTATCAGCCTCTTCCTGCATGCTCGATTGCTTTAGCAAGCTTGTTCACACTGAACTACTCTGGGAGTTTGATATAGGTTCTTGTGAATTGCCTATAGCAGGTTGTGCACTAATGCACTGGCATCGATCTCAGGGGCACTTTGATGTTTAATCTTCTTTAACTCAGAGGAGTTATAACAAGCTCGTTCAAACCAGTTTGCTCAGATCTTTCTCACTGTCTAAGATTAATGAGCCTCACAACTATCAAAGCATGCCATAGTCGAAAGATACATGTGAGCTTTACTGAAGTGTGTCTGTTGTGGAGCTGCTTGCAGATGTGATAATGTGCATGCTGTGACAATATACACTACTGTTCAAAAGTTTGGGGTCAAAAGAGAAATGAATACTTTTATTCAACAAGGATGCGTTTAATTGATCAAACATGACAGAAATCTTTTGTAACATTATAAATGTCTTTACTATTTAAAAATTCTAATCATCAAAGAATCCTGAAAAAATTATCATGGTTCCACAAACAAATATTAAGGAGTACAACTGTTTTGTAACATTGATCATAACCAGAAATATTTATTGAGCACCAAATCAGATCTCTGAAGGATCATGTGACTCTAAAGACTGAAATAATGGCTGATGAAAATGCAGCTTTGCCATTACATTTTCAAATATATTGAAATAGAAACCAGTGATTTTTAAATGGTAACAATAGACAATACAATTGATTTACTGTATCTTTGGTCAAATAAATGCAGCCAAAGTGAGCAGAAGAGACTTCTTCCAACTGACCCTAAACTTTTGAATGGTATTAGTGAATAAACATTTACAGTATAGTGACTTGAATGTTCTAATCTGCTTACCAATACCTACATTTTTTGACCTACAAATCTCTGATAAATCTCTGACCCACTGTCTGGTTTTTACTTTACTACAGGCTATTACTGGGATACCTCAGATTGGCTGCAAAATATCTACTCTCCTGAGAACCAAGGTTTTTTCCAGTATGAATTTGTGCAGATGTCCTCCTCAATGCACACCGCTCCAGATATTCTTGACTACCTTACTGATGGCGATGACATTGAGAACTTCCTGCCAATTCAAGCTCTCCTCCTAATACTGACATGTCTGCAGCTCTAGAGTACGAACAACATACCAGGCCAGAGGTCCATCACATTATCCACCCAACAGCGAGGTCAAACTCTATGTTACCCAGTCAACATCACAGCCATGGCTACCCACAGCCCATTGAAACAACCTTTGGGATGTCTCAGAGCCAACAACATATAGGACCTGCGATTCCTGATTCCTTGGAAAGTCCTTTGTGAGCCACACACTTCTAACACACTCTCTTACTCAGACTTGCCAGCCAGTGGTTAGAAATCCATGAAGAACTTAGTGAAGCTGTGGTTGGTAACACCACCAGAGACTGAGGTGAGACTGTGGTGGGTTTATGTGCTCTGATTTGAAACCACCAGTAGTCTCTCATGCGGAATCATCTGTCTTTATTTCTAAAGTTAAATCTTGCATGGTAGGATATGTCACAGTTACATGAAATCCTAGATTTACTTTAAAGGTGAACTCAGTATTTTTTGTGAAAAAAAAAAGAAAAAAAGATTACATATAATCTTGGACTTTATATTGTCACCTAGTGTTATGGATGAAGCATCAAACTAAAGTATTGTTTTTTTATTTATTGACACTATCACAGTCAGATAAATCAGTCAGTCATGATTTATTCTGCAAGTAAAATGTCCAAATCAGGGAGTTAAGATAAACTGAGTAGTATTTGGCAGGTCATGCGATCTGACAATGGTGGACCCTATGAAGGGACTCTCTCCATGTAGAATAAAGGTTTGTAGGCTTCTGATATGACTGATTTTCATTTTTAAACATATATTTTTATAGTACTATGCATTCATTTTGTGCATTTTTTTTATGATGAAAGAAAAACACCTGAATCACCTTGAAATAATTGTGAATAAGTGTGTCATTTCTGTGCCACTAGCATCACTGAAGAGAATTGCAGAACTCCACTGCCCCCTTCTGCCTTTGGTATGGATAGACATGTAGAGTAGTTCAACCCCAAACTCATGCCATTGGTTTAGCCATTGTTCACAGTGGTATTTAACTTCATTTTCACACTTCAGGTTTAATTAAACAAAAAATTGTTCCCATGCTGATGTAAAAAGAAATGTTGTCAATATGGTCAGTGTGAGAATTGTATAGTTGTGGAGTTTGCTATGAAATAAGGTAGTTGGGTAACCAGAGACAAATTTGACAATACATTTCAAGTTTTAAGTTTGTCAATGACCTGTTCCCAACAAGAGACATTATTTAGTGTCATCTTAAAAGTAATAAATAAATAAATAAAAAAGAGAAAGTTGATTTGTATTTACAGATCCCCTTTTTTGAACAATAGAAAGTTACGTATGATCTGTTAAATGTATATTGTGCTCTCCTTGCCGACTCTGAAATACTGATGTTCTGTATGTACAAGGATGAAAAAATGTTTGGAGACAGAAACCTTTGTCTCATTTATGCATTCATAGAAACTTACACAGTAGTCAAAAGCAAGAGGTTGTGGAGTAGAGAGCATCTCTGCATTCATATGTTGAGTAAACAAAAAAACAAACAAAAAAATCATCTGAGGATGACAGGATGTGATCCCTTCACTGTTTTCCCGCTGCTTTATCCCCTGTATTTCAATCTAACAGTCTCATTAGGAGACTTTAGACTTTTCTGAATCTGTGAATTTTGCATTTGCAAAGGTTGATGATCCAGAGCTAATAGTAGATGCCCTCAATAAGGTCATTATGATAATAATGACTAGAAGGTCTTCTGCTGTCAAGGTTGCCCTTTTATTTCCTAGATAAATTGGGAGCAAAGGGCATGACCACCACGATAACATTTTAATGCTTTAAAATATTACAATTGCTAATTAATGAAACGTCTACATTATTTTTGACTATTAAATTCAAGAATAGGCTATTTGTATAACCCTTTTCAAATCAGCTTTACAGAAAAAAATTGTTTCAATGTTATAGTTTAGGAAGTATTCTGCTATAATTAAGAGATAAAATGTCCATAAGGCATTAATACTTACTTATAATATAATATGTTATGCGCTTACATGTATTCAATTAAGCAGAAACAACGAGCATATTAGGCAGCGATTGCAATTTGTGCTCGTAATGATTGCAACAAAATACAAAAATATATATATAATATTTGATAGTTTGTCGATTCAAAACTGGCGTCATCTAAAGTCTTTGCAAACTTTATCCCCTAATTCAAATTCCACATCATGGTATCTTTCATGATATAAACATCATAAACATTATAATAGTAGCACTGGGGCGTGTCAACTTTATATAGGTCTAATTTAAAGTCTTTGTGTATAATATGGAGAACCCTGCTTCCAATGCACAGTTGAGCACTAGAGGGCAGCAAAATCTAATAAAGTCAAACAGCCAGGTCAACTGCATGCCTGATAACTGTAAAAATACATTTTATTACAAGATTTTCCAGACCTTAGTACAGTTTATTTTGATAGCGATAGTACATCTGAGCACTTAATTTTGAGAATATTTCGATGAAAATATATTTTGCTGATAGTTAAATGATTCTCTATTGATTCAATATAATGGCCACAGCACGCTGGAGGGAAGACAGGTCTACACTAGAGCATGTCTTACAAATCACTGTATGAGAGTGACAGCACTTAAATGCTTTGACAAGTAGTGACAGAAGCCTGAGGCGGGGAACAGGATGTATGTGGGTAACGCAGTGTGACAGGTTGACCTTGTCTGATGCAGTCATGTGATGCTGTCATTGTGTGTCCCATCCTGATCCTTGATGAACAACAACTATCACAAGGGCCTCCATGAATGAGAATTTATATATGTTTAAAATGTCATGCTAATTTTATATAGCATATAGGACTACTGGTTTTGGAATATATGCATGGAATCCGTAGATGACATTTACCACAATTTACACCACATGCGATAATGTATCCCACAATGCAATGTGCTCAGCTTGGCCTTCCACTTCCATTTACAAATGAACTGGAAATATATGCCAGTCAGGATTTCAACATCCCATTGCCAAATAAGAGATTTTGATTTCTTCATTAAAAAAGTAAAAATTAAATAAAAAGTGTCTGTTACACACACACACACACACACACACACACACATACTTGCTTATAATAGATTATTGAATTTCAGATGTCAATGGATGGAAACTTTCTCTACACACACACACACACACACACACTGTCTATAAATATCTATACCCTGAGCACACACACACACACACACACACACACACACACACACACACACACACAGTTGCAGATCTTTAACAGTGCTTCTTGATATGTGGGTACTTCTTCAGTTTGGGAAAAATGAATTTTGTCTTCAAAATCATCCAAAGAATCTTATAACTGAAGAACCATCCACGTCAGGAAGCCACTACACATTCCACTAGAACATTCAGAATTTCAACTTGACCTTGCATGACCTGAAGATTTTATTGAGTATTGCGCTCATTGTAACACACACACACACACACACACACACACACACACACACACACACACACACACACACACACACACACACACACACACACACACACACACACACACACACACACACACACACACACACACACACACACACACACACACACACACACGTTGTGTTTCCATGTTTTATGGGGACATTCCATAGGCGTAATGGTTTTTATACCGTATAAACTATATATTATATCCCCCTACACTGCCCCTGCCCCTAAACCTACCCATCACAGGAGACATGCTGCATTTTTACTTTTTCAAAAAACATCACTTAGTGTGATTTATAAGATGTTTTCCTCATGGGGACCAAAAAATGTCCCCACAAGGACAAGGATTTTGGATATTGCCATCTTTGTGGGGACATATTGTCCCCATAACGTAGGGATTATCAGTACACACACACACACACACACACACACACGCAGAGAGAGAGAGAGAGAGAGAGAGAGAGAGAGAGAGAGGTCAGTTAAACATGTTAATGAGCAGACCAGGTGGTAATAGCCTGTTTAGTGTGACTAATTGTCATGAGCATTCTCATCACACCTGGCCTCTACAGAAGGTGAAAAAGCGTTCAAACGTCGAATTTCCTCGTTTCAGCTCTGTACGTGCACTTACAGAAGCCAGAGCTCTCTTAAGTGCTTTCAAAGCATTTTTGGGAGAAAAAAAAAAATCTACAAAGAATAACCTCTTCATGGCAGCTATTGTTGCTCCCGGCCATTTCCAGGAAAACCAAGAAATAATCAAATAAATAAATAAATGGATAAATAAACAACAAGCTGTATTCCAGCCTTGAATACCTATTGTGCTCTTTATATTCAGTCATGCTCAATGTTATGTACCGTCCAGAGAAAACAGAGAATGACATCTCTTGTTGCTGCAAAATTGTCAATAAAACGAAACACAAAAAAGCCCAACAAGACACACACAGGCACACACCCTTCTGAATGTCACTTGCAATGATCACCCCTTCTCAATTTTCCCTTTATTGCCAAAATTTCGACTGATAGTCTGATTCTGCAAAAGTTTGTGCATGTCACAAATAGTCAGTTCTCATATAACTTTCAGAGTATTTTTGTGTATTTCGGCAAAATTTCATCTGTCACTTGCTATAAACCAAGTTCAACTGACATTTAGAAGCAAACAGCATTGATTTTTCTATTCAGTCGGGGCATATTTATGATAAAATTGATAAATAATATTTACATGAATAATAATATTAATGGTCATATTTATAGATTACAACGTTTGATTTGAAAGACACTGTAAAGGATTGTTTAGCTACGACCAGTTAAGAAAATGCAGTTCAACTGTGGTCAATAAGTGTTAACTTTTTCACAATCTGCTTCGCTTGATGTTTCTCCTACCGTTCTCTCTATTTCACTCAAGACAGACCCCATCAATCTTTCCAGGTGACTATCTTCACTCTCATTATCTCTTCTTTGTTTCCTCTATGACCTCCTCTTTCCTCCTTCAGTCGTCTGTTCAGTAACCGATATGACTGTCACACTCGCTTTGTCTTTTCCATGCTCCTTCTTTCTTCCCTACTGTTTATCTTGACCTATCAATATGTCAGGCTTTACTACTAGCCTCTCTTTATTTCATATACTACCTCAAAATGCCCTTTTGGTGGCTCATGTGTTCTTTGCTCAGCGCAGAGCATGGCATTTCTCGTTTTATATTCACTTCTCAAATGCTTAGTGAATACAGAGGACTCACAGTGGCGCGAAGACCTGGAGCAGCATGCCTCAGAAACACAGCAAGACTTACTCATGGCTGTGTCATAACGAATCAGAAGTATAATTAAGCTGAATATGCTGTCTGTTCCTTTACACGATTCGTTGTTGCTCTCGAAAATTGGTTTAATGCCTGAGGTGGGTAATTTATGTAGACTACACAAACTTCAACATTATTGTACATTCACATCCCGGTCAGGGGATTTTCTATTTATATGTGCTCACATGGCTTTTAGAGGATCTTCCTTGAAGGTATAAACTGTCTATGTAATGTACAAACCTCAAGTCCCTGAAAATTGGTCCACAACCACTGTGTGGTCATAAATCAATCTTCTCTGAAAGCCAATGGCAGACGTTCATGTCTTGTCCTTAAAGGGTGATTTCACCAAAAAAAGAAAATTCTCTCATTTATTATTAACCCTCATGTTGTTCCAAACCGTGAGACTTTCGTTCATCTCTGGAACACAAATGAATGACAGAATTTTCCTTTTTGGGTGAGCTAACCCTTTAATAAAAACACTGTTACTTTCACACAAGCATTTCAATAATATTCTGATAAGAAAAGTTGAAATGGATTAAAAAAGTTTCTTCAGCTGAAACCTAATATTATTTGGATACAGTGAACGATAAATCCAGTGTCTCCTTACTTAACAAAGGCTCAGTCTCAGAGTTAACTTGCAGTACACTTTAATGATTTATTGACGACTAGTATCCCCTTTCTCACACTCTCTGTAATATGAGCAAGGATTCCTTGTATTTGAGGACTGACAAATGTTCAGAATGTAATTAAACTAAATACAAATGAATACCTCAACTTGGTAAGTCCTTTACAAAAATCAAGTTATTTTATTAAGTATACCTAAGTAAAGTTCAAGTATGTTTTTAAGTATACTTCATGTAGCGAGAATGTTAATATCAATGAACTAAGTAAATACTATTTCAATACTACTTGTGACTAAATTGTCCCACTTTTTAGTGTATAGAAGTATACTTTTAATTGTAAACTTTGAATACACAACTACTTTACAACTAAGTTTTTTGTTTGTACTGCAACTATACTACAAGTGAACTTATACTGATAGTTTACAAGTCAAATACGTGAAGCACATTTTTGAAAGTACACGTTGACTTATACTCTCAGTTAACTTCTAGTTTAGTAGTTTTATACTGCAAGTATACGTTTTCTTTAAGTGAACATAACAACATAACATCATGATGATTGCGTTATGTTACGTTTGTGTAAGCAATCTTCTGCTTCTTCTTCACCTGTTTTTTGATCAAGCGGTAACTCCTCCAGTTTTTCTAGAAGCCAATATGGAAGTGACATGAACTGCAATTCATCAACTGGCCACTAGGGACCGGCTAGAATCTAATTGAGCCCCATATTAAAATGCCTAACTTTACAGCAGTAAAAAAAAAAAACATGTTTACAGCCTGGTACAAATTGTGGTTTTGGTCTATACTGCTAATTTTGACCTTCATGACAACTGTGAGGGGGTGAATTAAAGTAAAGTAGATTTTAAGCAAATATGTACACTACCAGTGGACTACCCTACACAAAAATTCAGATAGTCAGAAGTAGAAGTATATCAAGTATATTTCTGAGAAGTACATAAAAAGTAGACTGAAAGTATACATCGTCATTTTTAGTTTAAATGAAGTATTCTAATAGCATACTTGAATAAACTTTTTTTTTTCATAAGGGAAACCAAGGATAACTCAGAGAGGTCGCACGTCCACCACACGTCAACCTTTATCAATGAAATGCCAGTGAGACGAACATTGTACTTTAAGTTAATTACTTAGGATGTGACTTTGTCCTTCATTGTTCAATCTGACAGTCATCAGATTATCATATCATTGTAAATATGCCATTAAGCCAAGCTGTCTGTTCTTATCTATCTGCTCCCATCTGCTTCACAATAAGGTGTAGATAGCGTGACATGATTTGATGGTTGAGGTATTTTTCTATTATATTACAAGCGTAAACAGAAATGGAAGTCCAAGCCTGTGTTTGTTTGTTTGTTGTAAGCATGTCACATGTGTGACTTAAGTTTGAAAGCTGATGCTGGCACTTTCACACCATTGCATGACCTATTTGCTCATGTTTTTGTCACGCTGCAGAGATCAAATGCTACGTTGTTTCAGAATTATATAACCAAGCCTTGGGAGATCGGATTAAAAAAAAATCCCTCCACTAGTTTTTACTGTAAATATTAATGTCAATGTAATGAAAAAATGGAGATGCATGAATATTCTCCTCTGTAATGTGTCCTCTAGAGTAACCAATACCATGGGTAAAGTGTAATGAGATCCAGTGTTAATGTGTTCTGATAGGACGGTGAGGGTACATGTCAATAAATGTTAAGATCTTCATTCTTGATGAATGAGCTAATGCAAAATTGTATTGGATTCTTCTTCATTAAATTGTCTCCCAGAGTCCAGCTCATTAATCTGTTCCATTTCAGATAAGATGATTTTTTTTCTTTTTTCTGAGATTGTTCAAGTGCAATAAACTGCTCTTCAATAACTGGATCAAAAACAAAACCCAAAGTTGTCTGTGCATCATTAATACTGTCAAAAATCAAATGCAACTGTTACCACTTGAACTATACTGGGGTTTCAAAATAGCATATTGATTTCAAGGAATTTATACTCACTTGAAAGCTGATCATAGAGGGGAAAAAAACTGTCAAATGTATGACATTATAATGCAAACTGTTTTCTCATAATGTAACGAATGTTTTGGAAAAATGCTGTTATAGAAGAATGAGGGAATTACATTGAGCCCGATACCCACAACCCATAAGTTAACTGCAATAAATGTAAAGGCCAGCGAGATTGTGAACAAGTTTAAATTATCATTCGTTTTGGTGCAAGACACCTTGACTAACTTTAGAACTTCTTGGGAAAATAGTTCCAATGTAGGATATAACCCATTTAACTTCTAACACACTGGAATGTATAGCTTTGACATGTCTGTAATGGAGTGTGTATGAGAGAGATAAAACTGCAACTATTCAATGTGGTTTATTTAAAGAGGCTGGCACTGACAGGCATCCTCCAATGCAAAGCTAATGCATGGTGCTGAGCCCACAGTCCAAAGACTATTTGGACCACATTGCGCTATGACGAATACATTTGGCTGTATGTGCAAATGGACAGCTGCATGGTCTAAAGGTTGTTTTTAAGGGGCAGTTTATTATTGCTGCTCAGATGCTTTTTGCAGTTCTGTCTGGGAGTTGGAAAACTCCTACATTTAGGTAACTAAATGTGAAGGCACACGATTTTCTTTAGAATAATATGCGCTGACAAATTGTTCAACACCAGGAATACTGTAAACTTCTCATATATTTTTCATAATAAAGTGCAAATGCATGATACATGACTGACGGCATGTCTTAGGTCTGGGCAATTAAAAAAAACTATATTATCTGGGGGAAGCTGTCACACATGATATGTTTCAGTAGCTCCATAATGTTTTAAGTCAAACGCCCAATCAGTTTCAAAAAAAGGGCAACGTGTTTAATGAACTGTATCTTTTGTTCTGAGAAATAACGGTGTCAAGCAGATATTGATAATAAAATTTACACTGAGAAAGATGCACAGGAGTAAAAAGTGAAATAACTATAGTCTATCTAGTCTTAGTTTTGAACGTATACAGGTAGGCTATGCTTAACAAGTGCACATCAAAGCCTATGAATTTAATGGTCTAAATTATGGTTTTAAAGACATTTGGTCCAAGGCGACTTTCCCCTAATACACGAAGCAACCTGCTTAAAGGCATTACCGAAAAGTGATCTACCTTTGCAGTGTTTGACAAGTTTAAGCCCAAGGCATTAACCAATATCCTATGCCACGCACTGAAACGATTTTTTTCTTTACACAAGACGCTTGATTAAACTAGGTGAATGTGTAAATAAACCATAAATTGCACAATATCATGAATAACCACATGCATAATCGCAATTGGATGTGAAAGGTGAAAGAAGCAACTCAACATTCTCCAACCCAAATCCAGAGCCGATTTCGTTGTCTTCCACAGCGGGGCAGCGTTACAGCGATCTACAGACAGCATCCATCCATGGGCATTTAAGAAGAACTTAACTTGCTGTCGGATGTCACATACCAACAATCTGATGTAGACAGAAAGCTATAAAAGTGCGGACACATGTCCGCGCGCAGACCACGAAGGCGTGCGCTCCATCGAGGACCATGACACGATAAGAGACCTTAATTTTACGCACGTTTACGTAAACGCAATAACAGCCACACATGATTTTCCAATGGAATACAATCCTATGATTTATGGCGAGGATTACTGAAGTGAAGATACAATGACAATAAATGGCAGCCGGTTGATGAACAGTTCTTCATTGAGCCCTCACGAGATCACGCTGAATCGCCCTCCCTGGGTCGCCACAACTTTGGGCAGCTTTCTGATCTTCACTATCGTGGTTGATATATTGGGGAACCTCTTGGTGATCTTCTCCGTGTGCAGAAACAAGAAACTTAGAAACGCAGGTAAGATCGCTTTTAAACCAAACATGGCAAGCTTTTTAATCCTTTTATCATATAAACCTACTAGTATTTATTTCTTTTTTGTCACTATTATCCCACAGTGCTTAATTTTAATTGCTAGCAGATAATCCAATGTTAATGTATATACCTGCAACTATTGATTCGATACTAGTAATCTACTACAAATAGTGACTAACGTTTATTTAATTAGTCCCCAGGACTTACTCCTTAGATTCTAGTGAGTATTACTTTTCTATTAGTAACCATCTCAGTATGTGACAAGGAACTATATACGTTTTATTATAAAATTATACAGCTTCAGATATTACTATTCATATTAACTATTCAGATATAACTGACAAGTATGTAGGCTTTTAGTTATAGCTACTTACTACTACATCGTTCCCAGATTTACGAGAACTCATTGTATTTAATATTTATCTATTCGTATTTGTAGTTAAACGTCTTTAACTTCTTTATAGTTTTTATACTTCATTAAACATCTTACTAGCAGGATTTGGGCAACAGAATTCCAGTTAATGGGGTGCTTAAATTACAGTATATCAAATATTGACAGGATTACATGCATATGTTTAATAGACAGTGTGCACTGTAAAGTGAGTTTTAAGAGGTCATTAATGAATTAGAATCATACATCATTCTGCACAAACCTGATTTTGTGCAGAACTCAGTGTGATTTCATATTTGGTTACTCCTGAGAGTCCCCCATTATTTATTTATTTATTTTTATTGTCCTGTATTGGACAGTAACAAACTATTTTTAGAGGTTTCAGGTAACTGGCCCAATATCAAACAAAACTGAACAGGCATTTTCCTATGAGTGGATGGAGTGCTTATCACCGGTGTCACACAGACCCATATGTCACATTCCTCTGCCAATAGAGACAGAGACCTTATGTTGTCCCTCAACTGTGAAGTTTTTGCACCAGTTTGAGAACTACAACAGTTTGAAAACAGGGTTTTGACTCTAATTTACTAATTAACTAAATATACCTAAATATTATGCATTAACAGCATGTTGATGTTGTTGAGGTTAAAATTAGGTATAGGCATGTGATTCATATCATGACAATTGTTGAAGATTTCATCATGATATGATAAGCAAACTTTAGTATTGTCCTCTTAATAACAAGTTTAATAACTTTTTTCATGATAAGACAAACCTTTAACATATACATATGATAAAACAATACAAAATAAAGATGTATTAACTCAACAAATAATAAAGAATCAGAACACTGATGATATTTTCAATCAATATCTATGTTTTCTGGACTGGCATGTTTTATACCAGATAAAAATGTCATAGTGTATTTATTTTTATTTTTTTAAATAAGCATTAAGTGTTTTTTTTAATAACACCATGTCAAAAATGTGTAATGCCTATTTGAAAACATGTAAATACTGAATGGAGCAGGTGTTAGAAACCTTAGAAAGTTGTTAGAAAGTGCACAGTGCTGCTTGATAACCGCTTTATTTCTGCTTTTTCATAAGCGCCACCTACTGTCACATAGTGAATTTGCATTTTAGTTTAGCCCATCATGCTGCATACATGCAGTGTTTTAAACAGTAACCGGCTGAAAGAAGTTAATGTGTATTCTAAAAGAAGTGCCCCAAATAACAATAGAAGTAAGGATATTACTATGTAAATTGTAAGACGTTTCCCTGAAATTGTACTGTAGTGTTCGTTTTGACCTAATTCACTATTGTCTCTCCAGTTTACACATCATTATTGTGATGTTTTCAATCAGCATAATACACTTTATTTATTTATTTAATAATATATATGTTTGTTTTTGTTTCTTCCTGTTCTGAGTACAGTGCACCATGTTCTTTGATTAGTGGGTCAAATTAACCCAGTAATTATTCCATTAGCCTCCCACAATGTGTGCATCATTATGTTCCTCACTAGTGAGAGGACCTCCCATGGCCCATTTCGAAGACCACTGACCCAGTGTGAATATTCAATTAGCAATCATTCCACCACATATCCAGAGTAATAGTGATTCATAAATCGCATATACGCGCGGTCACATGAGCACGCACACATTCGCTCTTCATTGTTCATTTGTGCTGAAACAAAGTGGTTCCGCTCCTCCCCATTGTGGTCTATCTGTTTTATTTAAGCTACTCAACCTCAAAGACTCTATCTGCTGTGGCACCACTGTCTGTTTAGATTATTCAGACCAACCATTCCCTGCTGTTAGGTAAGCCATTTCAACAGCGTATCTACATCATAAAACTGCCAATGAATCTCTATCTGAGAGCTAGCAATGATATGCGGTACTATATGCATGTTATATCTTGATATGAGACCACCTGTAGATTTCAAGGTATATACACTAACTGGGGATCGAATCCATGACCTTAGAGTTGTGAGTGTCATGCACTACTAGTTGAGCCACAAGAACCCCATACAGGCACTTGCTCCCCTTTTACATTTTTCATGTAACGGAGCCCGTCTTCTCTGTGCGGCTCTCATCTCTAACTACTGTTTTTTAGTTTCACTGACTTTGCTTATGAGCCCAAGGCAGTCTTATTAGATGAAGTTCACTGTTCATTCAAGAGGAACTCTCCTCTACCAATTATTCGCAGAGGCTGTGTGAGTGGAAGAAGGGCCCTTTCAGCAGGCTCTACATGGGTGTAACGAGGACAGAACCTTTCTAAAGTATATAGTGATTTATATATATAGCCAGGATATAGAATCTATTGAATATAGTGAACAGTAGTACTTTCAAACAACAGCATAAAAAGTCTCAATCAAAGTGTATACATAAGTATATTAGTAATACTACTGATGATTTGAAAGTTATGGTTCAGGTTTAACTGAACCATGATGTGATTCTTAAATCTGTTGATGTCATACTGCATTGCCTCGTGGGAAATTATTTGCTTTTTGAGACGAAGCTTTATTTATTCTTGAGAAGTCCATGTTCTCACTCCTGCCTGACTGGCCCTCGGCCTGCCCTTGGGCTGGTTTCGATGCCTTAATGAATGGGCAATTGCTGATACACTGTTCTAATGCTGTTCTAAAGACCGACTTACAAATTCTCTCTCGCCTCATCCACTGTTAAACAAAGTCAGAAATGCCTGGTCTGCCACAGTGTCAGACATTTCAATCTAGGGTCTACAGTGTATCAAATGTCAGACATTGTGATTTTCTGTGGCCATACAATTTAATATATATATTTTTTAATATGACTGCTTTCCAAAAAAGAGAATTTTTTTTTCTTTTTAATCCTATCTGCTTAGTTTAAAACTGAAGCATGCATGAAAATATGTAATTCCCTTAATGCACTGTGGATAAATGTGTACAAATGCATACATGTAAAGAGAAAAAATAAATACATTTGCAATACTCCAAATAATTGATGCAGCAGATGCCATGATTGTTTATTGGGCTAGTTCTTTCATGAAGTTGCTGAAAGTCATTTCTGAATCTCCATAAAAGAGCTACAGTAGCAACACCAAGGTATATGCATGAACTGACGGAACTTTTAATGCAATGAAAATTGAATTGGATAAAAGCATCTGCCAAATGTAAATCTTATAAATATGTTCAGCTGTAGGTTTTTTGGTTAGTAAAAAAAAATAAAAATAAAAATAGTAATGTTTTCTTGCTTTCTAGTGTTTGGTCAGAAAAAAAGTGGTCACTAAATCACTGACCACTAATCACAATTGACCAATCCCTCAATGCTTGAGAGTCAAACTTAGTGTCAGTGTGTGGATTGATTACCCAAATAAACATAACTTACACTATATTGCCAAAAGTATTGGGACACCCCTCCAAAACATTGAATTCAGGTGTTCCAATCATTTCCATGGCCAAAGGTGTATAAAATCGAGCACCTAGGCATGCAGACGCTTCTACAAACATTATGAAAGAATGGGTCGCTCTCAGGAGCTCAGTGAATTCAAGCATGGTACCGTGATAGGTTGCCAACTGTGGAATAAGTCCATTCGTGAAATTTCCTCACTACTAAATATTGCAGTCAACTATTAGAGGTGTTATAACAAAACGATGAAGCAATTGAGAACAACAGCTACTCAACCATGTGGTAGGCCACGTAAAAATCACAGAGTGGGGCAGTGCATGATGAGGTGCAAAATGTCAATAGCTACAGACCTCCAAACGTCATGTGGCCTACAGATTAGCTCAAGAACAGTGTGTAGAGAGCTTCATGGAATGGGTTTCCGTGGCTGAGCAGCTGCAGCCAAGCCTTACATCACCAAGTGCAATGCAAAGCGTTGTATGCAGCCACTGGACTCTAGAGCAGTGGATACATGTTCTTTTGAGTGACAAATCACTCTTCTCTGTCTGGAAATCCGATGGATGAGTCTGGGTTTGGGGGTTGCCAGGAGAACGGTACTTGCCTGACTGCATTGTGCCAAGTATAAAGTTTGGTGGATGGGGGATTATGATGTGGGGTTGTTTTTCAGGGGTTGGGCTTGGCCCCTTAGAAAGGAACTATTAATGCGTCAGCATACCAAGACATTTTGGACAGTTTCATGCTCCCAGCTTTGTGGGAACAGTTTGGGTATGGCCCCTTCCTGTTCCAACATGACTGTGCACCAGTGCACAAAGCAAGGTTGAGCGAGTTTTGTGTGGAGGAATTTGACAGGCCAGCACAGAGTCCTGACCTCAACCCTTCTGTTATAGCTGCAATGGGTGGGCCTACTCCATATTGAAGCCTACGGAATAAGAATGGAATATCATTAAAGTTTATGTGCATGTAAAGGCAGATGTTCCAAAACTTTTGACGATATAGTGTATGTGTTAATGCAGACAAAGCAATATCTTCACTCAACCATACTGATGTTCAGTGTGCTGCTATTGGCTTTGAATTGTTTTGTTCAGTATTTTTCCTTTATTTGCGATTAACTGTGGCAGATGATTAAATATCAAATGTCACATCACCCCCTCATAATGGTCTCATTATCTATAGTGAGGAATTATCTTCATAAATAAATGTTGTTGCTGTGGCTATTATTATTATTATTATTATTGTTTTTGAGGTATAGATAAACACCTTCAGAGATCTTCAATTGGTTATTTCCATTTTTTACCTTATCAAAGAATTGTCAGTACCGTAGAATTTGACACATTTTAATGTCCTCATTCTTTAATATAATATGCGCACAATTGTGAGCTAAATAGTACATGCTGGATACAGTGCTTTTGCCACTCTGCTCGTCTTTAGTTGTATTTAAGCAGAAGGACGTGAGTGATAAGTTCTGTTTAACTCCAGTATCATTTAAAACTGCCCTCCAGGATCCCAAAACAATCAAATATTGATTTAAGCATAATATTTCTGTGAACTCCAGGTTAAACTGGAGCTTCTCTTTAGTGCTGTATTTTTACTCAGTTGGGGTGACAAACTGATATCAAAGTTTATTTTGAAAAGGCTGCAATTAAAATATTCAATACCCAGCACTGACTAATTAGAAGCCAGCATTCCAGAATCCAGAATTTGACACTGTGCTCAATATCTGGTGCTTAGATGTGGAGAGGCTTCATTAAAGGGATATTGAATAAATATAACAGATATCTACATTGGACCAAAAAATCTTTTGGTTAAAGCCAAGAGGTTAAAGCCAACCCTAGTGAGAAAAAACATAATCAAATTTGTATTTGAAATACATTTATTTTATGATAAGTATACTACAAATACATTTGCATGTACTTAATATAAATACTATTGTACTTTTGGTATACTAAATTGATATATTTAAAGTTTTTAAAAATGTATTTTGTACTTAATGCACTTTAGTTGTCCGGAAATTGTGCTGATGTCCAACTAAAGAAGTCCATACTTAAAGCTAGTATTTGTTGCCATTGAAACCTGCAATTGCAGTTAGTTGCAGAATTATCGCCTTTATGTGGGTTGTGCACCGCCACGGCTCTTCAACACGGATTAATCAAATGTTTTGGGGAGTATGTGTGGCTTTGCTGTCAGTCACCGCACCTGTGTGGATACTTTACTTCAGAAATCACAGATTCTTCGTCTTGGGAGTATGACCAAAATAAGAATTTTCCCTGCAAAATATAATCTGAACAAGTAAGTAACATTGTGCTACCAAAGGTGATTCATTCTAATGATTGCTTAGCTCATATCGCATCAAACCGTGCAAATTATCATTATTGTTATACTTTGTTCTCAAATTGTTCATGTTAACAACATCAGAAGCATTGCGTGACTACGTGCATTTACTGTGTAATAGAGATATCTGTAGATTTCAATTTCTGTACAGTCTAATATTTTGCTTTTGACTACGGGTGAATCTCCAGTTGTCACAGATAATTGTCGTTTGGAGTTTTATGGATTACAATCCGCCATTATAATGATACTTGTAATTATTCCAGCTGCTGTGAGAAAGGCTATAAATGATCTGCCACCCACAGTATCATCACGTGTGATAGCCTACTAGCTGGACTCCTGCTTGACATGACGTAACAAAGGCATGCTCAAATTTCCCACGGAAATCCACCAGTACTACTCAAATTATAACACATTATAACAAGCTGACCGTTGTGAATCAGGCTAAGTTAAGGAGATAGTGGAGACAGACACTGGCTGCTGGTTATGTAGGCTACTTGCTCAAAAACTGATTTTGGATCTCAAAAGATTTTACGGACTGCAGCTTTAAAGGGATAGTTCACCCAAAAAAAAATTTTTTTATGTTTATCTTGCTTTACCCCCAGGGCGTCCAAGATATAGGTGACTTAGTTTTTTTCAGTAGAACACAAAAAAAATATTTGTATATTTTGTTTATATATTTCGTAAAATGCATGAGAATTAGCTAAATCTATCAGAGTAAAAAAAAAAAAAATGCACAGACAAATCCATGTTAAACCCTGTGGCTCGTTCGCGGTTTGTTCGAGAAACCGAACATTATTTATAGCATTTTTTTACCTCTACTACACCACTATGTCCAACAGTCTTCAGCACGCGATCACTTTCGGTAAGTGAGGTCAATGTAACCAATATGGTGTAAAGATACGTGCAAGAAATTACTTTCGGTGCGTGTGTGAAATATGCTAGATCGTGTACATTGTACATTAACCTCACTCAACAGAAGTGTCGCACTGAAGGCTGTTGGACATAGAGGTTATTATATTTACAAAAATATATATAAATACTGTTCAGTTTCTCCCACAAACCAATCGTTTGCTACCAATCACATTAAAAATCTTCAATTGTGTTCTACTGAAGAAACAGTCACCTATATCTTGGATGCCCTGAGGGTAAGCAGATAAACATCACATTTTCATTTTTGGGTGAACTATGTATATGAAACGATTAAATGTAAATGTACATCTGATTGTGCTAAAGTGGAATTATTGGAATCATACTTTAGCTACACTTTAAAAATCTTTCATTTAAAGACTGATATTATACAGAGATCATACTATCCTTACTAATAGTGATATTAAAACACATTTTAGGCTTAATATAAAAAAATGTGCATTGTGCAATAAAGAAGTACTAGAAAAGACAGCTTAGTTTTGAAAACAAATACCCATAATTTCCCTTTGTGTACTATTATGTTATTAAAATTATTATATTAATATTTATATTTGTATACTGTATGCATATCCTTGGCTTGCCAATTTGTTACAAACTTAAATATGTCTCCTGACACCATCTACACTATGAATATAACGTTTTCTCAAGTTTATTTAATGTAGTTTATTTGGTGCTTTATAAGAAACTGATGGTCTCTACCTTAAAAGATGAATAAATGTGTATCTGCAGACTTCCAGTTTCTGACACACCGTTACATTCACAGTGCATGGTGTCACAGAGACCTGAGGAACTTGTCTGCAATTCCCGAAACATCCTGAATACTAAATGTTTTCCAGAAATCATGAGATTTCAGCTCATTTTTTGTTTGTGTTCCCTTATAAAATCTCAGCAGCATTGCATCTCAAATTACTTCAAACATTTGAATGCAAACGAGGTTGTGCCATATTAGCACATAACAAGTGCATAATATATTAATTATAATCTGATCATTTGAAATGTGATATTTGATGTCCAGTTCTTCACTGAATAAACAAACCCTGACATCTGGATTTGAGTTCACAGAAGTGCTGAATCCTTTGTTTTGCATTTACAGGATTCTGAATCACCTGTACTGCAAAACACCCTGACAGACTGATGTCCCCACACGAACACTTCACTATTACACATCACAAACACTAGTGACTAACCTGAGCTGTGATGTCAAAGACGAGAACAATATAAATCCACTTCACTCTTTTAAGAGCCCAACAAAAACAAATCATGGACTGGCAAAAGAGTTAAATACAGAATACATGTCTGCTTTTGAGTGGCTGTCATTGGAGAAAGAGTCTTCTTAGATCAAGATAGTGTAGTTACAACATCTACCAGCTGCGTCTAACAGGGCTTAAATTCATTTAATCTCAATGATGCTGTGTTGATAGTGAACATGTTCTACAACATTTCCTGCTGAACAAGTTTTGCGTAACCATTTAGTCTTCATTACCATCTCCAACTACTATAAATGCATGAACCTCTGCATCCTGGAGCCTGTCCAGCTCAGAGGAAATGTCTGTTTACATGTAAACAAGAGTAAACGAGTATCCTCTCTGGTAAAAAAAGAGACCAGTCATCTCATTTACACCATAGACATTGTTATAGCAAAGAAAATACTCTGCCTTTTTTCAGTGTTTTATTGAGCAAAGCAACTAAAGAGTTATTCATCAGTCTACAGTGGTCACACTGTGCTGCATGTGTTTAATTTTTTTTTTATTGCACAGTTGAATGATCTACTGTCTTGGCATTATTTTGCAGTACCCTTTTTTATTTATCTCATCACATACAACTCATACTACAAGCTTATGACAAACAAATATACAGTCATTTATTTTGCCATGCTGCTGTAGATTCAAAATAGCAGTGCAGGACACTGCAGGTAGTCAACGAGAAATATAGTAATTATATCTTTGCACTCTGCATGGTAACTTTTGCACTCTTATTCAACACAAAACAGTCAGTGAATTTGTGCTTTCAAGCTAAAAGGGGTTGATCACAGACTAGTCTCCTCTTGCGTTCTCTGCTCTTTGATTGCTTTGCATCTATTTTTGTGATGTGCTAAATCAAATACTATGAACTTTTTTGCTTTAACTAAGAAAGTACTTGCATTGTAGATATACTACCATTTAAAAGTTTGGAGTTAGTACGATTTTTAATGTTTTTGAAGGAAGTCTCTTATGCTATCTAAGGCAGGAAAACATAGTAAAAATAGTAATATTTTGAAATATTATTACAATTTAAAATACTTGTTTAATATTTTAAAATGCTATTTAATTCTGTGATGGAAAACTAAATTTTCAGCATCATTACTCCAATCTTCAATGTCTCACGATCCTTCAGAAATCATTCTAATATGCTCAATAAACATTTATTATTATTATTAATGATGAAAACAGTTTTACTGCTTTAAAGGGTAAGTTCACCCATAAAAGAAAATTTTGCTATACTCAACCTCGTGTTGTTCCAAACCCCGTAAGAATCTTAATAACAGATCTTTGGAACACAAATTAGGATATTTTTGATGAAATCTGAGTCAAATACAGTACAGCACTTCTGATTTACGTCAGAGCTACACCAACACGCCAGCTTACCATTGGCTGAAGCTGTTCAAGTGAGCACCATGACGCATGCTTGTGATGCTGACGCAGGTGCTGACCATCGTAAAAAGTGCAGGAGACTGACACGGACGTGAAGAAATTGTTGAATAAAGTTATTTATGTTTGTTTTTGCACACAAAAAGTATTCGTCGCTTCATAAAATTCAAGCTGAACCACTGGAGTCACACAAGCCCCGTTTCCACTGAAATTACCCTTTGGCGAGGTGGACGAGCGAGAGACGTGGGAGGAGCGAGCGAGACCGGTGCGTGATTGAGAATGAGCGTCACCTGCGAGGCACACCGCTCATTCCCAATCACGCCCCGGTTTTGCTCGCTCCTCCCACGTCTCTCGCTCGTCCACCTCGCCACATACCCGGAACAGTTTGTCCCAGGATATTTTTTCCCCCCAGACCTGCTGCTGTTTGCGTTTCCATCGCAGTCTAAAGTACCGTGAAGATAAGTCCGGTGACTTTCCAGTTCCCGTTGGATTCCGTCCTCCGCAAATATACTTAATAAAGCCTGAACCTCGTTGTCTGCCCATCGGTTGTATTTTTTAAACTCCATTGTTGATCTGAATAGCGAGCCCGATCTCACGAAAATGCGTATCAATAGTATGAGTGTGCAATCTCGTAGAATGTATACGCCAAAATGAGTTTTGGCGTGCATATGGTACGCCGTTTTTGGCATGCATATGATACGCACTTTATGGCGTATTATACGTACAAACCCCCCACACCCCCACCCTCACCCTACCCAAAAGCGTGTCATATACACGCCATAAAGTGCGTATCATATGCACACGAAAAACTGCGTAGCATATGCACGCCAAAACTAATTTTGGCGTATAAATTCTACTAGATTGTACACTCGTACTATCGATACGCATTGTCATGAGATCATGTTGGAATAACAAACGACTCTTACCGCACGCACCGCAACAGACTTTTAGGTTGAAATAAAATGCTGGGTGAGCTCAACTAATCAGCTTGTTCTTTGAAAAAGTACTACCTCGTGAGCAGGGCCATTTTGAGGGGGAAATTTTCCTGTGAAACTTTATTTAGACCCGGGTTCCTGTAATCGAAACACACAGAGTACCACCCCAGAGTCCTTAGTTCCTGGGGAAAGTTCCTGTGGTGGAAACGCGGCTATGGACTATTTTAATGATGTTTTTACTACCTTTCTGGGCCTTGAAAGTGTTAATTAAATTGCTGCCTACAGAGGGATCAGAGAGCTTATATCTTAATATAAATATTAAGATATAAATATTAATTTGTGTTCCGAAGATGAACGAAGGTCTTACGGGTTGGGAATGACATGAGTAATTAATGACAGAATTTATGACCTTTAATATCTTAGTGGAAACCATGATACACTTTTTCAGGAATCTTTTATGAAAAGAACAGTATAAATGTCTTTACTGTTGTCAAGGTCCAGTGGTGTGGAAGAAGAGAAGTTGATGCATATATCTAATCGCATGCTGAATTTATTAACGCAAACCCAAAACACAGGAACACAGGAATCCAATACAGAAATAACAGTGTTACAGTTTACTATCAACGTCAAACTTAGGATATAGTAAGGAAAGCACCGACAATTGATGAAAGGGCTCTAAACAAAAAACGAGGCCCTAAACTAGAAACAGGTGAGACTACTCTGCAACTAAGAAAACAAACTCAAACACAGGAAGTGATTGAGTGAAGTGAAGTGAAGTGAAGCAATGGAAATGTAAGATAAACTAAAAGTCTTTAAGCACAAACTAAACGTCACAGCTGACACTTTTAATCAGTTTAATGTGTCCACCCTGTAAAATCATTTTAAAAAGAAAGAAAAGAATCGTGCTGACCCCAAACTTTTGAATGGTAGCATATGTTCCTGATCGAAAATGTTCAATTCAAGGAGCCATAATATATTTTTTTGCTTACTTTCATGTAGCTCAAACAGTCAAGTGTGGTGATGCAAGAACTGTTCAAATGTAAGTTGCTAAATGCCAAATGCATGAAGGTAAATGTCATCGATAAACCTCGCAAGATAATTTAATCATATAGTGCACAGCTGAAAGGAAAAAAAAGCAGTCACATAAACAGTTGGATGTATTAGAGCTTTGCACTCCTCTGGCTCTCAAAGGATCCTGTGAATCTGGCCGTGAATTTCTCTCACTGTATGCGAGGTGATGTGGAAAAATCATAACCAAAGGTTTGCCCTGCAGCATAGATGCCATTAGTGGCACAAAAACTCTCCAGGGAGAAGTGTTTGTAAAGGCTTTTACTCTACAGTCTTAGAGTGTTTTCCTCTTACTGTAGAATGGCTCAGCATTCAGATACACATGGATCAGTGCTGCATTCATTGTATTTTTTGCACATTTTATAATATTTTTTTATAGAGACAAGATTGACATGATTACATTATGATTATTTTCAGTATTGCATTTTGTTGTGTCTGTCCAAACAAACTAGCCATGCAAATATTATGAAGATTAATGACATCATGTTGACAGTTTTGTTAAACCTCCTAGCGGTTTGACTCGCTTACAGACAAAAATTCAGATTTCAGCTAACAGCCATCTCACTATGACATGGTGAAGCATGATTCTACAAACACTGTAATTAAACAGCTCATTTTCCAATTGACATTGACAACAGGTCAGATACTTAGCAACATTTGTATAGAAACAGAACACTTGTCTCCTTCCAGTTGTAATCATATAAAGCATCCAGAATTCTTGGTTGCAGTTGCGCACTCAAAATAATGATGTCTCGCATGAAGTCTACAACTGAAGATGACTTCTGCAGGGAGATTTGGGGTCCATGCTACGGGGCTCCTGCTGGGCTTTAGATCTCGCTTCATATTTCCCCTCTCTCTGCTAGTTGTCCTCAGTTCAAATAAAACTTCAGGAACACAACAGTTGAAAATAGAGACGCCGTTGAGATGTCACAGAAATGTCCTGGAATGGTCTCCTGCAATGATGATTCCTCTTAACATTGAGCTAAATTTCCTAAATCATGAATGTTTTTATTTGGCAATCCTTCAGGGTTACGAGATTTGCACAGAATTTTCTCACAAGCATATGAGATAAAAATGCCAATATGCGAGTGCAGTGTTCCACATCTAAACTGGTAAATTGTTATACTGATAAAAATGATTTTGTGATGAAGTAAATACTACAGAAAAAAAAACATGAACTTCTACATGAACAAGTTAATTCAGGCAAGAATGAAAAAAAGACTAAATAAATTCTATATTAGTACTCAATTCAAGCTTGTAGAAAGGAAAACGCAAATATCAACATTATAAAATTAAGTAAGGTTTGAATAATTACTTAATAATTAATTAATTTTGTTTACAGTTTTCCAGCTGTATTTGCACTGTTTTATCATTGCTTTTGTTGTTTAGTAACTTGGCATTTTGTGACATTTGGAGTTCATTTTCTACAAAATGACACATTCATACTCAAAAATATCCATTAAATGTTACCGTCGCTGTGTATTGAGGTCTCTGTGTTCAAGTATCATGTTACTTCTAATATGTAATTGTAGTATATCTATTTATATTACCCGCTTTATATTAGGTGGCCTTAACTACTATCATTTTAATTAACCATTTGATACAATGCAATTATTGTGCACACACATGTTTTACATATCAGCAAGTGTTTTGCAATATAATATGAACACAGTAAGTACATTGTACTTATTTTTTTATGTAAGTACATAGTATTCTCTACGTAGAAGAAAGTCTAATTTTAATGGCTGAAAACAACTACAAAAAAGTACCTAAAAAGAATGTAAGAAAGTTATTTTGAAGAAAATGTCAGATTTTTATAAAATTATTATGTACACTCAAGTGAAATCATACTAATTTAAAGAGTTATAAATGTTTTGAAAAATGTATGAAGCCTACATAATACATGACATGAATAAGGAACAAACATCTGAAAATGGTATATTTCAAACCAGCGACGAGGATGGCGTTTCATCAGCTAGTGTCTCTTCTAACATGGGGACCAAAAGTTCTAAAAGGTATTCATTGGAGAGCTAAGTATCATGTGACAATAACAGATGCAACCCAAATCCTTTTAATAGTGAAAGCAGCTGACAGACTTAGGAAAGATATGATTGAATTAGATGCAATAAAGGTCATGCTGCAGAAGTAAACTGGCATCCATCCTGAAAAGTGCCTAAAGTTTGTTTTTGAAAGTCGTCATACAGAGATGATGAGCACATGGCAGTCAGATGAAACCTCTTTATCTTCTCTCGCTACAATATTGTATTTGTCATTCAATAACCTAATAAATTGCATTCTGGAAATTGTAATAAACTGTTTTGCTTGGAAGTTTTTCCCAATTTTACAATGTCGCTTTGTGCCTGTAATTGCATTTATCTCCTTTTCCCTGTCATTGTTTTGCAGGGAACATATTTGTGGTGAGCTTGGCAGTAGCTGACCTGGTGGTAGCAGTCTATCCTTATCCTCTCGTGCTGGTCTCTATTTTCCACAATGGATGGAACTTGGGATTTGTCCACTGCCAGATCAGTGGATTCCTGATGGGACTGAGTGTGATTGGATCTATATTTAACATAACCGGCATTGCCATCAATCGCTACTGCTATATCTGTCACAGCCTCAAGTATGACAAGCTATACAGTGACAAGAACTCTCTTTGTTACGTCCTTCTCATCTGGATACTGACTGTGGTCGCTATAGTGCCAAACTTTTATGTAGGCTCCCTGCAGTACGACCCCAGGGTCTACTCATGTACGTTTGCTCAGTCAGCCAGCTCAGCGTACACCATCGCTGTGGTGTTCTTCCATTTCATTCTTCCAATCATGATTGTGTCGTACTGCTACCTGCGGATCTGGATCTTGGTGATTCAGGTGAGGAGACGCGTCAAACCCGAGTTTCGGCCCAAACTCACGCCGCACGACATAAGGAACTTCGTCACCATGTTCGTGGTGTTTGTACTTTTTGCCGTCTGCTGGGCCCCTCTCAATTTCATCGGCTTGGCGGTCGCCATAGACCCGAGGCGGGTTGCACCTCACATCCCGGAGTGGTTTTTTGTATCCAGTTATTTTATGGCCTATTTCAACAGCTGCCTTAATGCCATAGTCTACGGATTGCTGAACCAGAACTTCAGAAGAGAGTACAAAAAAATTATTATCTCACTCTGCACTGCGAGGATGTTCTTCCCAGAGAGTTCAAACGATGCTGCAGACCGGGTCAAAAGCAAGCCATCCCCTTTAATGACAAACAACAACCGAGTAAAAGTAGATTCTGTATGAGGACACAAAAACCAAATAAGCATTTCAGCTGCGTAAATAGTTACAACTATTTATAACCTGAATACAGGAGTCTGTATTTATTGTACCTTGTTTTTTCAAGAAGGGTGCATTGCAATATCTTGCTTTTTCTCAGTGTTTACAATATCATAATGTTAGGCTTTTTTATATAAAGCAGTACATTTTTTTTTTTTTCAGGAAATTATAAAATGATTTCTACAAACCAATGCATGTCATACATGAAAAACAAGGTGCCAAAATGTAAGCAGATGAATAGCCCTTAAATCTGTTAAGTGCTCAACAATGTAATTTAATAATCTTTATCATATTGTTATTTTTAGGTTTAGATATTTTCTAATGGTCTTTAGAGGCTGTCAGCAGCACATCCCAAATAATTCATTTGTTTATTTCACTTAAGTATAGTTATTTCTTGACATTTCTTGGTTTTTAAATGATCAGATAGCCAGTGCAGGGTAAATAAATGAGAACAGTAGTTGTCCCATATTTGAAAGCAAATGTCTTTCAGTTTCTACGACAGATTTAAGATTGGTCATGTGTATATGGCAAGCATCTGTATAACATGCATATCTTTTGAAATGTGAACAAAATTCTAAATTCTAAAAAATGAGATTTTAGACATTCATGTGCCAAAACAGCATCGTATCCATCTGTTACAACTCTTATGATTTATTTATTCAACAGATTGCATTGATATACATACTACTGTGATGGAGTGCATTTAATGACAACCAATATAAGTCTAATCTTAAACAACTTATCCATATTTTAGATCAAGTTCAATATACTATTGTAAACCATTTTTATGATGTGAAATCAATGGCAGATGTTCAACACAGTACCTTACTTTCTTGTTTACAACATAAAAAGCAACAAAATGGCAAAACATATTTGCTTGTCCTTGAACGTTTCAATGTTAATAAACTGAGATGAAAACAAGATGTATGCTTTCTTAAAAGCTATAGAAGAGGAGAAATGGATAAACTCTTTTCCATTCTTTAACTATTATTGTTTTGTTTTTTAATGATGATTGAGAATTGGAGGTTGATTAAAAGCAACATTAAACAGCTTTAGGGAGGTAGCGACGCTACTAACCTTACATTTTTCAGTAGCGTGACAGTAGCTCAGCTGCTTTAAAAGTCAACATGTAATAAAAATAAATCCTATTTACAATTTCATTGCATGTTTATGGTTTTTGTGAACAGTTCATTGGTGCACAATCTATTTTATGTTATTTGGCATTTCTGCATTTATTAGACAATGAAGCAATGGGAGAGGAGAAAAGGAAACATGATCCGGAAATGACCTCAATTCATGACTCAAACTCATGTTACCCACAATGCAACTGGACCACAGGCCTGGGCACTGCCTACAAGGCTATAGTGGTGAGGCTTCCAGTGGTGGGGAAAATCTTGATTGTTTGCATTTCTTTTGCAAGAATTGTCCTTTTCAGCTGATGCCATGCAGGCCATCACACAGGGTTTTGGATAATGGCTGTTCCGTTTTATTGGGTGGATTTATTGTAATCTGTCTAAGCTTAATGTTGTGACTGTAATCAAGATTCTCATTGTTTTGCACCAGATAGTTAAGTACAAAAAGAAATGGTAAGAATGGTAAATGGACTGCATTTAAATAGTGCTTTCAACTGACCCATGGCCATCCAAAGCACTTTACATCTTGCCTCACATTCACCCATCCACTCTTTCATTCATACACTGTGTCAGCCATGTAAGTCGCCATCCAGCTCATTGGGAGCAGCTGGGGTTAGGGTTCTTGCTCATGGACACCTCGACACTTGGTCAGTTTCTCAACCAAGCTTCTGGTTTGTAGACAACCCACATGAACCACTGCCGCCAGATTAAAAAAGAAACATACCATCAGATAATTATGAATTTAAAAAGATACCAAACTGCTTCAATGTGGATACTTTTTGTTTAAAACTTGTGTTGCTAATGTCTCAGTTACTGTTGTAACCCTTGTTCCCTAAAGGAATGCATTGGTGTCTCACTTGGGAGCCCAATCACCTTGAGTGGTAAGAAAACAGGCCAATGGACATTTGCAAGTGAGATTTACATGGCAAGCCACTCCTCCGGACATACCGGCACATTGGGGTCCTTATGGAAAGCGCCACAACTGCTAACCCTTTCAAGCACCCCCTGTCGGACAGACCTCTGTACCTGGTGGGACAAAAGGACAGAACTTTCCAAGGGGAAGGTTTATATCTGCTGTTCCTTTCTGTTTTACCCTATACAGCCACGTCTGGTTGGATAACACTGGAGATACGTGCCGATTCCAGATTGAAAGGGACACTATAGAGGCCACATGTGGAAAATACCTCCAAAATACAGCAGCACGAGGACTAAGTATGCCTCCTCCGGGGATGTGCTTTCAACTTCGCCACCTGGTCCTGGAAAGGAGTGGTGGTAACTAAGGAGTACCCAGAAAGCTCTATATAAATGTAACAAAATGACATTATTATTATAAAATCGAAACATGTATGTGGCCTTCAGGTCGATCCTGCAAACCAATCATGAGGGTGAAAACACGTGAGGATGTGTTTCTGCATTTCCATCTTGTGAACAGGAGCTTGTGAAAGGCCGATTCAAAACATGCAGATCCAATATCGGTCATAACCAGGACTTGACATTAACACCCGCCAGCCCGCCAAATGCGGATAGATTTCAGCTGTGGCGGATAAGACAGCCACACCACACCCACTAGCCACTTTGGCGGGTTGAACATTATTTCAGCCTACAGCCAAAAAATGCCAACACCGTCGTATCACAAAAGTACAATTTATTTACAATTATTTATCGATTAACTTGCAGTTAATGAAGGCGGGATAGCGGAACACGCTGAATGACACACAACAGAATCGCTCTCTTGCACGCTTTCTCTCTCTGTCGCATGCGCAACCAGTTTTCCTGCTGCCTGAATAGTCAAATACACGCGCACACAGATATCAAAATGTCCGTGTGGAGTATCTCGCATGAACACAGTCGGATATGGCTTAAATGTACGTAAACAGGTGGGTAATAACTGGATATGTGTCAGAATATTACGTCCATGCATTCAGCAGCCAAATTAAATAGCTGTTTGTCATTAATGTTAATCAAACAACTACAGATGTTAAATTAATGTAGACATATTAAATAAACCTACTGTATCTGAAAATAAATACATTTAAATTTACAATTTGTTTTTGTAATTTGGTTCTTTGTTCTTTTATATAGCCTAACAAAAGTAACATCATATTAAATTTCTCATATTAGCCTATATATGCTCATATTGCCCACCTGCACATACCAGCTGAAATACAATGTAGTCTTGATTTGGTGGTCACTCTGCATTTGAAAGGGTTTTAAATCTTCTAAATCAAGTAAAATGACTCAAGTAATTTAAGCATGCCAAAGTAAACTTTAATCATATAAAATGTAATTTCCAAACAGCAATATTGTGGCCAGTGAAAATGCTGAGTGGCTTGTAACTTTGGAAAACCACTAGCCACAGTGGCTGGTAAGCCAAAAAGTTAATGTCAAGCCCTGGTCATAACACACCACCTTTCCTTGGTACAATGCAGTATGGGCTGTAAAACCCTGACTTCATCTCGGCTAGAAGGACCAGCTCTATTGCATCCTTCGCCAGCAGGAGCAAAGTCTTTGCATGCAGGACAGGGGCCTGGGGTAAACAGGACGCTGCTAAACCTGGGGCGACGCCGGGTGAACTGAATCACATAACCAAGCCTGATAGCCCGAAATGAACCAACAAGATGGCATGGGAAGCACTAGTCAGGCCCCCAGACATTTTGCAAATGGCACAGACATACCGGTAAAGGGGTAACGAGGGGAGCGCTACTGCCCAACCCAGGAAGGTGTTGTGTGGAGTAAGACACTGCACTGCAAGAGAAGAGGGGGTTGAGAGAGAGGAAGCATAGCATCGCTTGATCGCCTCTGTCTGCTGCTGTATTGTCGAGGACTGTTGGGCACATTCCTTGACAGTATCACCAAAGAAGCCAGCCTGGTTCCTGCATCAACCCCGGCTCAGAACTACCCTCATGCAGCTCTTTTAGTGCTTTGGCCTGATGGACTTGCAGGAGGGTCCCACCAGCAGAACTGTAAGCCTTGGTGGCAAGCGTGGCAGATAACTTACAGGCCTTGAATGGAAGGAGAGGGCGAATCCGGCAGGTAGCAGCACGTTGCAGGCATAAATGCACCACAATTGCAGCTCCACCTGAGGAATCTCCACATAACTCTTGGCTGCCCCACTACTTGTGAATACACAGCTGAATGCACCCTTTCTCCAACTGAAGAAGCGCCTCCCAGTCAATGTGAAGGCAAAATGTGATACACTGTGATACAACTCCAAAGACTCCAAAGCATAAAGCTGAATGAGTGAGTTGCTGGTAAGCTTGTATGTTCAGGGGAGTGGCTTACCATGCAAATCTCACTAGCCAATTGGGCTGTTTTGTTACCACTCAAAGGTGATTGGGCTCCAAAGTAAGACTCCAATGCATCACTCATTCGACAAAACGTCGAACATGACTGACTGATAGGGAACTACATATTGGTTCACTCTTCACTCTCAAGTTGTTCTTTTTTCTTCATGCTGAACACACAATAAGAATGTTTTGAAGAATGTGGGTAACCAAACAGTTAATGGTAGCCATACCAGGTAACAACATTCTTGAAAATATAGAAGAAGAAAAAAAAACATTTAAGTTTGGAACACCTTGAGGATGAGTAAATGATGACAGAATATTAATTTTGGGGTTTTTACTTAAACTATCCCATTTAAGTATCCTGCTTATATTTTATTAAAACCTTGAGAAGCTAAAGATTTAGTTGCTTTTAAAAGACAATTATGATCACATGATTGTGCCATCATGCTAATGGATAATTAAGATGTTCAAATACTACATATTTTATCTAAACACTATTTTAATGTTATTTTAACATATCCCAGTCCCAGGAATAATAAAACCTCAGTGTTTTTGCTGGACACCATCCATAGAGACAGAGCATCTATAAATTTCTGGAACGATCCCACTGGTCTTAATACACACTGATATGCATCCTGTTTGCTGCTATTCAAGCTTTCAAATTTCATCACATCACATAATGAGCTTTGACAACATTTTTTTTGTACCCTAGAAACAACTTATCATGCACATCCGAATACATGAGCCTATCACATTGTGATTCATCCAGCTCTTCCAAGCAGAATCACATGATGCTATTTCGGAGCAAACCAGAGACTGTTTGCATTGACCTGCTTACGTGCCCACGGATGGTTATTTCTGGACATTTGGAGAGAAGTGTCTTTAAAACGGTGAAAGCTTAAGTAATTTACGCATGTCTCTGCACGAGCTTGACAAGGGATCAGGCTGCCTTTAAGAACCCCCACCCCCTCTTTTCCCAGGCGTCTCTTCCCCTACCCTTCATCTTAATGAATTTGAACAGATTAAATATGATCTTAAAGGATGAGCCATAGAGTAGCCACCCCCATCTACTAAGAATATATATATTTATTTTTTGGATTACATTGTGATGACATATTTTAATCTCAGGCTGATTCTCAGAGGAGGGATTCAAGTGGAGATGATAATGTTCCCACCTCCAAACGCAAATTAAAAGAAGTGTGATTAAATCATTTTCACAATACACCGGCATTATAAAGGAACCACTACTGGAGATATACAATTGATGGCAATTTTTACAGCACATCATGCCAAAAAGGATATGTGAGGTGGCATACATTGAGTTTATTAGATGCAGAATTAAATAAATCCCAATCTTTCTGCTTAGTCAAGAATGCTAAAAATGTGCTTCATGTGATTTAATTGAAGTCAAAATATTATTTAATATGGTTGAATCAACCTGATTGCTGTAGGTAAAAAATATTTTTTAAAGCTCAGGGATCAAGGATTGCCTGGTTAATATGATACACTAAGCCCCTGCTGGTAGATGCTGGTAACTACACACTTCACTGATTCTCAAAAAATTAGCTGTATTCACACACACACACACACACACACACACACACACACACACACACACACACACACACACACACACACACACACACATGTTGTGTTTTCATGTTTTATGGGGACATTCCATAGGCGTAATGCATTTTATACTGTACAAACCGTATTGTCTATCCCCTACACTGCCCCTGCCCCTAAACCTACCCATCACAGGAGACATTCTGCATTTTTACTTTTTCAAAAACATCACTTAGTGTGATTTTTTGATGTTTTCCTCATGGGGACCAAAAATGTCCCCACAAGGACAAAAATTTGGATATTGCCATCTTTGTGGGGACATTTAGTCCACACACACACACACACACACACACACACACACACACACACACACACACACACACACACACACACACACACACACACACACACACACACACACACACACACATGTTGTGTTTCCATGTTTTATGGGGACATTCCATAGGCGTAATGCATTTTATACTGTACAAACTGTATATTCTATCCCCTACACTGCCCCTGCCCTAAACCTACCCATCACAGGAGACATGCTGCATTTTTACATTTTCAAAAACATCACTTAGTGTAATTTATAAGATGTTTTCCTCATGGGGACAAAAAATGTCCCCACAAGGACAAAAATTTGGATATTGCCATCTTTGTGGGGACATTTACACAGTCACACACACACACACACACACACACACACACACACACACACACACACACACACACACACACACACACACACACACACACACACACACACACACATGTTGTGTTTCCATGTTTTGTGGGGACATTCCATAGGCGTAATGCATTTTATACTGTACAAACCATATTTTCTATCCCCTACACTGCCCCTGCCCCTAAACCTACCCATCACAGGAGACATGCTGCATTTTTTTTTCAAAAACATCACTTAGTGTAATTTATAAGATGTTTTCCTCATGGGGACCAAAAAATGTCCCCACAAGGACAAAAATTTGGATATTGCCATCTTTGTGGGGACATTTTGTCCCCATAACGTAGGGATTACCAGTCCACACACACACACACACACACACACACACACACACACACACACACACACACACACACACACACACACACACACACACACACACACACACACACACACACACACAATAATAAAATAACTTATTAATGAATATTTTTTTATCCCCATGCCCCTCCCCCCATTTAAATGGTACTAAAAATATGAAATTACCAATAAGAAAAATATATTTTTTTAAATTTAGTAAGACACCACAAGGTTAAACAATACCTAAAAGATACCACCATTATTTCCCCAATTTATCTGTACAAGTTTCTCAAATGTTGTTTAAATATGCAAAGGGAGCATTAAAAATGCTCTCATTTGCATACTTATCCAGAACAGAAATCTGAGCATTGGATGAGGCCACATTCAATATCAATTATCACTCCATAAATCAAAAAATACTGTAAACAGCCAGAAAAATTAACAAATTCCTCTGTAAGAACCTTCAGAATATAGTCAGGAATAAAACTGGGAAGTCTGGTGTACCTATGTAAATGCTTTTGAAGTGGAGATTTATGACTTGTTTTGAGAAAACGGATTTTCAAGATACACTGTAAAAAATCCAACTCACATAAATTTAGGCTAATGAAGTTTTAGTTAACTGGACAATTAAATGCAAAAAAGTTGGCTTAACCAGTAAAAAGAAGTTGGTTCAACAATCATTGGACCAGCCTAGAATTAATTGTAAATTCAATTTGTACTTGCAAGTTAACAAGCATACAAGTTGCAAAAAGTTAACAATGCATTCTGGGTGCATCATGCAAAACTCACCCACAGCTCCCAGAATGCATTGCGGCATGAAACATGTCACTATTGTTGAGATTCATAGGCTGATTCTTGATGTCTGTGGGAGTAAATCTCGCAGGAGGTCAAATTGCTTAATGAACAATCGGTCTTAAATCTTATTCAGCTTTTCTGATTAAAACGTCGTTTAAAATTAAAAAGTCGTCAAACTGCCCAACTAAAGAAAACACTGATCTTCATGATGGTGACATAAAAAACACAAAATAAAAAAAGCGATAAAAACCTCAATCAGCTGAACAAAATGAGACATGTGACCTTACTCAGATAATTGAGTTGAGTGACCTACTTTGTGTAAAAGTTGAGAAAACTCAAAAATGGTGTGCAGTTGCCTTACAATTTTAAGTTATGTCAATGTTTCTTTTTTTTACAGTGTAATTAAAATCTACAAATGAAAATAGATCTGATAAAATAACTTAAATGTGTTTTTTTTTTTCACTCGTTTGGAAGAAAAATTGACCAAAATCTCAAAATTGACCAGTACATAAAAAAAAAAACAGCTCAAGATAGTTACTAATGAGGGTATTGGAATTGTTCACATTTTTGTGGTTCCATCAGCCAATCAGTGTTGTCGCTGATTTTCTACAGCTTCAGAATGATTAGTCATATTGTAGCTCAGGTAATTGTCTCAAAAACTTCTTCAGTCCCATGAACAAAGCTTTTATTTAATACCTCCTTGTACATGTCAATTAGAAACGGTTCCTCAATGTAGCAATGACACATTTCCACCTTTTAACCCTTAAACACATACCTTGGGTCTTTCGTGAGTCGGGAAGTCATTCATTACCCCCCTCCTCAATCATTTTTTAAAGTTTGACTTCAACCTTTTTAGTATTCCTTAATCATTCAATTATAAACATTATAACAAGAAATAAATAATAAAATTATAAAAGAATGCCTGTTTTCCCATTATTATTTTTTTGTAAAAATTGTAGGGTGGCTAACGACTTGAAATGAGTATATCTTTTTTTTCTGCATAACAATAATTGATTGGTAGTCTTTAATGACTGAGTAGTCATATAGTAATGTATAGTAAGTGCCATTATTCCACAAGTTACCGCAGGCAGAAAACAAAAGAATGGGAAGTATCACCAGCAAAACTAAAAATGGCTTGAAAGAACTGAACACAATCAAATATTAGTGTCACTGTCACTTGATGGTGGATCTGGTGAAGAAGCTGTCAGCGCTCAAAATATTATAATTGTTTTGTTGAATGTTTATTGATGTTGAAAATTATAGTTTTTAGAATATGTTTGAGATTGCGAATGGGCTCATATTCACAATCTCAAACATTTTCTCAAAACTATCATTTGCTGAATGTACTGGACAGTGATGATGGTAAAAACATCTGCTCAAACTGAACCCTTCAAAACTCCAAAAGGTAACAAAATAATTATGCTTTATTTTATTCTTCTGAAATTGTTACTCTGATTTCAGGAGAGTTTTATATTATCGCGACAGGTAGAGATCAATCCGTCTTAGATATAGATCCGGGTCATTAAAGACCTGAATATGTAAGAATGACTGGCGAAACAGTCATGCGTTTAAGGGTTAAAGTAGTCTGCATGAATGTTGAGGTGATCATTTTCCTTAGCAGTAGAGAGGTTAGGCATCTTGTTGATATTCTGCATACACATGGCCACATGGGCCTGCGTGTCTGTGGACAATGTGAACTGTTCTTCCCTTCAGAGCCTGAGTGTGCTGCAATTGAGTGGGACTCACCAGAGAGACTCAACTGTGAACCTGCTCAAGTCCAGAGCTCAGCATTTTGATAAAGCCCACTGTTTATGTGCTTTTAGGCGAGGGAAATGAGGGCCTTGTATTTTTGTGCACGCATGTTTTTGTGTCTCTCTGCAGAGTCAAGATTCTGCTATCAGCAAGTCTCAGTCCAGCATGAAGCCATTGGACAGCTGAAGGAACAATGGATTACCATTCCACAGAGCAGAAAACATAATTGAGTTAGCAACATTTACATTTTGTGTCTGGCTATGGAGAGGGGTTTCATAAAGTCATGTTGTGTTAGGCTCTCGAGAATTTCAAACCTGCTCCTTATCTTGAGGCCTAAACTGCGGATGGAGCCTCTTTCCGGGCATATGCAAGAAACAAGTGTGAAATGCAATTACTTTGCTGTTATTTCACAGTTAAACGCTTTCCTTTGGAATTCCTCCCTTAATTCTCCACATTTACTCTGAAAACAATGACATTCCTGTCAGTCTGGTAACTGAACTGAAAATATGAATGGAAATATATCACAGTGTTGTTCAGAAATACTCAATATATAAATCTGATGTAACCGTTAAATTGTTGCTGGATATTGACAGACATGTTGACAGTCAAGATTTTTTTTATTTGTCTATTTATGTATTATTTTATATATTATATAATTATTATTAACATTTATAATAGTAACTAATTACTCAATTATTTTAATTTTTCCAGATATTTTCAGTCTATGACTAGCTCTCAGAATACAAGCAAATGAGAATACAACATCAACAAAACTTACCAAAAAATGGGTTAAAAAAAACTAATGTGCATTGAAACATGCAAGTTCCAAATCTTTTGAAAACCACATCACAAACTTAAACACATTACTTTCTTTTTTTATTTTTCATTTGTTTTGTTTGAAACAAGTGTTGTATTCATCATATCAAGTGTAAACAATCATGTAGAGCTCCATCTCCACACCTCTTCTTTAATTTCACCAAGCTTTGCACATATCAAAGCCAATATTTGTCTTGTGCCTTTTTCACAGTGGAGGAACGAGCACAGCTGGTGAAAACACACTTATCCTTTCATTGTGGTGAAGAGAACACACAGTTCTTATGAAATAAAAATATATCAATGTTTTATTAATTTTTCAACTCTGCCCTAAAATTCAATACCGGGCATGAATAGTGTTACTCAGTAGGTAAACACAAGGATATTTGTGGTTCCTTGTTGTGTGAACTGGAGCACATAAAACCATTGTGGTTAACACACCGTGTATATCAAGTGGAGGCATTCATCTCTAATGCAATCTAACATTGTTTGCAGAACGACTGGAAAATTCTCTACAATGCCACGTGAAAGCCAAAGGTCCACCAGATGCTCATCTGACCTCAAAGTGAGATGATTCAATTGAACATTCTGAGAAGAACAACTGGACATTCATAAAAATATGGTTCACCATGTAATCAAAAATGGACAATTATAAATAATATAATAAATAATAATTTATTATAAATTATTTACCTGTGAACATCATAGTTTTTTTTTTATTCATGTGACCTCTTAAAGGGATGGTGTTAAGACTTGTATGGCTTAATATTACATAAATTATGTCTCTTACTAAAATCTGCAGTAGAAAACCCATGAAAGATCTATAAAAGATTCCATGAAAGAATGCAATTACAAAGCAATGAATTGGTTTTGTTTAGCTCTGAAACACTTTTCGAGTTGTGTTGTGGTAAAAATAGCTACGGATTGAGTACAACCATTCTACGTCATCGACCTAGAACGCAAACAAAATGGCGCCGCCCACTGTCCAAATATAATAAATTATAAATATATAATTTATATATAAAAATATATACATTTTTTAAATAACGTAGATCTTTCATGGGTTTTCTACTAGCCATTTGCATCTGCAAGTATAGGAAATCCAGCAAAAAGTGTAATGGAAAATTGGTGATCCAGAAATTCAATAGGTGGCATTAAAGGTACACTATGCAACTTTTCCGTCCTCTAGAGGGCGCCTGTTCAAAACAAAGGCGTAGTTATTAACTTTACTGTAGTATGAAGCAGAGCAGGGACGAGTGCTGTGGAGCTGAGCGAGGCCGCTGGAGCAATTGTTAAGCAAAACACACGCCTCGCAAGCGACGGAACTTTTATTATGACGGGACACAGTCGCCGGCGCAATCTCCGCTTGAGTATGAGGTAACGCAGCTCTGTTTATTATATTAGATACATTTAAGTGTGTTTAAAATGATGTTATGACGTTACTCTGTGCGTTTGCTCGGCGGCTGCTGAGACACTTGTTCACACTCCAGTGAGAGAAAAGCTTTTCTGCAAATTAAAAAACCATAAACGAGAGATATGACGCAATTGACACGCGACTCCCTCACACGCTGTGCTCACACGTCCCGGTTCATTGGTAAAAATAGCGGTTTTCTCACAAAAATCCTAAATAGTGTACCTTTAATTCTCTGTAATAGCATTTGAAGCCTTTTTTATGGTTCATGCCTTTTATTTGGTCATGAGTTTGATGAATAAAGTTGGTGCACACTATAAAGTGTTTAGATGTTCATATTTCATTTATTACTGTGTATTTTTCAGACTTGCACACAATGTGCCTGCATGACCATTTAATTGGGCCAGACTGGAGGAAATATGCTCTGAACAAAACATAAACAAATATAGTGGCCCAAAAATGTAGCCAACAGACACATGCATCTGAATGTCATTGCATGACATACAAAACAAACATAAGAACAATCTAGCCTTCTATGACCTTTAATCAGCTGTTCTGAATTTTTTTTTTTTTTTGTGAATGTATGCAGGTGTCCTATCAAAGTAACACATGCAGGTAGTTCATCATATGATCCAGTCATTAACCAGAAAGTGTCTAAATACTTAATGACCTAGATTTTTATAATGTATGAAAAGTAAATGTATAAAAAGTATGCTTGTACTATCTTTCTTTATACAATTTAATTTAAAGGTGCACTGTGTAAATTGTAGCAGCATTTAGCGGTAAGGTTGTAAATTGCAATTGCTCGCCGCTCCCTTTTGAAGCATATAGAAAAGCTACACGGTGAAAAAAATAACATCATGTAAGTAAGTTTGGTCAAGTGCAAAAGCCACAATTGTGTATTGGGACAAGTCCACAGTTGTTCCCTTCCCTTCACTCATGTTTCTTTTAATTTATCTCTGGCTGCATTATAATGATTTATTTACTGCACTCACATGAGCAAAATGACTTTGTTTTGCCGAAGAAGATTAAAAAAGATCACCAATAAAAAAAACATTATACAAATATAAAAATAAATAAATAAAACATTGCCGATTAACCCAGTACCATTTTGTGTTATTCAAATGTTTGATAAAATGTGAAAACTGCGAGCCTTTGACTGTCCCAAGAGTGACATTTGGATGGATCTTTTACATTTGTGGTGATAAATCAGATCCTCCTCGAAATCGGGTCTCTGATCAGCCCATTGGCTCAAATTACCTTTAAAAGGTACTCTTTTTAGCAACTGATTACAATTCCTACAAAATCATGTTATGATAAATGCTGTTTGAATAGTATAGAGACCTGATTTCGAGGAAGGACCAGATATGAAGCAGAAGTCGTCGTAGTTGGGTAATTTTCCCATTTGATCCAATAGCAAAAGAAAAAAACATGATGTTTCTACGACTTTCCAAAAGAGGTGAAAAATATAGAGAGACTGATTACAGCAGTCCGAAGAGAGAAAGTTGTGAAATTTGCCATCCCTCCCTCAGTATCACTCACATTAGACATACCTTTGCAGCAGGGTTAATTATTTTATTTAATTGTTTTTATTAACAAATTTACTTTAAAATGTTTTTTTTTTTTTTTTGTTTTGCAATTAACTGCATTATAAACGTATATATATATATATATATAGGTCAGATGGATGTAAATCAATCATTCAGAAGTGACATAAAAAACCAACAGCAAGATAGGGGGTTGTTTAAATAAAGTTTGGTGAGAAAAATAAAGAAAGCACCAGAGGCAGATAAGAATAAAACATGATGCCTGGCGGTCGGCTGGCATATTCCCAGCTGGAAGAGGAGACATTTATGTGAAGTCAGCATGCATTAACCTCACTAACCGTCAGGCGTTAAATGCCAATGAGGATTCATAAACATCAAAACTACAGCCTTTACATTATACATATTTTCTGCTGTGATTCAGCCGCAGGAATCACAACAGTACTGAAATAGATCCATATCACACTCCTACTCATATTGCTTATACACAACAATTTGAAGGTACAAATATGTAAATAAACAACCAAGGGTTTGTGTAGAACTACTTTCTTCTGCCAGAGAGAAACAATGCTGCTATAATGCAATGCCACTAATAATAATTCTATAAAGTCACTTTGCATGGATCCCAATGAAGTGAAGCGTCAGATTCAGGTATCTCTGCACCATTTTGGACCATAATGGATATGCTGTTCCTGGTGAAATGCCTCTCAGCCAATATACAATATTATGCCAAAAGTTTTAGGACACCCCTCCAAATCATTGAACTCATGTGTTCCAATCACTAGCCAAAGGTGTATAAAATCAAGCACCTTGGTATGCAGACAGGGCTGGACAAACCCAACCCATCCGGTGTCATGAGAAATCCTGTCCCCCTGTCATATAGTGTCCGCTTACGACCCAACCTGGTAGCTGTTTTAAATGCCTGATCAAAAGCTGTTATACAGTACAGATACACTTAACAGAAATCGATTCAAAATATAAAAGTAATTCATAATACATGGTTCTGGACAAGCAATTGTTTAAAAATAAACAATGAATTCATTGTCATACTAAGTACACACAAACGACACGTTTTTGAAATATGTAATTGATTGCTGTAATGGGAGCAATAACATGCCTAACATATTGTAAATTATTTAAATTAATAAAGTAATTAATAAAACCAATACAAAATCATAATGTACCTATAATGTAAAAAAACACTGCATTGAACATTGAATATTGAACATTGAACATGCTATGCTATGAACGGACGGTTAAAAAAAAACAAAAAAAAACATTAAGAACAAGATATGCTTGATTTCACAACTTAAAGCTTTAGTTATACTAGTATATGAAACATATGATTTGCAAAACATTAAAGACTATTTTAACACAATTTAAACGACAAAAATCAAAACATTGTAATCAGGCTCTGAACAGAATACCCATTTAAAGTTCTTTCAGCCAATAGAATCGCTCTGGGGTCCTAAGCGGACTCTATTTCACTGGGGGACAGGATTTCTCATGACACCGGCCCTTGAGCTCCGCCGTTGATGTGTTTGCAGGGGTTAGGGCCTTAAATTCGAGTAAAACTAGGACAGGGACAAATATGATGGATATTATTGAATTTACTGCAAATGCCGTTAACAAATGTAATATTGCACATTTGTCACACAGAAATGCACTTGACAAGAACTGATTTTGAGCTAGGATGCATTGAAGTAAATTTACTGCTATTAAATTCTGTCATCATTTACTCACCCTCATGTTGTTCAAAACGACTGTTTGGCTTACTCTCTTCTGTGAAACACAAAGAAGATATTTTAAAGAATGTTGGCAAGCAAACCATTTTGGTTATAGGCTACCAATGCATATTGTATGAAAAAAAAAAAAAAAAAAAAAAATATATATATATATATATATATTTTTTTGTTGTTTTTTTTTCATACAATATGCATTGGTAGCCTATAACCAAAATGGTTTGGTTACAAATATTCTTTAAAATATCTTCTATATATATATTCTTTTATGTTACACATACATTCATTCAGGTCTGGAATGACATAAGGGTGAGTAAATTATCACATTTTGGGTTGAACTATAAAACAATCAAATTTTAGAGTTAGTTAACACCTAATTTATGTAAGACACTGATATCTATTTTTCATCAGGTTCTTATTGAAATGGCATTTAATTAAATTGCATTAGAACTATTAAAAATTAATAAAACATTAAAACAAAGAGAAAAAAGCATTGTCCTTAATTCATGGATTGAATGTTGTTGAATTATCCTATACCCTAATGAAATTGTATTTAAAGTTTAACCGTAGTTTCATTTAACTGTAAGATCATGGTAGTCACAGGTAAAACCATGTTCCTCATTACCATGGGTTTCTAAAATAAATAATTAATAATAAACTATTGAATTTGTTAACAAATATTGTAAACACATATTACAGTCTCCATTTTTGCTTTAAAAAAATATATTTCTATGTGCTATATTCCTCTGTGTTGTGTTTGTTTCCTTTTTCTGTTCAGAAGGGAACTGAGCCTTTGTAAAAGCCTTACGAGGCATAAGTAGTCCTCACTTTAGATGAGCTCACAGAAAGAGTTAACTGACAACTAATAAATGTTTTAACTACCTGAATTAATCATGAACTGCAGTAGGAATACATGTTAATAAAGCATTTATTAACACACTGAGTAACTATTACTATATGTCTAAATAGTAAGATGTATAAATGTATAAAGTATGTTATAAAGTTATAAAGTAGGAACATACAATTATTAAACACATTATAGATATGCTTAAATCAAGAATAAAGCATTTATATGTATTTATAAACTGCCTATTAATGTCTATTAATGCTTTATAAATGACGAATGAACTATTTACTAATGCTTAACTAATGCTTCAAAGTGTGTAGTTATTATAAAGTGTTACAAAATATTTTAGCCTTAAAGGGATAGTTCACCAAAAAATTTAAATTACCCCATGATTAACTCACCCTCAAGCCATAGGTGTATATGACATTCTTATTTCAGACTAATACAATCAGAGTTATATAAAAAATGTCCTGGCTCTTCCAAGCATTATAATGATGACTGCTCAAAATTTCAAGCTCATAAAAGTGTATCCATCCATTATAAAAGTTATCTACACGTGGGATTAAAAGACCAATACGTAAGGCGGTCCTCTGGAAGCTAGATATTTTACTTTATAACATGTTATATATACAGTAGATATTTTTCTTACAAAACCGCTTCACTTCAGAAGGCCTTTATTTAGCCCCCAGAGGTGTGGATTACTTTCATGATCTCTGATCTTACTTTCAATCATGATCTCTGTTGGTTGCCAGGGTTGTATGCTCAGGTTCATGATGCTGTCCGTTCCTGCTTCGTGTCAACTCAATGAAAAAAACTGTCAAAAAAATTCTGTTGCCAGATGGACCATGGTAGAAAGTGGCTGTGGATATAGTCAAGCCTGAGGTCTCCTCTACTCACACTGTGGTTTTGTTTGTCATCAGTCTTCAGCTGCCATGGAAATCCATTGAGTATTGTTACTCGGAGTTCATCTTATTCTTGATGCTTGATGCATCTTATTCTTGATAAAACACATACGCAATATTTAGGCTAATGTAAGTAATAATAATAGCAACATTTTTACTGCAAGTAAATTATTATAAAGGTGTGTATGAGCTAGATTGACAAGTTTGTAGTTGTGTGTATTGGCGTTTTTTCAATTTACCTCGGCATGTAGTATTTACATGCTTGCAGCTGTTTTCAGCAAGATTCACCACAGAACCTGTGATGTTCCCATATCACACGACTATATAAGACACAATTCAAGTCAAGTCAAAGTGCCATTCATCACTTCATAGAGCAGCAGAAACGTGGTGCATGTTCATCAGCAGCAGCGCTGTGCGGATATTCGCCTTTTGCAGTTTCCCATGCGCTTAAAAACAAAACAAAACAAAAAAACAGCCCCAAATACACAGTCTATGAATATGGAGGAAGGAAGGTCTCTCTTGCTTTGACCTGTCAATTCAGAAGACAAACCAATGGGCCGCTGTCCCTGCATGATGGGCCAATCTGTGGCAAAAAATGAATAAATAACCTTATATCGGCCCCAAAGTGCGTCAGCCCACCGGGCTCCGGTATGCCAGATTAGCAGTCCAGCCCTGCATGCAGACTGCTTCTACAATTTTGTGAAAGAATGGGACACTCTCAGGAGCTCAGGGATTTCAAGTGTGGTACTATGATCGGTCGCCAGCTGTGCAATAATTTGTGATATTTCCTCACTACTAAATATTTCACAGTTAAATGTTAGTGGTATTATAACTCTGTGAGATAAACACTTACTCTTTTCACAGCTTTTGCTGGCTCTGAGACACTCGCTTGGTATTTCTCTCTCTCTCTCTCTCTCTCTCTCTCTCTCTCTCTTTAGTTTTATTTAGTAGCTTTCATTTGAGTGTACTCATTTTTGCAACACAAAACTTTTATCACTTTGATAATAAAATCTTATTTATTATAATTTTGACATGCTTCTTTGGTAATTGATCAAGCAGACTTCTTGGGACATTATTTCTCTAAAGAAGCCTAGCATGTAAAGATTAATTGCTGAATTTATGCTGTGCACTGTGTATGCGGCGATCAGGCATAACATTATGACAGGTGAACACTGATTATGTCTTCATCACGGCTCCTGTTAGTGGATGGGATATATTAGGCAGCAAGTGAACATTTTGTACTCAAAGTTGATGTGTTAGAAACAAGAAAAAATGGGCAAGCGTAAGGATTTGAGTGAGTTTGACAAGGGCCAAATTGTGATTGCTAGATGACTGGATGGATGTGGATGGCCGTGTGCGTGTGTGTCACTTACCTGGGGAACACATGGCACCAAGATGCACTATGGGAAGAAGGCAAGCTGGTGGAGGCAGTGTGATGCTCTGTGCAATGTTTTGCTGGGAAACCTTGGGTCCTGCCATCCATGTGGATGTTATTTTGACACGTAAAAAAACAGCCCCAAATACACAGTCTATGAATATGGAGGAAGGAAGGTCTCTCTTGCTTTGACCTGTCAATTCAGAAGACAAACCAATGGGCCGCTGTCCGTAACGAATGGATGTGATCAAAGTGTTTGTTTATAAAAAACTTCCCCCTGTCGTCCATTTTGTTTAAAGTGTTCCAATGGCCCAAAGAGTCGCAAAAAAACTTCTATACAAAGGTTGTTTTTACAACCCTAGCAGGGACATTGTCTGGTGTTCTCCTTCAAAGTTTCTAAGAGAGCACAGGGGAGGGAGTGGGAGAGAGGGAGAGAAAGAGGGAGTCCCAACTCTCCCAACTGTATTTTCTCTTGTCTTATGAATGTCCCTATGTCATATTAGCTTAGTTACATTACAATTACAGAGGAGGGTAGTCCGCCCGTCCATCTTGGGTGAAAGATAGAGTCTGAACGGAGACGTCCGACAGACTAAAAAACCTAGCGGTAGAAGATCCACAGAGACAGACTGTCAGGATGGGGAAGTCCCAGAGCAAGATCTAATATGAAACACCTGTGTTTTGCCAAATGTCTATTAACAACTGTTTTAATTATCCTGTTTTTATTTTTAATTCTTACACGTGTTATTCTTATTTCTTATCACTGTTTTAATTTCATTTTCTATGTAAAACACTTTGAATTGCCATTGTGTATGAAATGTGCTATATAAATAAACTTGCCTTGCCTTGCCTTGCCTAGTTATAACTCTGTAGTTGCGTTAGTGAAACTCAAAATGCTTAATATCCAAGTGTAAGTACGTATCACAGCTTTAAAGTCTTCAAATCCCCATGTCTTTAAATGTCTTCACCTCTACAGCCGGTGGAAAAGAATCCAACAGGACAAGACTCGGGCAGAAATCATATTCATGGATGAGCTAATGTGTTAAATATTTATTAACATTACGGTAGTATGAAGCAGGGTGGAGCTGAAAGCTGTTTGAGTGGACCGAGGCAGCTGGAGCGATTGCTAATGAGACACACGGCTCGAAAGCAGTGGTGCTTTTACTATGCAGCAGATGAACGCTTCCACTTCCTCCGGTCATGGGTATGTGGGGTAACGCAGCGCTGTTTTATCATATTAGATACATTTGAGTGCGTTGAAAGTTATAATGCTAATCTGTGCATTCGTTTGGCAGCTACTATGAGACACTTGTAAGCTAGATCAATATTAGGTAAAACACCTAATATAAAACATGGCACTCGTGGTAAATCAAGAAAATGAGATTTAAGCTTGCTTGAGCTATAACAATGATTAGTTTTCTGTTGATGACTGTAACAGTTGCTCACCTGTCTAATAAAACACATAATATATGAAAGCGTCTTTGGTTTTACCATGGTTTCTACAAAATAAAACCGCAAAACAAGTGTAACGCAGGTATGATGTCATTGACAGGTGACGCAAAAACTGAATATAACATTGTTCTAGTGTTTTTTTGGATATTTGAATCCAAAAATCATACATATTGTGCCTTTAACTTCATTGGATTCAATGTGGACCATCCGGAAGAGCCAAACGAAGGCTTCAGCAAACTATAGCAAAATCATCAAGAATCTCTGGACTCTACCGCATCTGGACTTGTTCAGCAACCCGGAGTAAATTCGAGCAACTGTCTGCAGCCTTTAAAGTTGTGCCCTTTTAAGCTGATTCTTTGATTCTTTCTCTTAGTCTGGGCAGGGTTTACTGATTGTAATCTTGCTGTTCTTTTTTCTCTCTTCTCTCGCTCTCTTTACTTTCTTTATTCTGTTTATAATCTATTCTTAGTTTAAAATAAAACTTATTCTTTCTATTCTTTTTGTTTTGTTTTGTTTTTTGGCAAGGAAGATAATTTATTTCCTAGAATTGATAACCGACTGTGCTGTCTGTCCAGTGGACAAACTCATTAAATAATTGTAATATTAAGTTAGCTATGGATGCTAAAACTAATCAAAATATTTATAATTAATTATAATTCATTCATTTTAACTTGATTATGTCACACTCATATAACGTGTCCAGTGTGTAGCTGTACACAGTATAGTACAGTACAGTAAAAATGAGTTCTACTGAATACTACTGGAAGACATTTGTTTGATCTCAATGTATGACACTATTATTATTTAGGGCTTTTGTTAGACCATGCAGCCAACAATTAAGTCATATGGTTGTAATGATAAATCATGAAGACCACAAGCAGCAGGGGATAATTAATATTCAAATAAAACATATTCTCTCTATAAAGGGCATAACAGCTAAGTGTTATTTATAGGGCTCGACTGGAGAATGCTTCCATATGACACACGCGGCTTACATATTTCCATATAAAGCAAGCCGGATAATCATTTGGAGAGAATGAGATGTCAGGAGTGACAAACTGCTTCTTCAATTAATAAGGACTTTAAATATGCACCATTTAGTGTCTTTCAAAAAATCTTTTTTGAACACAGAGGAGTGATAAAGAAAGGAAATTATTAATATTCTGGCTTAAAGGGCTTATTTATCAATGACAAAATGTCAAAATGACAAAATGCATAGAGTATGTGTTCATATCCCTTTTCCCAGTGAGCACTGCACATTCACTATGAATAGTTGACAGAGTATTAGAGTATTAATGTATGTGTTAACCTCCATGTCTAAAAAAAATAAAACTGTTACCTGTACGCCGAGTGTGATTTCACTAAGTAGGGTCAGGTTAGGTTTAGGGAGAGCAATGTTGATCCAGGATTAGGGTTAGGAGAAATCAAAGTGACCCTGCATGTACAAAAAAATTTACAAAAATGGTACAAAAGCGGTCACTGGGACTGAGAGTTTACTATGCTAGTCTAACTGGGACTTGTCACAGCACTTGCATATTATTGCCCTATTGTTGATTAGATTGCTTATGTTGTTTTCCTCTTTTAAGTCATTTTAGATAAAAGTGTCTCAGGTGTGTAAAAGGGTCACAGGTGTGAAATTTCAGTTGGAGAGTAATCTGACGCGTGGCCAACAGCACTGGCTGGTGCTTATGTTTACAGGAACAGAGTATAGGCCTTTGCTCCAAGCCAAATGAGTTTGCACATTAAATGTCATATACTAGTTCAATAGATAAACATTAATTGGAACTAAATGACACTCTCCAATGCTAGATTAATGAGCTTTTTATTTTTAATCATCCATCTGCCACAGTTTTTAATTAACGGGCTGAGTATAAGAGAGCTGAGATAATTCCCATCAAAACCTCTCAACAGTGCTGATTTGGATTTTCTTTACCTTTTAGTTTGATCAATCTACTGCCTCTAACATTAAGTACTAAAACGATAAGGCAATATCTAAGCTTATGGTATAATGAAAGTTTTGTAATACAACAGTTTAGGGGATATTTCTGCATTATTTACGATAATATACACTCTAAAAAATAGGGCAATGTCCTGTATTATTTTTTTATTTTTTTAGGTGTTTTACCTGTGTTTAGAATTTTGAACTTCACTGTGTTCTATGTAAGGGTTAACGGAAATAATAAAATAAAAAATTACTGGACAATAAACTGTCAGTACTGCTGTAGTGGACAGCGCATTCCAGGGCCAGTTTATGGCTGGGCCCCTCTCTGCCCATAACAGTGGACGAAGGTTTGCTACATTTTGATATGATTTTATTGGATTAACACAAACAAACTGTCCTATGCCATCAGATAAAGATGCTAGACAACAGCCAGACACCTCTTAGAGGGCAAGAAGAAGACCTCTGGTACCAAGCTCAGGAAGGACAGGACTTCTCATTGGTCCACATACAGTTTCTGCTCTTCACCCCTTTAGAAAATGATCCCTAATGTCCTGTTTTATGATAGCCATAAACATTCCTCAGCACCTCAGCAGTAGTGGATGAAACAAAAATCCAACCACAATGATCCATCCAAATCCATTCATTACTATGTTTGGAAACCTTAAGACTGATGTAAACTACATACATCCATTTCATACTTATTCAGAGAAATAAGTATTCTCAGTGACAGCTGTGATACAATATTTTACACATATTCAGCTGTTAATGAACAAATGAATTAACGCATGACATTTCAATCTTTTTCCATCATGTTTGGTGTCTATTTGTTTAGAATATTGCCAAGGGTATTCTGATGGTGGTGTGGAAAGTGTGAAATGCATTGGTGAACTTTAAAGACACTTTAAAGTCTTCTAACTGTGTACAGAATGCAAATGAGTTCCACAAGGAAAAACGGGACACACTGTGTGCCCCCTCTGATGCCAGCAGCCAATCGCAACACTGGAATGGAGAAGCGCCAAATTGCAATGTCCTCTTATTCAGAAAAGGATAATGCTACCATTTTAACAGACTCTCCTTGTTCTGAGTCTCCCCAAAGAGGCAGAAGACACTCGGAGACATTTGCAACAAGGTTAAGCTCAGGAGAGTAAACCTTCACGTCACATGCCTGTCCTGTCTTGTGTGCTCATGTGGGTTTTGTTAGTGTGGCCATGTGCCTCTGTCATTGTCAGATCCCACCCCCTTGTTATCTCGTTATTGGTTTAATTTGCCCCACCTGTGTTTGCCTCACTCCCTGCTTGATTTCTCCCCTTTATAAGTTCCTGTGTGTTTGCAGTCCTTGTCGGATCGTTGTATTGTCTACGTCTCCCAGTTCCCCGTGATTGATGTTGGTTTGTGTGAGTTGTGTTTTATTTCATATTATGTGTTTTTCCACCTCGTGGGTTTTTGTTTTGTGTTATGTTTTATTTTTTAAATAAATCCCCTTTCACTGCACTTGAGTCCTCGCACTATTTTCCTTTGTAAAACGTGACACCTTCACGTCAAGGTTCCTCCGTCTGCGTGTTCCAGATTAAGGACCTTCTGCACCTTCTTCAGGGCCTCATCTGCGTGTTCCAGATTTTAGGACCCTTTGGTGCTCCAAGAGTCAGCATCCCACAGATCTTCGTGTTCAAGACTGTTGAAACGGATTCCAGCTCATTTCCCCACAGCATTGTCTCCCAGCACAACCAGTGGAAGAAGTCATCGCCATCAGACTGCTTACTCAACCACGTGGAACGTAAATATCACTTAACCAAACCTCTTTCTAGAGACCTTGGCATTGTTGTATATTATCAGTATATGATTTCCTAATTTTCATTAAAGGTAATATAACTGATGCTAATTAAAAACAAATAATCATTCGTTTATTTGTTTGATGCATAATAAGGTTCTTCACCTTAGTTTTAGAGAAACAACAGTTTATCTTTTTAGAAGATAACGTAACTCTTCCATAGCCACACTGAACTTAAAGCTACACTGTGTGATATTTTCCCATATCTAGCGGTGAAAAGGTATATGACCATCCAGTGAATATTAGTTTCTGTTCCTCTCAATTCCGATTTCGTTTTAACTCCTACGGTGGCTGATTTAGTCCAAGATTAATATGGCTTCCAGTTTGATCAAGTGATGAGGTTACTTTAGAAAATGATTATAATTTGCAGTTATTTAATTTGTCAGTTAACATGTAGGTTATGACATCTATGTAAAATGAATAATAGTTTTACCTTTTCGTTATCTTTTACCATTTCATTGCTAACATCAGCGATCAGGTTCCCAGACGAATGCAAGCTAATCTTAGTAAAGTAACTTTTATCGGTGCTATCGTTATTCTGTGTATTATACGACATCACTAGTGTAAGGCAAAGTTTACATTGTAGGCTATATTAGTCTCAAGCAATCCCCCTCTTCACATTCGACACAGTGCCATCAGTGTTAAACGCCGAAAGCTTGAATTTACGGGTATGTCCCTCTTTGGCTAATGTACTTTCAAGATGGAGGGGCAACATGGCGACGCGCATTCGAACCCCTCACCCGTATGTATTTTCAATGGCATATTATAAACTTACGAGAATACTTTATTACTTGAAAGAAGTAAATATACATTAATGAGCACATATATTTTTGAAAGAACTAAGTGTTTTTAGCTAAGAATAAACTAAAAAAGTTACACAGTGTAGCTTTAATCACATGTATTTTATGCATCTTATGCACTTAATTCCTTTATCATTCATTGTATTAATTTAGTAGTTGTGTTAGTTATTCTTGTTTATCTTTTGTTAATAAAATCAATTTTATTACAATTGTGTCTTCATTGTGCTGATAATACACAAGAGGCTCTACAAGTTAGAAATCTCACCAATCTTTCAGATAAATCAGCAGACCAAATCTCCCCACTTTACTTGCATTCTAAATGACTGGACAGCCTCCTGTTTGGAGTGTTCTCATACAAGACCTTGACTAGTGTCCCAAACTAAGAGAGGGAGAAGGTGGTCCTCTGATGTACTCATACACTGTCAGAAAAAAAGGTACATTGCTGTCACTGGGGCGGTACCCTAAGGTACAAAACCGAAAAGGAACTAATATGTACCTTTAAGGTATTAATATGTACCTTTAAGGTACTATTATGCACTTCTAGTACTAATATGTACCATTTAGAGGTGAGTAAGGTACAAAGATGTACCTTTTTACTTTTGTACCTTAGGGTACCGCCCCAGTGACAGCACTGTACCTTTTTTTTCTGACAGTGTAACCACACCTTAATTACAACGTCAGCAGTGACGGGAGTACCAATCACACCTTACTTAGCGTCCTTGGATGGACGAAAGTAAAATCTCTACACTGCCATTATTTTACGGATTGGTTTAAATGTTAACAAAGCTGATGAAATGGTATACAAAGCCTGCACAAAGAAAACGCATCCAAATTAGTAAAGCAAACAACAAAGTGCACAAAATGACTCAAAGTAATATATTGCTTTTTGATACTGTTAAACTGCATGAAATTGCAATTAATTAGAATGATGTAACTCCTGATTGGAGTTGAAGTCTGAATAAAACCGGAAAAGAAGCGTTAAGCCTTCACAAGACATATCACATGATGTTAGTGGCGATGTGACCAAAATAACGCAAATTAAACTAAAATACAAAAACACACATTTTGACATTGCTGGAAAAAAGCATGTAGAACAATGCGGTAACTGCCCCAAAAGTAATGCATAATGCAACCCTGAATAAACACATGATTCTTTCTGGGAGGAATATGTGAATAATCACTTTAAGTTCTGTAGCTGCACATATTTGCCTTTCAATAAACCTTGATGTTAAACATAACAGATTACATAATTAATTCCCAATGCTTTGTTCTGGAAATACAGCACCTCTGTTCATAAAAGGGGTAACGAGAGCAGGTTTGAGAAGAGAAATTGTTGCTATATTATAAAGGATTTTACACAACAAAGAATCCATCACTTGCCCTGAGATTGTGTTGTTTATTTAACCAAATAAACATTGGCATTGTCCTTCCCTTTCCCCCCTTTTTCCCTACTAGTTAGTTTATTGGTCTAACAGTGCCAAACAGTGAATATACTGTACATGTTGCATTATATTAAAATCAATGTTATTTACATCACCTCAATTAATTCTGAGATGGAAATGACATTTCAGACATTATTGGAACAAATGGCAGACTCTTTGCCTTACTAAGGCTAATTTATATAAAGTATTGTAAATACACACAAAATAATATTCTGCTTTTCGTTGACACAGATTTTATTTCCGTTCTTAGTAAATAAATCATTTTATTATTGGTTGTGTTGGAAATGTATCATAAGGAACAGGCTAAAATGTGTAAGTGTATACATCTTTGCACAATATAAATGTTATTAATGTTTTTATTTAATTATTTTTTAGATCATACCATGTAGCAATTAATATTTTTATGAATATTTTTTTCAAACAACAAATCTATGCAAAGCATTTGAACTGAAACGTATTTTAATAACTAAATATATTAATAAATGACAAAAGATTTAAGAAAAATTCACAGTAGTAAATTTTAATAGCAAATCAACACTTTGGACAAAAGCACTAACAGTTCAAGAAACACACAATTATGAACAAATCTCTCACATGAACAGAAAAAAGGAGAAAAAAGGTACCATGGTGCATCTTTTGTCATGTTTAAGACACTGTGGTTATGATTCAGTACTGGTCCCATGAATGGATTTTAATGAGTTCATGAAGTATCTGAATGATATTAAACACCACAAGCCGAGGAAGCTAAATGGACAGCCTCCCACTTTCATCAATCATTGAACAGCACGTGTTATGCGGTTGACCCCAAGAAATCATTCTCTGCCGGGCAATAATGAGCCAAGCCGCCGATATATTCACCTAAGTAGGGCAGAGACGGTCCATAATGAGAGAACTCCTGTCTCCTAAACTCCCATGATCCTTCACCCCGCCTACACAAACTCCTCTATTCTCACACCTCACCCAAGCAAGAAAATCTGTAACTGAGTTTTTGGATCATACTGTTAAGTTTGCACCTTCTTCCACTTTCATCCTACCACAGTGATTCACTCAAAGGAGACAATGGGAGACTGACGAGAGTAGCGACAGGTAATGCAACCAGAAGTTTTGATTACAAACCAGCCTAACAATGCAATAGTCATGTGCTTATATTTTACGGGATGAGTCATTGCGTGAACAGATGGTCACAGCTAGTCCCATCCTATGAGTACTAGTGTTGACATGAGGACTTTTCTACCTGTTCCAGTGTGAAACTACATGGAGCGTGTTTATGTGTGAGTTTGCAGGTTCAAAGGGAGTGCAGTGAATCATGGCTTAAAGCTTGCTATGTTCACCCATGCACACTGATTGAGCCAGCTTACTGACCTCCCACTGTTATCTGGCCTCTGGGGCCTGCAACAAATAACAAGACGTTTTCTTCCAGAACAGTCCATATCAAAAACATAATTTCTTTGTTTGATATGTAAGACTCAGTGCCAGACAAGTTTAGTACATTATATCTCCACAAATGACTGAAAGCTAAAGTTTTAGAAGCCAATGCAATAGTGTACAATGTACTCCACACAGGTACATATTGTTTGTCACAAAATGCCAATATTCAAGTTTACAACATTTTGCTTTTAATGCCCTTAAAAGGCATCAAAGAACAGTTAATGCAATAGTCCAACAAAAAAAATTATCATAATTTACTCACTCTCACATCGTTCCAAACCTGCATGATTTTCTTTCTTCAATTGAATTACAGAAAATAGTCTGCACTATAAAACAATTTAAAAAAAGAGAGAGAGAAGCTGTCACAACCTCATCATCTGCAAATAGAAACTGGCACATAATTACACCAATTAGAAAATGATGGATGGAAAGACTGGACTGTGAAGATTTCACTGGAACTTGGCATTCATTACATCTATTTTGTGTTTGATTTCTTTTAGTATTTATTTATGTTCGTCATAAATTATCATTTATTAATATATTCGGCTAATCACTTTCCCATGATAATATATATATATATTTTTTATAAAAGCACCTAAATGACATGACTTGCTGTCAGTTTTCTTTTAATGTAAAACCCTAATAGGGTCTTACTGAGAGCTTACTGAAATGTAATTTTCAGTGAGAACACATTTAGGATTGTGACAGGTTCAGATATTTAGCATGCCAAATATCTGGGACTGCGTCTTTCATAATTCACACTGCATGATTGCCACTCACGTAAATGAGCACTAATTAGACCAGGCATATGTAGAGATTTAAAATATTTTTTTATTTTCTTTTTACCATTACAACATATGGTCTAATAGCATTTAGCTATAATATTCCCATTAAGTAATTAACATTTTATTTTCTAAAGGTTCTCTGAACATTAAAAACTTTTTTTTTTCTTGGTTATACGAATGTTAAAGGATTGTTCTTTTTTTTATAATTTTGCAAACATGAAACATGACATTTGAATGTTCTCTGTACATTCTGAAACCAGTAACATTTAAAAACCATTAGACAAATTAAACGTTTTTTTTTTTTTTAAGTTCCATGAACAATGCATTGGGAATATTATTAAAGATCAGATTACTTTGAATAATCACTCTATTAATGCTACTATAAGAATGTTTGTTAATAACCTTGGGAGAACCATGCCAATGTCGTGAGTAGCCTATTCCCACCAAGGATGAATACAAGCATGATGAAGTTCAAATAAAGATATTTACAGAGTAAAACAAACTAAAGCAGTATTCCAACAAGATTAAACATAACAGTGTGTACCTTAAACAAACAACAGCAGACAAAGAACTGACAGAAACTGAAGAATAGATGAAGGTGAATGATGGCAGGTGTGGATGATTGAGAAATGTGTGCAGGTGGGAGCCAGCAGGGATCGTGGGAAATGTAGTGCAGAGGTGAAAAACTAGATCATGACAATGAAACTGAATTCAACAGAAATGCAAACAATAAATATGATAAACATACTCAGACTAATGACAGCTAGAACGCTGGATAACATTCCCTGTTAGTATATAGCACAAAGCATTTTCCTTAACAGAACCTTATGAAAATGTTTCTATTTAGCACAAAATGTGTAGCACAAAAAGAACCCTAATGCTGTTTACGCAGCACTATTTTCATACTCGTCAGATCACAGTTATTGTAGTTCTAGACTAAATTTGAGCATTTATTCATCTCACTTGCATAAAGATTGAGTATTCCTCAAAAATAATAAAATCAGTCAAATGCAAAAACGTCCCCGGTTACGTATGTAACCTTAGTTCCCTGAGAACAGGGCGAGGCGCTCGTCAGCTGGCCTTTCTGGGGAACGCCTCCAGCATGACTGGTGCCTGATATCACAATCGAACAACGTCAATCCTATTGACCGGCGACAGCCTATGATGTCATCAAGGTGCGACCAGGAAGTATATAAGGGCGCCTTGCCAACATGACAGTATCTAATCGTCTGAAGGGACTGTTTGGCAGGCAGGCCCTGAGGCATGGCAACTTGACGCGCGGCGTCGTTCCTGTTCTCAGGGAACTAAGGTTATACGTAATCGGGGCGTTCCCTTCGAAGGGAACTCGCGCTGCGTCAGCTGGCGCTTCTGACGGGAACGATATACCCACGCCTCCATGCCAAAGGGAGTGCATGCCCACAGGCAGTGACAACTGTCAGAACCAGCAAATTCACTGAAATTCCTGAACCACTCCCCTTCTGGTCACATTGGGCTGTCAGTGACAGCGCTCTACGTCAAAGCCCAAGCTATAACCTGAGAAGGAACCTTCGCATAACATATGAAGTCCTGCCCTGGCCGCTTCGAAGGCCTGGAACCAACCCATTCCCCAGAAGGGGTTCCTTTAAGGGAGTGTGGCTAGGGGACCCGAGGGAACCCGTGCCAGTCACTATTTGGGAGTAATTCACCGAATGCCACCAGGAGGCTCGACCTGGTGACCTCTATGGGACACATCAGTTCGCCAACCCTGTCTGTAAGTACAGAGCCTCTGGTACTCGCCTCCGCAGAGACATCCCGCTAGGGTACTGCAAAATGGCAGTGTCCTCCACCAGCCAGACCTCAGAGGCGGGTTATCCTGGAGAGCAGCGCTCGGCGAAGTGCCTCTTAACCCTTGCTAGCGAGGGGAGATTAGCCGCTCGATCCTAGGATCTACCAAGCACTTCTTTTAAAACGTGCTCAGGAGGCCGACTAGGCCTGCTGGCTGATCCTACCTGGGAGGCCTCGAAGGGCCTTCGACCACTCGATCAGAGCCAGCGGCTGTAAGCTCATAAAGACTCTCACTTGAGAGGAGCTCCTAAGCCTGCCTGGTAGGTACCCATGCTGTAGGCGATCTATGAAAGTCCCTTCCTGTAGGGACCGCATAGCAGCAGTCGTCTCGTCATGATAGGGTATAACCACCGCTTTCAGGTGCTGCCGGCTAGAAAGCGGAGCTTGATAGCAGGTGACCACTGGCTGTCAGCTAAAAGCCAGTTATGCGCTCCCTTCTAGGGAACTCGTTCCCCAGGGAGGCCAAAAAGGGGCCTCCACCTGGTAACCTAGGTTGACTGCTCGCGCCTCCAACCCATGGAGCTCGCCCTCAGGTCGGCCTAGTGAGGCCTGCTACCCAATAGCAGTCGAGATGGCCCTCGAGGCAGCGGAAGATGGGACTCGCTCTGACAGGGAGGCCTGATGAAGCCTACCGCCTAGTAGTGAGACCTATTAATGGTCCACTAGTTTGTCTCCATGACTGGAACTGGAACCCCCTCAGGGAGGCCTAGAGGCCTACACCCTGATAACACATAATCCTGCTAACAAAGCGCCCAGGCTGGGGTTCACCCCAAGGGAGGCCTGGCGAGGCCTACCACCTGTTCTAGCCACACATGTGAACCATCAGAGGTGACTGAGGTCCCAATGGCGAGTCCCGCAGAAGCCCCGTGCAGCTTGCTACCTGTTAGTAACCCATGCTACCAACGGTTACGAAACTGGGGACCGGGACGATCTCAGGAGGCCCAGCGCCTGCCACCTGATAGCAGAATGTGCTAACCTCCAGGGAGGCCTAGTGAGGCCTCGACCTGCTAGCACTCCACGCTCACCGCCAACTCATGCTATCCCTTCCAGTGACTGGGGCCCGGGGCTGCCCCCTCACGGGAGGTCAAGTGAGCCTGCTTACCCCACAGCAGGCCCTTAGGGAGGCCTGGTAACGCCTACCACCTAATAGCAGCTCGTGCCAGGACGAGGACTAATGCACGGAATACCCCTCGGGGAAGACAGGGCAAAAACCTGCTACTCACGGCAGGCTCTTCAGGAGGCCTGCGGGGCCTAATACCTGAGCCAGGTGACCCAAAAGCGGAGCCTACCCTCAGGGAGGCCTGGCAGGGCCTACCCCATAATAGGAGGTCTGCAGATACTATGACCCCTGCCATAATTAGAAGAAAGCTGGCTGCTGCACCGGGCTGGCGGTAGCTGTCTGCTGCTGACGAAGAACTGGAATATCCAGTTATCACCTGAGGACTCGTCCCCAAGGAGGACAAAGCCTACTAGTTGACGAGGTTCTGCTGAAGTCGACATCGAAGGAAAAACCTCCCCAGGCCACTCACAACCAGCTGGCCTTCATGCCCCCACCTGGGGCTGGCTCCCTCCCAGAAGCTAGGGCCTCCGTGGCGGCGCAGTCTCATGGGCAGTTGCCTACAGACATGAACCTAAACACATTGCCAATAGCAGTGCACTCAGCAACAACGCTCAAAACACCCTCTAAAGCAAGGGAGTACAACTTACGTCACCTCTCCAGGCGGCCGTCTTACTCTCATACAGCGGCCTGCTGCTCCTGCAAGGGCGTCAGCCATTGGCAATGCTCGGGCCTCAGGGAGCATCTGACCAAAAACCGCCGTGTGGAAGGTTGCGATGTTCCGCTCGACCCGAGCCCTAGGAAAGGTGGAGCAGAAGACATAGAGCAAAGGGTAAACATATCATATACATATGCAGCCCACCAGCCCTGCCATCCTCCAGGATGAGGCCAGAGCCACCAAAGGTGGCGGCCACACAATGCTCTGAAAGGCGGGTTACAGCAAAAATAGGTCTAATCGCACACAAGCGAAAGACGCTTAAACCCCGCCCCACGACCACTGGCAAAGTCGCTATCTCTGCTGCAACACCTAGACTGCATTACTCAATAACCCCAGAACACAGAGAAGGGGGCGGGCCTTGGCCGGCCGACTCTATCTTAAGAGGAGGCTGAATTAAGGGTGTAGAAACAACGCACTGTACTTATATTTAGGACAGGCCTGGGGCGGCAATACCTAAAGGCGCCCCCACCCTCAGCGAAGCCTAGGCCAAGTGGTGCGGCACCAAGCCTGCACTAGATCTACTCAGGGCTCGGGAAAGAAAATATTATCACCCACGTAAAGACCACGAGGCCCCGAACCCATTCCAAAGCCCAGCAGAGCTGGGTGCAGATCTCACTACAGCTCATGCATTAGTGCATACCCGGTCGTGGCTACTTTATACTTAAAGCTAGGAAACCACGCTCGCCCCCGCACGCTACAAGCCCGCGAGCAAGAACGGCCACTAATTACTCACATAAGTGAGAGATATAACACGGAGAGGCGGTAGGTCTCTACTAGCTAAAGTATAGAAATATGCATAAACATATCATGTTGCAAAGGAGATCGTTCTTAGCTACTCACAGGGGCTGAAGGCCCTGCGGTGTCCAATGATGTTCCACAATCCCCCACTCCCTCTCAGGAGTGCAAGAAGAGTCCTGGAAAACATATTAAAATAATGTTTCACCCTACTCGAGGGGACTCACCGCTCGCTCCTCTGGTGCGTTTTCAGATCTTGAAAAACCAGCCTTATCAAGCTAGCGTTCGATCACCATCCTGAGGGGGCGCTCAAATGGATCAAGCCAGGCGGACCATCAGAATCTCACATCCGCTCATCACGGGCCCATCCAGCCTGATGTCAGCGCCGGGGAAATGCGGGAGGAAGGGCCGGCCGCGCCTATCTGCGCCCCTCGGGGGTGGAGATCTGTCGCGCTGCCCACGCTGGTCCCGGTTTGCACCAGCCTCCTTCCTCCTCCTGTTGCGGGTGTCCCGCCTTCTCTCGCCCGCACTCCTCCACGGAGGCGCTCGAGAGCCACGCTGGCTCGCTGGTCCCGGCGCCGGTCCTCAGACCGGGGCGGGCCCGAGACACCCGACTGCCTGGCGCGGCCCGGACCTCAGCGGGATGCATGATTTGAATGCCGCCAGCGCGCTCGCCTCTCTGAACCTTCCCACCACCGCCTCAGCGGAGGTGCCGAAGAGCTCAGAGGGTGAAACCGGGGCATCGAGAGAAAGGCCTTTTCTTTCTCCCGATGTCCGCCAGGTTCAACCACAGATGCGCTCCGTGGCAAACATCGCCGCCATCGAGCGACCGATGGCGAGCGCCGTCTGTTTGGTGGCCCGGAGGCGAAATCTGTGGTCGGCGCAGCTCAGCCACCGCATCAGGGGGCAGTCCCTTCCCCTGATCGAGGTCCCTCAGCAGGTCCGCCTGGTATGCCTGCAACACCGCCATGGTGTGCAGACCCGCCGCAGCATGACCGGCTGACATGTATGCCCTGCCGTTCAACCGTGAAGTCGTTTTCAACGGTTTGGGCGGCAGGAGGAGCCCCTCAGTGTCGGCGGCCGCCCAGAGGCGAGATAGTTCGCAAACGTCTCGTCCACTGGTGGCACCGACACATACCCGGCCTCAGACACGCCCTCAACGTCAGCGAAATTGGCTCGCTGGCGCGAAGATGCTGCGGGCGAGTAAGGCTTCTTCCATGCCTCCGAGATCTGCTGGTGGAGATCCGGGAGGAATGGAAGGCTCCCCGGGGTTGGGAGCTCATGGTCGGCGAGAAACCGATCGTCCAGGCGGTTTGGACGTGCGGTTTCTCTCCTAACGCGCTGCCACGGCAGCTGCAGCCTACCTGCAGCGCGTTCCATCACCTCCAGCAACTCGCCATACATGGGGCAGGATGGTTGGGAGGCTTCGGCCTCAGCCGACTCATCTTCAGCCTCCTCCTCCATCCCCTGCTCTACCGGAAGAGCCGCGGACGAGGGGGAGGAACCTAAGTCCCGCTCCTCCCCCGACGACCGCCTCTCGCGATCTGACTGATCGTCTGCGAGAACAACCCCTCTCTCCAGGCGATGAGCCAGATCCATCTGGGAACCCCATGATCTAAGGCGCCGCTCAGCCTCGGCCTGGCGGGCCCGTCCCAGATGCTGAGCCCCCTTCCCTCAGGAAGAGGGCCGGCGAGCGGAGCGTTCTCAAGGAACTGCTCACAGTTTGCACAAGAGGCTCCTCGAGAACCTCTCGTGCATGCTCTTCCCCAGGCAGTAAGCGCCAAAGTGTGTGTGTGTCGTCAGGCGTGAGGTACCTGGTGCGGATCCACACACTTGCGGAAGTGGCGCTGCTTTCCTGCACACTTCATTTCTCCTCTTCAGATTGGCGCTTTCCAATTCTGACACAGGCAAAACAGTCCCTGAAGACGAAAGGATACTGTCATGTTGGCAAGGCGCCCTTATATACTTCCTGGTCGCACCTTGATGACATCATAGGCTGTCGCCGGTCAATAGGATTGACGTTGTTCGATTGTGATATCAGGCACCAGTCACGCTGGAGGCTTTCCCCGTGGCGTCAGCTGACGCAGCGCGAGTTCCCTTTCGAAAGGGAAATGCAAACCTCCAATAATTAAATGTTAAATAAAACGAATATTTTTATGCATTTAATCTACCTTTATTGACCAATTTGCTGCTGAATGATTCAGTTAAACCATGAGCAAAAACTACTAGATTTTTTTTTTTTTTTTTACTGGTAAAACTTTTGTCCTATTCTTCGATTATTCAGCTATGGCAGCGCAGCACAGCAGAGCATTTGAATTTGTATTTTTTACTTCAGCCTGAGGCTTTTATTTTGTTTGTGCTTCCTGCTTTGCTACTGTTCGGACGCTCTTGCTTACTGCTCAGCGCTTTGCTCTATCGCTTCTATATTTTATCTCGTAATTTCGTAATTTCAACTTCTGTAAATCAGCACAGTGCTCAAACAACAAAGCTTGACTTCAATGATAAAATTTGAAACTCTGGTGACTGGATTACTACAAAAAGCGGAATATTTCATCCAACCAGCCTCCCACTGCCATCAGCTTACATTCGGAGAAGGAAAACACAGCTGCCTACATTCAAAGGATAAGAAAATGCCTCCTCTAGAATCTACTTGCTGCACAAACTGCCACAGACTTTTACAGAGGATTGCAGTTCTTGAAACAAAGTTATTTTGGAACCACCGAACCAGGACGAATCACACAGAGCTTCAAAATGAGCGCCCTCAGCACACTGCGGTGAGTCCCATAAACATAGTGCTACCCAACAGGAAACAAATAACTGATCAACACACTAATCGATGGCACAAACAGGAGCAAGACCCAAAGGGACCGAGACATCAGATTGTCAGCGTCACATACTGCAACATTAGCATGCTCTACCCCAGACACAAGGATTGCAAATGCTGATTTCCTACCACCAACTATACAACTTGAAAACAGATTTGAAGTATTAATGAATGTGGGTGATGAATCCCCAAATGTGATGAATGTAAGCGAACACAGATCGTATCAGCCCACAGCTAACACTGATACCAACAGGCGCTCAAGGTCGAGCAGACAGCGGCACTCAGCTCAGAGTGCAGCCGAGCCCAGGACTCTGATAGTGGGGACTCCACAGTCAGAAACATTAGCAGCAGGGATACAACTACATGCTGCCTTCCACAACTACAGTTTCTGGCGTAAACAGGGAAATTCAGAACATTCTGATGAAACATAAGACTGCAAATCGACTTGTCATTCATGTGGGAAAATCGATATTCAGAGAGAGCAGTCAGAACTCATTAAGAGGATTTCAATGTACTTTTGAAACACTTAGAAAACTAAAAGTTCAACCGTTCATCAGTGGACCACTTCCAGCAAGAGGAACAAATAGGTTTTCACGGTTACTTGGGCTTAATACATGGCTGCAAAAACCTGCAACATAAAGGAGTGAACTTCATCGACAACTTTAATCTATTCTGGAGCCAGAGACAATTGTTTACATCAAATGGCCTTCACCCAAACAAACTTGGTGCAAGAGTGCTAAAGGACAATATTCACTTTTCCCTACACCATCCCTCAGCTGTGTGTGCTAACTCACTCGACCTGAATGGCACACACACACCTGAACAGACTATGGACGACTACAGGACTTCATTTCAGCATCTGAATGGACATGCAGCTGTCACACTCCACAAGGACACTGATAACATCACGCAGCCACAACAGCCACTGCTCACGGACACACTCCCATCTGAGTCCCGCCCACAGTGCTCACCACAGACAGACTGTGACATATTAGAACTAACACAGATTGAGGACTGAACAGTAACATCTCTGCCCATACTGTGGAGGTGCACGAAGGGTGGGCTCTAAGGGGGTCAGACTAGTGAACTGTTACGCTTTATGACTAGTCTGAACAGGAAACTGCATGAAATGTCTAAGTCACTCCATGAAATGGATGATAACATAATTCAGCCTCCGATAACACCAGAACAACAGCCACCCTCACCAGACATGTTATCCCTCTCACCAGCATCCCCGCTTCTGAGCTTCTCAGAGAATGGAGCAAATGGTCTATGCTGGAACCAGACTATCACACTCGATTTCTGCGAGCCCCAGATATCAACCAAGAGCGTCGAGCCCCACAACCATCAAAGCCTGTGGGCCCAGCTCGCTCTCAGCCTCCTCCTGTGAGATTTCTTCGGTCACAACGCCAGGGCCAACACCCTCCTCCATCTGTTGTAGGTGAACCCAAAACAACTGATACCAGCTCTCAGTGATGTGTGTTGGGTCCCCGCCATGATAACAGTAACTTTATCAAATGTTTACAGAACGGGAACCCAGTGTGCCTGTCTCTTTCTCTATTTCAGTTCTGTTACGTGATAGAAAGTGTAAGACCTTCTCAGACCGTATAGCAAACCCATCTAATCTGCTGCCTATTACATGTCAAACTAAGATTACTGTGGGGGAAAAAATTAATACTGTTAAGTTAGCACTTTTAAATATCCGTTCACTTAAGAACAAATCATTTCTAGTCAATGACTTAATAACCACAAACAACCTAGATTTTTGCTTCTAAATGAAACTTGGCTTGAAGAAAACTGCAGTGCAACAGTCCTCAATGAAACAGCTCCTCCTAACTTTACTTTTATGAGTATGTCCAGAGCGTTTAGAAGAGGTGGGGTATTGCTGCTCTTTTAAAGATGTCTATCAATGTAAGCAAGTGTCATTTGGTGACTATCTGTCTTTTGAATATCTGGGTATTGTGTTAAAAGGTGCTCCACGCATCCTGCTTATCATTGTTTACAGGCCTCCAAAATACTCTCCATCCTTTACTGAGGACTTTACAGAGCTGTTATCAATAATCTCCTCAGAGTTTGATTGTTTTGCCATTGCTGGGGATTTTAACGTTCACATAGACAATGCTGAATCCAGTACAACAAAAGAGCTCATGACTGTTCTTAACACTTTTGATTTGACACAGCATGTACATGGTCCCCACACAATCGTGGACACACTCTAGACTTACTTATCAGCAAGGGTCTAAACATTTCATCAATTGTTGTTAAAGATGTAGCATTGTCTGATCATTTCTGTATTTTCTTTGATATTTCAATCTCTCCTGCCATTGAAGCTAGATCTGTCGCTGTCAAAAGAGAAGCTTAAATGAGAACACTAGTGAGCTATTTATGAAGGCTATATCTCTAACACCAAGCATATCTGCAGACTCTGTTGATTCTCTCCTTGACTCCTTTAACTCAAAAGTTAAGAGTGTAATTGATAATATTGCTCCTGAGAAAGTCAAGAAAAGAGTGGAAGACAGAAAGCACCTTGGAGAAACTCAACAGCAGTGCAAATAATGAAAAGACAATGCAGGAAATCTGAGCATGTGGCGGAAGACAAAACTTATAATCCATTATAACATCTATAAAGACAGCCTTCATGATTTCAATGTGGAACTAGGCAAGGCTAGACAGACCTTCTTCTCAAATATTATAAACAGAAACATAAACAACACGCGCACTCTTTTTGCTACTGTAGAGAGACTGACAAACCCCGAGTCACATTCCCAGTGAAATGCTCTCTGACAGCAAATGCAGTGAGTTTGCTTCCTTCTTCTCAGAGAAAATAAATAATATCAGGAAGGCGATCAGCACATCCGTGAGTTGCTTTGGGGTCAGTCAGATCAGACCACAACCTCGGAAAGTTACTATGTCTGATTTTGAAGCAATTGATTATAAAATTTTAGAAGAAAGCGGTGCAGCACCTTAAAACATCAACCTGCCTCCTTGACACACTCCCCACTTCTTTTTCAAAAGTGTGTTTAACTGTTTAGAAGCAGATCTGCTAGAAGTGGTAAACTCATCACTTCTCAATGGGAATTTTCCAAACTCCCTTAAAACCGCAGTAGTTAAGCCTCTTCTGAAAAGAGAAATCTGGATAACTCCATATTGAACAACTACCGACCAATCTCAAATCTCCTTCATAGGCAAGATCATTGAAAAAGTTGTCTTCAGTCAGCTGAACAAATTCTTAAGCTCAAGCGGATACTTTGACAATTTTCAATCTGGTTTCCGACCACATCACAGCACAGAAACAGCGCTCATAAAGATCATAAATGATATTCGCCTCAATACAGATACAGGCAAAACATCAATTCTGGTGCTACTCGACCTCAGTGCCGCATTTGACACTGTTGACCATAACATACTTCTTGACAGGCTGGAAAACTGGGTCGGACTTTCTGGGATGGTCCTTAAATGGTTCAGGTCGTACTTAGAAGGAAGAGGTTATTATGTGAGTATAGGTGACCATAAGTCTGACTGGACATCCATGACTTGCGAGTCCCACAAGGGTCAATTCTAGCACCACTCCTATTCAACCTGTACATGCTGCCACTGAGCCAAATAATGAGAGAACCAAATGGCTTACCACAGCTATGCTGACGACACCCAGATCTACTTAGCACTATCACCTAATGACTATAGCCCCATTGACTCCTGTGCAAATGCATTGATGAAATTAACAGTTGGATGAGCCAAAACTATCTCCAGTTAAACAAAAACAAAACTGAAATCATTACATTTGGAAACGAAGATGAAATTCTCAAGGTGAGCATATCTTGAGACAAAGGTCTAATAACAAAAAATCAAGTCAGGAATCTTGGTGTGATTTTGGAGTCAGACCTGAGTTTCAATAGTCATGTCAAAGCAATAACTAAATCAGCTTACTATCATCTGAAAAATATTGCAAGAATTAGATGCTTTGTTTCCAGGCAAGACTTAGAGAAACTTCGTTCACGCTTTCATCACCAGCAGGGTGGACTATTGTAATGGTCTTCTAACCGGCCTTCCCAAAAGACCATTAGACAGCTGCAGCTCATACAGAACGCTGCGGCCAGGATTCTGAGCAGAACAAGAAAATATGACCATATCACGCCAGTCCTCAGGTCGTTACACTGGCTTCCAGTTACATTTAGGATCAATTTTAAAGTATTATTACTTGTTTATAAATCACTCAATGACCTAGGACCTCAATACATTGCAGATATGCTGATTAAATACAAACCCAACAGATCACTCAGATCATCAGGATCAAGTCAGCTAGAAATACCAGAGTTCACTCAAAGAAAGGAGAGTCTGCGTTCAGCTATTGTGCCAGCCGTAGCTGGAACCAGCTTCCAGAAGAGATCAGATGTGCTCCAACAGTAGCCACATTCAAATCTAGACTCAAAACACATCTGTTCAGCTGTGCCTTTACTGAATGAGCACTGTGCCACTGTACGTCCGACTGATTGCACCTATTCTAATCTATGCATCATCTTAATTTTTATTTTTATTTTATTTTTATCTATATATACACTGTAATAATTTTATTCTTTTTAAATATCTTTACAACTATATATTTCTATTGTCTTCTTATTTTAAAAATTCTCTTTACAACTGTTTTTAATTATCCTGTTTTATTTTTAAGTCTTACACGTGGTATTCTTAATTCTTATCACTATTTTAATTTCATTTTCATGTAAAGCACTTTGAATTGCCATTGTGTATGAAATGTGCTATATAAATAAACTTGCCTTGCCTTGCCTTGCCTTATTTCAATTTTGGTATGAAGAGGTCTTTACATTTGCACAAAAATAGAACCTTTTTTTTTATTAAAAAAAACAAAAACAAAAAAAAACGTGCCCAGTCCAGGTGGTAAAAAAGTAACATAACACATTACTTTTCTAAGTAACTAAGTAACTCAATAAGTTTTTTTTTAAGGGAGTAACGCAATATTGTAATGCATTAGGCTACTTTTCAAAGTAACTTTCCCCACAACTGTGCATGACAATTGGACTAGCATTCAGTGCGTTTCACAACCAAACACAAGCTAGATGTGACATGGAAACAACGTGAGATCACGCGTGCGTCAGACCGGTGTTCTCGCGCGAGACTGGACTTGGAATTGGGATAGTGTTCTACAAAGAGAGTTTGAGGTAAATAAATAAGTGTGCAATGTGCTGCTGTTGCGGCTGGTCAAGCAAATGTTTGTGCTTTGATTCTGTTTGATATAATTGTAAAAACATCTATTAAAATACTGATATTCTGGTCTATAATCAAACCTCCCGCTGCCCTGTATCTTGCTCTCTCATTGGCCGTAGGTCATCGCCGATGTAATTTTCAGTCAGAACACTGGATACAATTCACTCAACTCATGATGCGATGCGATTCACGATTCACTAATTTCACCATACAATTTTCTCACAAAATGAAAAAAAAAATAAATAAAATAAGTCTCTTTTTATTTCTCAAACAAAATTCTGTAGCTATATTTATTTGTAAATTTTAAATATATTTTTATGTCAAATAATAACTCAATTGGAATTTTTAAACAAATCCTCAAAAATCCCTTCAAGGACATCTTTCCGATTTCAGGAGGTTGTTTCAGCTTCTTCACCCTCATCCTGGAATTCCTTTACCTTTCGCTGTGAAAACACTGATGCACCTTGTGATCTGGCAATCGCTCTGAACGCCGCGAGTGGGGCTGCAAATCCGAAGGTCAGTGTGGTTTGGCCTATTATCTTTTTACATGCAGACGGAGGTGACTGGAGCCTCTCACTGTGGTAATTATTAATCTATGGAAAGTCAAAATGCCACCACACCTCCGATTTGAATGAGTCAACGTAAACTACGGGCTTGTCGTCTCCTTGCTTCTGTTTGACATGCTTCTGTCACATGGGTGCGATCGCTCGAGCCCAACTTCCGATTTTACTAATTACTAATGGTGAACTAACCCATTTATTAATTATTACTGCATCAGCAACTAATGAAGATTCTACATGATAAATAGATTAAGTAATCATTAAATTGTTATTAGTTAAATGTGTCATAATGTATTAATGCCTTAATAACATATTATATTAACTAATATGTAAATTAATGTGTTAATTACCGCAATGGGTCAAAGCCATGCATTTCAACTTCCAGTTGTCTGCTTTAATTAATCATAAGCTAATGATTTACAAATGTGTCATTATGTTATGACTTTACTTGTTGGGGCACATGACTATTAACTCATTGATTAAGTAATATGTAATTGTGTTTTGAATTAATTTTTAATTAGTTAATAGTCATGTTAATATCCTCACTAAGATATATTTGAATTGTGAATGAGCAGCAAGATCCATTGAAAGTGCAGTCGAGTCACGTTTTCCTTTATAGTTTGTGAAAGCCCTGGAGTATCAGTCAGCCACATCTTCCTCCTTGTTCACGTGTGTCCTTAACCTGCCACAACTGATCGCGCTTCATCCGAGGAAGCATGTATTGCCATTCACTCATGCTTTACGGGGGAGTGAAGGCAGTGCAGATTTGCTAAAGGCAAAAGACAAACTGATTCATGTAAATTTATAAATATATGAATGCAGAAGCTCTAAAAATATACTTGTTTTCCCCTGCAAAACCAATTCATTTGAGACAGGCTCCTTTCTCTCCTTCCTCTGTTTATAGAGGCACTTCCCGTCTCATATGAGAATACTATATGGTTGAAATGTGTAATTTATTGTCTGGCACTATGGTCTATTAGACGTTTTCCTCTATAAAATGTACAGTAAGTGATATAAAAACCCTAGATTTATGCGATGGACAGCAGCCAAGACACTGACTACACAAAATTACCACAGTATTCAGAAATAAAGCACCCATGTTTTATTGAGCACGGATAAATCATTAACTTTATATACTGTAATATAGAAAATGAAATGAAATGGCGCATTAGTTTTATTTATGACAGATAGATCAAACTGCCAGTAGAGATGATAATAACTGCTTCCTTCATTCTCTCTTAAAATCATTCAATCGCTTTAATAATAGATTTGGCAAAATTTTATGTGAGGCAAAAATGTTTGACAAGCACAATTTTGAGCATAATGAAGGGTTAAGAACAATCGGCCCAACTTTATATTAAGTGTCTTATGAACCAGTTGACACGATGCACTTATTGTGTACACACGTGTTTTTACAATGTACATACAGGTCCTTCTAAAAAAATTAGCATATTGTGATAAAAGTTCATTATTTTCCATAATGTAATGATAAAAATGAAACTGTCATATATTTTAGATTCATTGCACACCAACTGAAATATTTCAGGTCTTTTATTGTTTTAATACTGATGATTTTGGCATACAGCTCATGAAATCCCCAAAATTCTCAAAAAATTAGCATATCATGAAAAGGTTCTCTAAACGAGCTATTAACCTAATCATCTGAATCAACTAATTAACTCTAAACACCTGCAAAAGATTTCTGAGGCTTTTAAAAACTCCAGCCTGGTTCATTACTCAAAACCGACCTGACTGCTGTCCAGAAGGCCATCATTGACAGGGTAAGACACAGAAAGAAATTTCTGAACGAATAGGCTGTTCTCAGAGTGCTGTATCAAGGCACCTCAGTGGGAAGTCTGTGGGAAGGAAAAAGTGTGGCAAAGAACGCTGCACAACGAGAAGAGGTGAGCGGACCCTGAGGAAGATTGTGGAGAAGGACCGATTCCAGACCATGGGGGACCTGGGGAAGCAGTGGACTGAGTCTGGAGTAGAAACATCCAGAGCCACCGTGCACAGGCGTGTGCAGGAAATGGGCTACAGGTGCCGCATTCCCCAGGTCAAGCCACTTACAGAAACAGCGGCAGAAGTGCCTGACCTGGGCTACAGAGAAGCAGCACTGGACTGTCGCTCAAATTTTGCATGTCATTCGGAAATCAAGGTGCCAGTGTCTGGAGGAAGACTGAGGAGAAGGAAATGCCAAAATGCCTGAAGTCCACTGTCAAGTACACACAGTCAGTGATGGTCTGGGGTGCCATGTCAGCTGCTGGTGTTGGTCCACTGTGTTTTATCAAGGGCAGGGTCAATGCAGCTAGCTATCAGGAGATTTTGGAGCACTTCATGCTTCCATCTGCTGAAAAGCTTTATGGAGATGAAGATTTCGTTTTTCAGCATGACCTGGCACCTTCTCACAGTGCCAAAACCACTGGTAAATGGTTTACTGACCATGGTATTACTGTGCTCAATTGGCCTGCCAATTCTCCTGACCTGAACCCCATAGAGAATCTGTGGGATATTGTGAAGAGAAAGTTAAAGAGACGCAAGACCCAACACTCTGGATGAGCTTAAGGCCGCTATCGAAGCATCCTGGGCCTCCATAACACCTCAGCAGTGCCACAGGCTGATTGCCTCCATGCAACGCCGCATTGAAGCAGTCATTTCTGCAAAAGGATTCCCCACCAAGTATTGAGTGCATAACTGAACATAATTATTTGAAGGTTGACTTTTTTTGTATTAAAAACACTTTTTTTTATTGGTTGGATGGAATATGCTAATTTTTTTAGATCATCAGTATTAAAACAAAAAAGACCTGAAATATTTCAGTTGGTGTGCAATGAATCTAAAATATATGAAAGTTTAATTTTTATCATTACATTATGGAAAATAATGAACTTTTATCACAATATGCTAATTTTATATTTAAAACATACTTGCATGTAATTACATCTATAAATAATTTCTGTAATTACATACAGTATAGTATAATTACACAGCTGACCCTAACCTTACCCCTTTCCTACCTCAAAAGCAGCAAAAGTGTTTTGAAATATAATATGATAGTCATGCACAGTAACTGTGACTGAACAATCTATTCTATACAGATTTGATGTATGAAAACTAACCCATGGTTATGCATGTCAGCATGATTAGTAAGGAATGCATCTAGTAAAAGCTGAGAGTTTTAGATCCTTGATGCCAGATATGAAAGGATTCTATAGGCCACAATACACACAGTCCAATATAATCCACATATAACAATATAAAAACATAAAAAATCTTGTCAAGGAGACAGATGAGGTCCATCTGGTGAAGAAAAGGAATCATATTCTGTTCCAAGTCATGAAACATTCTGTCATACCCACTGTGGTCTTAATACCAGTTTGAAAATGGGCCTTTTCCAGCTCGGCTGCTCTTCTGGAGGACAGCCGGTTATGTGACTGACTATACCATCAAGGAGAATACGAAAGCAGTAGCAGATGTGATCATGATTTGTGACTCAAGAATGCAGGATAAACTGTAAGCTGAATTAGCGCTAACATTTCAGAACTGAATTCATGTCATTGTTTGTGGTGTTGATTGATTTGTATTCTTACACCTACTGATACAATCACAATTCATGGATGATTGTGTAAATCAGTTTGGCTTGAAATCATATGGATATAAGAGTAAACATAAATGCATGCATTCCCACACACCTTGCATTTAAATATTATTTTGTTTTCCCCCTTCCTATTTAAAGCCAACAGTCAAATCATTGCAACATAACCCATTGAATATTTAGCATTATGAAGTCAATACACCAAATATGACTTTTTAAAGCATAAGCCCTTTGCAAGTGACAGAAAGGACAGACATGTCAAAATAAGAGTGCTTGATTTGTTTATAGTTCCAGTGCAGCAAGTGATTCTTGTTGAAGATATCCCAATATGGCTGTAAAAAAAAAGAATGTATGACATTCAAAGACCTTTTCATATTCTTGGATTTTGACAGTCAAAGATTAAACACAAATGAGAATATAATTCATTCCTCAACAGGGTCACACCATACTGCTTTTGTGAAGTATAGTTTGTCTTTTAAAATTAAACATTATGTTCAACCTTAATTGACATGTGAATACATTAAAATATTGAATAATTATAAAATAAATAAAATAAGAAGACAAATATAAATGTATATTCAAATACACTGTAAAAATAGTTGTATGACATTTCTGAATAAACGTGCATTATTATTATCATTATTATTAATAACAATAAACTATTAAGTAGTATATTGGAAAAATGCTTTTAATGAAATTGATTACAAAGCCAAAAAGAACCCAACATCCAATTATCAGAAAGTACAAACTACATTAAACAATCTAGATGCAATATTTCCCTTAAAACTGTTAATATAAAAAGAGCCTTGTGATAAACTGAGAAATGAAAACAGAGTTGCACCTGTCAACCATATAAAAAGCTCTGCATATCACTGGCCAATACGCAAGGGTGGCACAAAATATGCTTTTACTCAAAAAAATTACATGAAAGCATGTCTGGAGTTTGTCCTTGGCGTGCCCCTGAGACCAGCCATCTTTCAAAAAGAGAACACAGATGAGAACACAGAAGTCTTCACAGAGGATAATGGCAGAATAGTAATGTTTTGCCTTGTACCAGGCAGTGCTCAAAGACATGTTTCTGCCAACTGCAATGTCTACTATTCTTCTTTCCATCGCCACATTTACTTTACTTCTGGATGCAACCCATCCATGTCTCAGCCGAGTGTTTTTCACCGCAAGTAGCCGCTTTTCTATACATGTACACTGCCATTTAAAAGTTTAGGGTCAGTGTGTTTTTTTTTTTTTGAAAAATAAATTAATACTTTAATTCAGCAAGGATGCATTAAATTCATTAAGTTAAAATCAAAAGTGGCAGTAAAGTCATTCATTGTGTTACAAAAGATTTATATTTCAAATAAATATTGTTCTTTTGAATTTTTAGTTCAAAGAATCCTGAACAAAATCACGGTTCCACTGTTTTCTCTAGCTCTACTGTTTGCCACATGGATAATATAAATGTTTCTCGAGCAGAAAATCGGCATATTAGAATGATTTGACATCATGTGACACTGAAGACTAATGGCTGCTAAAAAAAAAAAAACCTTATACGATCTCAGGAATAAATTACATTTTTTACACATTAAAATAGAAAAGTTATTTTAATTTTAAATAATTTCTTAATATGACATTTTTTTATTGTATTTTTTAAAAAGCCGTGGTGAGCATAAGAGATTTTTCACAAAAAGACATATATATATGATCAATTACTGTTTTAATTATATTATTGTCACATAGAGTTGAAATGAAGGTGGAAATAAAAGAGCTTCTAATTGCAAGCAGTTCTTTTAATTAAATCAAATTCAGAATAACACTTCTCAGGGTAACATGAAACAAACACGATACACAGAAAAAAAACACTGTTACATAGACGAGATCAGCCGTTCAGGGCTCCTAGATTGAGCCAGTGAAGGATGAGTTGAAGGGCTGAAGGGTAGCAGAGGTAAAGGGTTACAAGCCTCCTTGGTCCTGACAGGACAAGCAAAGAGTTCAGAAACAACCTTTTTAGCCGACAAGGTACAGGCAGAGGAGGTGGGAGCCCAGGGATGTAAACTGTCCTCAGTGAAAGCCGCTTTCCCTGGGCCCACAGGAGGATCTATTGAGCCAATTTTTAAAGGTGACAGGACCGTAGACCGATCTTCGTAGTCGATCGTCGGGAGAATTAGTGATCGACTATCAATTAATCATTAATATTTTTTATAATAAAATTAATTATTTAACTTTTAGAATTCAAAAATACAATGAATACAAAAATACAGCATGTTTTTCCTCGATGAGACCTTTATTACAAGATCAACTTGTGGCAGACAGTTAAACTACACTCAGGCAAACCGAACATATATTTCATGTACGTTAATGTTATGTTTCCATGGCTGCGAGGTAACATTTAATTGCGAACCTATTATTTAATTTGTAAATAAAGCATTGTGCTTCACTCCTGTTATAATATTCACGTAAAACAGCATTCACATAAAAAAAAAAAATATTGTTTGGCCGACCACCGCCGGTGCTACACAGCCACCGCATTGGCGCTCTACCATCTCAGTGGAGTGGATGTCACGTTCACCGGCACAGACCTAGACCACCGCTGTGGTAAAAACTGCCTCCATCACGCATGTTTTGTGCTAAATATAAGCATGTTGACATGATCTCAGACGCAACCGCCCGCTTCCTGGTGACAGTCAGTCAAGCCCTAGAAAACACCCGCTCTGAGGCGACTGACGTTACCGGGATGCACAGACCTCTGCGCTAACTTGGCCAGCCCGGGAAACCTTATTCCGTTCACTTTTCACCAGTCTGTAGATGTGCAGTTCAGGGGTGGGGAAGTCTCCCTTAGAAAGTTCTGCTTCGATGCCAGCCTCGCATTGAATGGTATTGCACCCTGCTGGTAAAATGTTTAATTGCTGCCACACAGTGAAATTCGTTTAATTGCTGACTCACACTATGCAACGCAAAGTGCATTAGATAAAAACATGCATTAGATTAATCGATAACAAATTAACGTGATCGACGAAATTCTTAACGATCAATTATCGATCGTCGATTAATCATGCCCATCCCTAGAGACCACCGATGTGTTGTCTGTACGAACAAGCACATGATGGCCTCTCAGGTCTGGGAGGAAGTATTTGAGAGTTAGAACACAGCCATCACCTCCAGCCGATTTATGTGCCAAGAGATATGATGACACTTGAGCTGAGCAGCAACTCATGACCCCAAGCCTGTGAATGAAGCATTCATTGTAAGCATTACAATTTTTTTTTTAAAAAGGCATCGCCACCTGACCTTGATCACCCCTCGGAGAGAACCTCTTGGTTTTGAGCCACCACTGCAGGGGCCTCATGTACAACAGTGACTGGCCTAGCTTTAACCCATTTACACCTGAAGAGAATCGAAATGATACAAGAAGGAGAAAGACGTGCCTGCATTGTCGTCGAATCCCAAACCACACCTAGAAAAGTGGTTATCTGAACTGGAAGAAGCGTACTGTTCTTGATGTTGAGCCTTAAGCCCAATACTATCATGTGGGCGAGAATGGCATCTTGATACCGAACCACCATATGCTCTGATTGAGCTAGAATCAATCAGTCATCTATGTAATTAATCACGCAAATGCCCTGGATTCGCAGAGGAGTCAAAGCTGCATCCACGCATTTTGTGAAAGTTTGGATTGATGAAGATAGGCAGAAAGGAAAAACTCGATATTGGAATGCTTCGCCCCCTAAAGCGAACCTCAGGAACTTCCTGTGTTGTGGAAGGATGGATACGTGGAAGTATTCATCTTTGAAATCTATTGTAACAAACCAGTCCTTGTACCTGACTGGTTGGGACATACCACTGTGGGTAGGACCCCGTTGAAACTGGGTGGGCGAGACCGAACTAAATTCTGTAAATCTTTTATACTGTGTAAAGGATCCATTGAGATATATTTGCCAGTAGTTTCCACGCTGCCAATAAATCTACTAAGGGAACCAGTCTGGCCTCAGGTGTTACTTGTACAGCCAGTTCGGTGCCCTGAAGCGACAAAGCGGCAGGGAACAACTGAGCTGACTGCTCTACGACTCTCCTCAGATGATCGCTGGAGACTGCTGCGCCCCGAAGCACACAAGGGGGCGGGGTTGTCAGAACGGCCCCCTGAGCGCACCCAATATAATGTATAATGACCGTATAATGAGACGTTGACCATATATTATATTATATTATATTATATTAATTATATTGCTAGGAATTAACTGAAAAAATGTCCCACTTCTGAATGTGCCAACTTTAATAAAGGGACCTCATTGTTTTTAACCTCAAGGTATGTTTCATTGTGATTTCTTGATGCAAAGTTGTAATTCTTTGATCATAAAAGGACCCAATACGTTATGCTGCTGGCATTTATTCTTCTGCAAATGTCTTGCTTCTGTAAAATAATGCATATCTGTTGAACACTGTGACAGAACTGATGACCACAATAAGAGATCAAAGTAGGTATTTTGGGCCTCGCAAAATACATCTTGCACCAAAAGCAATTATTTCGGTCCACTTTACTTGCTCAGCATAAATGTGTCTAATCAAATGCAGTCACACACTTCACAATTACTAGGGGTCAGTGCCTATCGTTAATGTCCTTGGGTGCAATTTTTTTTGTTAATACTATAACCAGTCAACGGCATACACATCAGAAGGGTCTAATAAGCATGTACTTCTCTCATCTTCTCTCAGTTTCGAAAGTACTTCTAGCACTAACAGGATTAGCAAAAAAAAAAAAAATTGCCCAGGCACAAGCGAAAGCCTTGAGGTGCCTATAACGCTGTTTGCCTGTGATCGCAAATATGTCCTCAGGGGATTAGTACTGCTGCTGGGGTGGACGTCTATTACATCAATAATACAGATAAGTGAAAGAGGTATTTTTAAACCCAGGTTCGTATGTGGGAATTTGATCAATAATGGTTTTGAGGAGGAATTGAGCGTGGAAAACATTTTGTTTAGGCCATTCACTTTTTCTCCTTCCCACTAGACTTTGGCTCAGCTGAACACTACCAGCTGCAATTTAAAGGGGTCATAGGATGCAATTTCTTGTTTTCCTTTCTCTTTAGTGTGTTGTGTAGCTGTTTGTGCATGAATAAGATCTGCAGAGTTACAAAGCCTCAAACCCAAAGAGATATTCTTTGTCAAAGTTGAGGCTCAGCCACACCTTCCTAAAACACTTCGTTCAAACACACCCCCACATTTCTACGTCAATATGTGGGGGCAGAGTTTCATAACACCACCCTTTTAATCCCGCTGTAGTATTGCTGTCACCGGCGCCACCATATCGTGGAGAAGCTGTGGTTTTTGTTGCAAAAGCCAAACTACTCTGTTCGGCCTTCCAAAAGTGGGGACAATTAGAAAACAGTGGCTAAGCTTTAGTTGCAACACTGTTCCAGAACAGTACAACCATTCACAACCAATATTCAACTGTGTGCTGAGGATTTTTCAGAGGACTGTTTCTAGCACATGGGATAGCACAGATCGTTTCTATGTCTTTGTCGTTTCTACAATAACAAATGCAAGCCTACCAATCTAATACTTTCTGGTCCAGTCATGCTGCCAACGTTGATCGATCAGCTTGGTCATCTGCATCATCCGGATCATATTCAGGCTTGAATTGATAAGGTAGGACCGACATTACCATCTGTCAATATTGCTTTTCTTTGAGAGCTGATGTTCCAAATATGGTAAGATGCTTGAGGTATTCAAGCCAATCACAAAGCACTGGATAACTGTCCAATCAGAGCACACAGCGCTTCTCAGAATGATGAGCTTTGTAAAATTCAAGGTGTTTCAGAAAGAAGTGGCATAGAGGAGCAACAATAATGTACAGCATGTGTAAAAATAATGACTTTTAAAACTAAAACCACCTAAACACATTGCATTAAACCCTTTAATAGTATGTATGGCCAACACGATCTCATGACAATGCGTATCAATAGTACGAGTGTGCAATCTCGTAGAATGTATACGCCAAAATTAGTTTTGCCTTGCGCAGTTTTTCGTGCATATGATACGCACTTTATGGCGTGTATATGACACGCTTTTGGGTAGGATGAGGGTGGGGGTGTGGGGGGTTTGTACGTATAATACGCCATAAAGTGCGTATCATATGCACGCCAAAAACGGCGTACCATATGCACGCCAAAACTCATTTTGGTGTATACATTCTACGAGATTGCACACTCATACTATTGATACGCATTTTCGTGAGATCGGGCTCGTATGGCATGTCATGGTATTGGTTTAATTGTCACTTCTGGATGATCTTTGATAGAATAGTGCAACACATTTGCAACTTTTAAAAGCCACCTGAAACAAAACCATTTAGCTTTTCCAAAGAGGCTGTTATGACTGTTATGATAAAATATGATACTTAGTAAATTATTAGTGGGCTTTAAAAATACCAGTGGGAAATGCTTTTAGTACATTGCCTTATAATAATGCTTTAAATATCTAGTTCAATCATGAAACTCTAGAGGGTGCAAGCTGATAGGTCCTTTACATGCAATCTGCAAACAATCACATCATTACTGCATGGCACAAGCTGATTGGTCTCTGCTTATCCTGCAGCCAGTGAGATTGCTTTTCAGCTGCAGCAAAAATAATCAACAGCAGCAGCATAGCCGATTTATGCTAGCTTCATGTGCTATCAGAAATGTAATAATTCCCACTTCTGATTTTTTTTTAAACGAGAGGGCATTCATGTGCAATTTTTACCTAGGAAACTCATGTTTACCATAATTCGGAAAGCACGTGAAGGCAGAATTAGGCCACCAAATACATCCACATTTCAATATTCCTTAACATGCTAAAACTATTTTGATGAATAAAATGTAGATATAATAAAGGCCAACTAGTATCTGTTTTTCTCTACAGATTACAGTTTATTGACTTTATTGATTTGACTGTTGTAAGACCGCTGAATTCGCTCCAATGGGGGTAGCGAAGAGTGGGTAAAGGTATTTGAATGGGATTCAAATCGGTGTTATCAGCTGGGCAAAATGGATTTAATTCCAATTTCTCTTTATCTGACTCCATTTTATCATAATTTCGAATTTAGATTAGAATGCCAATTTGGTTATTTGGTAATTTAATAGTTAAACATACATTTAATTATTCTGTTTAACCCTTTGTGGAAAGTATCCATTCATGACCTCCTAGAGATCGTTAATATTTCCAGAGTAAGTCAGAATAAATCAAAGTGTAACAATTTATTTAACAGTCAGGTAAATGTATAATGCCAATTACATAATCAATTCAAAGATCCTCAATACATAACATCAAATACTCTGAAGTAACGAGTGAGAGATGCATTCCTGACTTTCAATACGTAACGCTGGTTGGACACACAGCGTTACGGGCTAATCTGATTTACAGTATTGCGCCCCGATCCTTCTGCCATGTTGCCTTAAGTATTCCAGACAGTCACTTCTTTCAATTGGAAACATATGTTAACAAAGGGAATTTACGTGCAATCCCTCTCTCATAGACCTGTATGGACAAAAGACCAATCGGCTAAAAGTCACACCCACCATACAAGTCAAGATATTTCTAAACTCTTAAAACCGGTATTATGTTGTTGTTTACTTCTGTGTAGATTAGATATTTGTACCAGTCGCACTGAGACATTTCCAATGATATCAAACACATATATATTGTATAGTATTTGTTCACTTCAGATCATTTAGATTTTGGGTGAATTCTGGAGGAGAAATGGGGGTAGAGACAGTGCAGGGAAAGAAATGTAAATGAAGGTGATTTGTAGATGATTCTCTCAATGTGATGCCATCTCGGAAGGAGACGCTAACTGTATGAGTTCAGATGCTAATTGCTCTTAATTTTCTCAGATAGGCTTTGTTCCTCAATCAGACATCCTGGCATTTTGCAAGTTTTTACATTCTTACACTGTAAATAACTAAAATTCAGAAAAGGTTCAACAATAAACATAAAGGACTTGGATGCTTGCTGCAAACATCCAAGAAATGTAATTCAAACAGAAGCAATACATTATCTCGGCAAATGTATTTTTTATTTTGTTTATTATTACAATGAAATGTTACTATTGTACTAAATAAAACAGTTCATGAAAATAACAGCATTATAAAACAACATATACAGCACAAATTTAATTACAATTACAAATATTTAGCATTTGTTGTCATATAGTTTATTTACCCAGTCAGTCATTCCCATTCTCTCGTCTGTACAATAAGCTCAAGTTAATTTTTTTCTTCTTTTTTTTTACCATCCCTGTTTGTTTTTCTTGTCCTTTTTGCATTGCTGTTGTGGTCTGGAAGATTTCCTGCTTCTCATACTTTTGGTATGTCATTTCCATTCCCCTCAGACAGTATAAAAATGCTCTCAAGATCCAACCTATTATCCCCTTAATGCACCTAAAATCATCTTCCTCCCTCAGGCCTCGTCCTCCACCACAGCTCTAATTCCATGCTGACTTTGGCAGATGCAGCACCTCTCAGTAATGAGTGGAGGACGCCAAGCCAAATAAGACACACTGACAATTATTTTGGCTGAGGATTAAAGGATATTTATGTTCTATTAACTGGTCGTTCCACCCACCGTGAGATAAAGAGTGGGCTGAACTGAGGAAAAAACAACATAGTAATTGACATGTTCAAGGATAGCTTGTCATGTTGTAAAATCATTAATTACATCAAAAATATATATAAACAAGAGGAAATCCTTTATCCAAGGGGCACTTTGGCTCTGTTGTACAGAAAATATATAAATATTTGGCAACTAAGTAATACAAGTTCAGACAAATCCATTGTATAGAGTCTGCAACTTTTTAGCCCCTTAACTATTTTGATTCTCTAAATTAAACCCACCTCTCTGTCTGCAGTATACTTTTGTTTATTTACTTAAGTTTATTTAAAAATAAAAAAATCAATCAATAGTAAACATATTTAATGTTTCTCACCAGTAAAACATGATCATAACTACCATCATGCAGTTGCATTTATCCTTTTACAGGGCTCCAGGGTCCACAACCCGTATCGGTGTGGTGAACTGGGGAAGTTTTTCCCACTCTGCTCTACAAGCTGAATCTACAAACATAAAAGTACCACTCCACACAAAAACAGCTTATTTTAGACTCTGAGACAGAAGTCGTCAACTAAATTTTAGCCCTGCTGCAGATGCAATTTTGTTTTCTACAGTGTATTTACACCATCTGAATGTTGTAATAACCTGCATATCGCCTTTCGAATATCGGCATCACTGGTTCAGCTCTTTCCTGGCTCATTTCCAGCATCAGCGACAGAAAGTATTATATCACCATTAAAGGGTATAAATCTACCACTGCTCCGGTTTAACGGGGTGTTCCTCGAGGTTCAGTTCTTGGTGTACTACTGTTCATCATTTATATACATCCACTTGGTGACGTATGGATTTCAATTTCATTGCTATTCTGAATTGGATGTATCAGGGATATCAAGCATTGGAAGTTTCATATCCTGTAAGTTTCAGAGCTAAAAACTTCCTTGTTAGTCAAAGAAAAGCTTTTATTGACAGCTGGCTCATCAAATGAGAGCTCTGCAAATTTCCCTCCCTGTGACGTCAGAGTGCAGAGAAACACCACATCAACAGAAGAAGACCTACGCCTAATTCTGAAGCCCCGAATAACACGACGTGTTATAGATAAATAACAAAGGCCTACGTGGTGCTAAAACGGATCGAGCTACCAAGCAATAAACATGTCGTTAAAGATCGCAAAATATTGTGCAGTACTTGCTTGTGTAAGAACACTGTCGCTGCATAAGCTTCCTTCGGTATCCAATATTAGGAATGCGGTTGAACTGATTTTGAATGAAGTTCCAGCTCACGTGGGTAAGACATTGCACATTTGTTCATTTGTAAACAAAAGACTGGATTTGGAGACAGAATGAGATTAAAATAAGATGATCTGCCTTCTGTATTGGATCTGACAGGAATGGTGTAACACACTATGTGATAGTATTGCGTTGTTACAGGTCGTTTGATATCTACTGATTATGTGTACGTGTCTGACTAAACATAATTAATGATAACTTACCACACTATCACAGGCTGGAGTATCCTTTGTATTTGAGGTGTTGTTGGTACATTGTCCTGCGATTCGGCCGTTAGCGTATGAATGAGTGAGTGAATGGATGAATGTGAGGCAATATGTAAAGCGCTTTGGATGGCCATTGGTCTGTTAAAAGCGCTATATAAATGCAGTCCATGTACTGATGGCGGATTCGAAAACTCATAATAATATGCAAAACTCTTATCCAATCATAGCAGTGGGTGTTTACTTCGAAGTCTTCAGTGCGGCACGCCTATAAAAACCGAGCGTTCCAGGAGCTATAGGCTCAAAACCAGGGTAGAAAATAGCCAATTACTTATTCATTATGATGTTTTTGAATGTAAAAACTAAGCAAATGTCATAAGTTGACCTCAGTCAACAGTATAAAAAAATTAAACAAACCAGTTCATGACACCTTTAAATTAAATAATAACAAAACTAATATATTGATGATTGGCTCTGCTACCTCATTTAAAAGGATGGACCTGTTCACCTTAAGCTTTCTTCCTCTGTCCCTAATCTTGGTGTCTTATTTGACTCAAATCTATCTTTTGCCTCTCCTATTTCTTCTTTTGTTAAAAACTCTTTTTTCCATCTTTGTAAAAGTGCATGCCTTCGATCTTTTCTCACACTAGCTGATGCTGAAATCTTAATTCATGCATTAATCACATCACATTTGGATTATTGCAGTGCTTTGTTCTTGTTCTGTCCAAAATACTGCA